>LR738711.1:516756662-516799278 GCA_902687465.1 Secale cereale
CACCGGCTGGCCCACGAGGCAGGTGGCGCGCCTAGAGGGGGGGCGCCCCCCACCCTCGTGGACAGGTGGTGCCCCCCCGGCAGATCTCTTTCGCCAGATATTTTTTATATTTTCTGAAATGGTGTTTCGTGGAGTTTCGGAGCTTTTTGAGTTGTGCAGAATATGTCTCCAATGTTTGCTCCTTTTCCAGCCCAGAATTCTAGCTGCCGACATTCTCCCTCTTCATGTAAAACTTGTAAAATAAGAGAGAAAAGGCATAAGTATTGTGACATAACGTGTAATAATAACCCATAGTGCAATTAATATCAACATAAAAGCATGATGCAAAATGGATGTATCAACTCCCCCAAGCTTAGACCTCGCTTGTCCTCAAGCGAAAGCCGATATCGAAAAATATGTCCACATGTTTAGAGATAGAGGTGTCGATAAAAATAAAATACGGACATGAGGGCATCATGATCATTCTTATAATAGCAGCACTGATGTCTACTACACAACCTTCTTCTTGTAGACATTGTTGGGCCTCCAAGTGCAGAGGTATGTAGGACAGTAGGAAATTTCCCTCAAGTGGATGACCTAAGGTTTATCAATCCGTGGGAGGCGTAGGATGAAGATGGTCTCTCTCAAACAACCCTACAACCAAATAACAAAGAGACTCTCGTGTCCCCAACACACCCAATACAATGGTAAATTGTATAGGTGCACTAGTTCGGCGAAGAGATGGTGATACAAGTGCAATATGGATGGTAGATATAGGTTTTTGTAACAAGAAAATACAAAAACAGCAAGGTAGCAAGTGGTAAAAGTGGGCATAAACGGTGTTGCAATGATAGGAAACAAGGCTTAGGGTTCATACTTTCACTACTGCAAGTTCTCTCAACAAGGATAACATAATTGGATCATATTACTAGCCCTCAACATGCAACAAAGAGTCACTCCAAAGTAACTAATAGCGGAGAAGAAACGAAGAGATTATTGTAGGGTACGAAATCACCTCAAAGTTATTCTTTCTAATCGATCTATTCAAGAGTCCGTAGTAACGTTCAATCTATCATAGAGTTCGTACTAGAATAACACCTTAAGACACAAATCAACCAAAACCCTAATGTCACCTAGATACTCCATTGTCACCACAAGTATCCGTGGGCATGATTATACGATATGCATCACACAATCTCAGAAACATCTATTCAACCAATACATAGAACTTCGAAGAATGTCCCAAAGTTTCTACCGAAGAGTCAAGACGAAAACGTGTGCCAACCCCTATGCATAGATTCCCATGGTCACGGAACCCGCAAGTTGATCACCAAAACATACATCAAGTGGATCACATGATATCCCATTGTCACCACAGATAAGCACGTCCAAGACATACATCAAGTGTTCTCAAATCCTTAAAGACTTAATCCGATAAGATAACTTCAAAGGGAAAACTCAATCCATTACAAGAGAGTAGAGGGGGAGAAGCATCATAAGATCCAACTAGAATAGCAAAGCTTGTGATACATCAGGATCGTGCCATCTCAAGAACACGAGAGAGAGAGATCAAACACATAGCTACTGATACATAGCCTCAGCCCCGAGGGTGGACTAATCCCTCCTCGTCCTCGAGAGCGCCGGGATGATGAAGATAGCCACCGGTGAGGGTTCCCCCCTCCGGCAAGGTGCCGGAACAGGGTCTAGATTGGTTTTCGGTGGCAACAGAGGCTTTCGGCAGCGGAACTCCTGATCTAGGTTATTTTCCTGAGGTTTCAGTATATATAGGAGGTGTTGGAGTCGGGGCCAAGAAAAGGGGGTCTACGTGTTGTCCACGAGGCAGGGGGTCGTGCCCAGTAGGGGGGGGGGGGCACCCCCACACTCGTGGGCAGCCCGTGGGTCCTGTCGTCCCCTTCCGGCACTTCGTGGGCTTCTTCTGGTCCGGAAATGATCTCCGTTGATTTTCATGTCAATTGGGCTCTGTTTGATATTCCTTTTCTGCGAAACCCTAAAACGGGAGAAAAACATAAATTGGCACTGGGCTCTGGGTTAATAGGTTAGTCCCAAAAATAATATATAAGTGTATAATAAAGCCCATAAAACATCTTAGAAGGATAATATAATAGCATGGAACAATAAAAAATTATAGATATGTTGGAGACGTATCAGCATCCCCAAGCTTAATTCCTGCTCGTCCTCGAGTAGGTAAATGATAAAAACAGAATTTTTTATGTGGAATGCTAACCAACATAAATTTCAATGTAGTTCTCTTAATTGTGACATGAATTTTCAGATCTGAAAGATACAAGACAAAAGTCTATATTGACATAAGAATAATAATACGTCAAGCATACTAACAAAGCAATCATGTCTTCTCAAAATACCATGGCTAAAGAAAGTTATCCCTACAAAATCATATAGTCTGGCTATGCTCCCTCTTCATCACACAAAATATTCATATCATGCTCAACCCCGGTTTCAGCCAAGCACTTGTTTTCATACTCTATTCTTTCAAACCTTTCAACTTTGACGCAATACATGAGCGTGAGCCATGGACATAGCACTATAGGTGGAATAGAGTGGTGGTTGTGGAGAAGACAAAAAGGAGGAAGATAGTCTCACATCGACTAGGCGTATCAACAGGCTATGGATATGCCCATCAATAGATATCAACGTGAGTGAGTAGGGATTGCCATGCAACGGATGCACTAGAGCTAAATAGGTATGAAAGCTCAACAAAAGAAACTAAGTGGGTGTGCATCCAACTTGCTTGCTCATGAAGACCTAGGGCATTTGAGGAAGCCCATCGTTGGAATATACAAGCCAAGTTCTATAATGAAAATTCCCACTAGTATATGAAAGTGACTAAACATGAGACTCTCTATCATGAAGAACATGGTGCTATTTTGAAGCAAAAGTGTGTAAAAAGATAGTAGCAATTGTCCCTCTTTTTTATGGGGCCTTTCTTTTTTTTTTTGGAGGGGCTTTCTTTATTTAGCCTTTCCTCACATGGGACAATGCTCTAATAATGATGATCATCACACTTTCATTGAATTACAACTCGATATTACAACTCGATACTAGAACAAAATATGACTCTATATGAATGCCTCCGGCGGTGTACCGGGATGTGCAATGAATCAAGAGTGACATGTATGAATAATTATGCATGGTGGCTTTGCCACAAATATGATGTCAACTACATGATCATGCATGGCAATATGACAATATGAAGCGCGTCATATGAACGGAACGGTGGAAAGTTGCATGGCAATATATCTCGGAATGGCTATGGAAATGCCATGATAGGTAGGTATGGTGGATGTTTTGAGGAAGATATATGCTGGCTGTTTTGAGGAAGGATATATAGTGGGTGTATGGTACCGGCGAAAGTTGTGCAGTACAAGAGAGGCGAGCAATGGTGGAAGGATGAGAGTGCGTATAATCCATGGACTCAACATTAGTCATAAGAACTCATATACTTATTGCAAAAATCTACGAGTCATCAAAACAAAGCAATCAATGCATGCTCCTAGGGGGGAGGTTGGTAGGAGTTAACCATCGCGCGCCCCCAACCTCCACACAAAGGATGACACTCTACAAATACCTCATTCTCTAACTTCGTCACATAGCGGTTCACCATACGTGCATGCTACGGGAATCACTAACCTTAACACAAGTAATTCTCAACTTCATAATAACTCCACTAGCATGACTCTAATATCACTATCATCATATCTCAGAACAATTATCAAGCATCCAACTTCTCATCATATTCAATGCACTTAGTGTCAAAGTTTTTACTACATTGATCTTGGATGCCTATCATGTGAAGGCTAGTTATATAGCCAAAGCACATTACCATGATGTTCTAATAGACTCTCACAAGGATATAAGTGAAGCATGAGAGTTCATCTATTTCTTCAAAATAAAACCACCGCCGTGCTCTAGAAGATATAAGTGAAGCACTAGTGCAAATGGCAAACTACTCCGAAAGATATAATTGAAGATCAATGAGTAGTTGAATAATTGTGTAACTATGTGAAGACTCTCTAACATTTAAGAATTTCAGAACTTGGGATACTATTCAAACATCAAGCAAAAGAAACTAAAATAAATTGACGTTCCAAGCAAAACACATATCATGTGGTGAATAAAAATATAGTCCCGAGTATAGTTACCGATAGATGAAGACGAAAGAGGGGATGCCTTCCTGGGGCATCCCCAAGCTTAGGCTTTTGGTTATCCTTGAATTTTACCTTGGGGTGTCTTGGGCATCCCCAAACTTAGGATCTTGCCACTCTTTGTTCCATAGTCCATCAAAGCAATACTCAAAACTTGAAAACTTCACAACACAAAACTTAGACAAAAATCTCGTGAGCTCCGTTAGTATAAGAAAACAAACCACTAATCAAAGGTACTTAATGAACTCATTCTTTGTTTATATTGGTGTTAAACCTACTGTATTCCAACTTCTCTATGATTCATACTTCCCAATACTACTCATAGATGCATTGAAATAAGCAAACAACACACGAAAAACAGAATCTGTCATGTAACTTTCGCATACTTCTGTAACTCCAAAAAATAGAAATAAATTGGTAAATGTGAGGAATTTGTCTATTAATGATCTTCAAAAATAATCAACTGAATAGCATACTCCAGTAAAACTTGGTGACCATTCTAGCAAGCGCTAACGATTATGTTTTTCATAGCAAGATCATATAAACTTCACACAAGTCTTCCCAAAGGTCTACTTGGCACAAACACTAATTAAAACATAAAACCACATCTAAAGAGAAGATAGATGCAATATTTATTCCTAAATATAAGCAAAATCAAAGAAAATAAAATAAAGTTGGGTTTCCTCCCAACAAGCGCTGTCGTTTAACGCCCCTAGCTAGGCACTATGATTTCAATGATGCTCGCATAAAAGATAAGAATTGAAACATAAAGGGAGCACCATGAAGAATATGACTAGCACATTTAAGTCTAACCCACTTCCTATGCATAGGGATTTTGTGAGTAAACACCTTATGGGAACGATAATCAACTAGCATAGGAAGGGAAAACGAGCATAGCTTCAAAACTTCAAGCACATAGAGAGGAAACTTGATATTATTGCAATTCCTACAAGCACATGATCCTCTTTCATAATAATTTTCAGTAGCATCATGAATGAATTCAACAATATAACCAGCACATAAAGCATTTTTGTCATGATCCCCAAGCATATAAGTTTTATTACTTTCCACATAAGCAAAATTCTTCTAATTCGGAATAGTGGGAGTATCATAAGAGACTTGAATACTATAGATTGTTTCCACATTAAAAGGGTAATGTTCAGAGAAAGGGTAATCATAATCATGACAAGCTTGATAAATATAATCATCACTACTTTCTATAGCATAAGTGTCATCACAATAATCATCATAAATAGGAGGCATGCTTTTATCATAATAGATTTGCATATCAAGACTTGGGAGGCTAAAAATATCATCTTCATCAAGCATAGCATCCCCAAGCTTGGGACACACATTAATTGCAGCAAGTAAATTCTCACACATGTCATTCTCATCAAACATAGCATCCCCAAGCTTGGGCCTTTTCATATCATAAGCATAATCACTCTCATCGTTAATAGTATGGATAGCATCGGTAGTATAGCAATTATCATCATCACAATGAGTAATTGGAGCAACATCATTTGGGAGGGATACCCTTTTTATCTTTGCTTATCCGTCTTTTATTTTTCTTCTTCGCATTATGTCGTGGAAATAACACGGCAGATGTCCGGTTTATCGGACTTGATGATGGAACCATCGCACGGGTTAGCTTGAAAGGATTCATGGCACACAAAGGACACAAAGGATTTATACTAGTTCGGCCCCTTCGGAGAAGGTAAAAGCCTACGTCTAGTTGGTTTGGTATTGCTTGGGCGTCGGTTTACAGGGAGCGGATTCGCTTTGCCTGTGTCTCGACGGATTGATTGTTGCCTGTCCCTGAACCGTCCAGGCCGTCCCTTTATATAGAGGCAATGCCTGGTTCGGTTTACAGAGTCCCGAGGCCGGCTCATACTCATGTCCGCCTCGGTCTCTGTCTTTTCTTTCTTATCTCTCAAGTTACATCTCTTGGCGGTTTACAGACCATACTTCTATACATGGGCCTTGAAATCTCATGGGCCGTAGTCTCTACTAAAATATTAAAACCAAGTATAATATAACTAAGCCGGTTTACAATAGCCGGTTTATATCTACTAACCATATCCCTGACATTAGGCCCCAGAATGATTTGAACTTTGTTCACATCAGTCTTCTTTGTCTTGTATAATTTTCTTCTTTATCTTCACCTTTTTGTAAACCGGCTCTGACGTCATCCTCCAAGATCATTAAAGTCTGACAATGACATCATCTCCGCATTTAACGCCGTGAGCTGTACTGTAGCGTATTTTAAGGGTTATCCCGAAGATCGAGGCGTCACGAGATCTTTATCCGATTTTCTGTCTCCTCGATTCTCGCACTTGTCGTTTCAGATCTGACTCCTTTGCTTATAAATAACACCGTTCCCTTTCATTCTTCCTTCTTCTCGCGTCTTCTTCTTTTGTCCGCCGCCTGAGCCTCAAGAACTCCATTAACGCCCGAGCTTGGAGCGCCGCCGTCATCTCGTCGAATCAAGATCTCCCCGGCCGCTGCATCAACCTGATTCGTCCAGAGAAAACTCCGCTGCTGTCCTCCATTGATCAAGTACGTTCTTTTTTCCTTATTATTGATCTGCATCTGCCAGTGCTCCTCCTTGTTCTTCCGCCATTAGGGCTTCCAACGAAAGCTTCGCCTCTTTCTTCGTAGATACATTCGTCATAGAGAATTTGTGACCTTTTAGGCCCAGTCAACAGATCTTCCGCTTAGTACTAACTTAGATCTCGCCATCTATACATAATGCTGTAGATTTATCCGTTCCGCCATTAGAACTTTTAGCAAAGCTTCATCTTGTTCGATCTTGAGCCCGTGACCCGTAATGATTTTTTTCGAGCTTCTCCATTTTTCGATCTTGAGCCCGTGATCCGCTCCTGTCTGGCATGTAAATTCATCTTTTTAGTATAAAGTCTTTGCAGCTTTCCTTGCATACTCTTAGATTAGTTTCTTTTTCCTCAGCATACTCAGATCTTTCCCCCTTAGCAATCTTTCGGAAACCTGTTTTTCTCCTTGGTAGATTCGCTAAGTATGTTCCGGTTTAAGTTGATATGCCCTGCTCTTGCAAAAACTCTGTAATTTGACGCAATGGTTGAACTGTTCCTCTTCAACTGCCATAAACCGGAAATGATATAACTTGTTTTATGATTGCCGGTTTAACCATGCCAACTAGTCCTCAGTTTAAACCGTTGCGTAATTTTCATAGATAGATTCCGGATTACTGTACTTTCATAATCCGTTTCTGTATTTTATCTTCTCCAGCACTTTGTTCAATGGCTAAGCAGTATGTCTCCTGCGATTGGGTCCCTTCCGTCGTTACTGAGGATGACCTAATCAAGCTGTCTAAAATCGGCACATTAGGCCCTCAGTCTGAGTTAAAATGGCGTGCTCCGGGTAATGAATGCCCTCCTACTCCTAGATCCGGGGAAGTCATCGTGTTTCTGGACCACATCTCTAGAGGCTTCTCTCCCCCCGGTTCAAGGTTTTTTCGGGATGTTCTTGCCACTTTCCAGCTACACCCACAGGATATCGGACCCAATTCCGTTTCAAACATTTGTGATTTCCAAGTATTTTCTGAGGTGTATCTGCAAGAGGAACCTTCAGTTGATTTATTCCGGGATTTCTTTCATTTAAACCGGCGCACTGAATTTACCAGCGGTCCTCACCAAGAACTTGGTGGGATTAGTATTCAGAAGAGGAGGGACGTAGTCTTTCCTCACGCCGCTTTACATACTCATCCAAAAGATTGGAACAAGTCCTGGTTTTATTGTGTTGACACTTCTCCTGAAGATGAAAGTCCTTTGCCGGGTTATCGCGAAACTCGTATTCCGGCAAATCACCCCTTGCCACTACGGCTTAGTGCTGCTGAACGGACCCGGTTCTCATCACAGCTCTCCAAACTGAGAGCCTTTATGGCAAATGGTCTGATCGGCACTGATTTCCTTCGCTGCTGGCTATCTTGGAGCATCCTTCCCTTAAGCCGGCGTTCTCAGTTAATGTGCAAATACTCTGGTAAACCGGATGATCCTCAAAGGTTTACCAAGGATAAGCTTTCTGAATCGGAGGTAGTGGAGTCAGCCAAAAAGATTGTCAATCCTTCCTTAACAGATTGCGCTAAGGTTGGCTTAGCTCCGTACTTCAAGAAGAATAAGCTGCCCGAAGTAAGTTTTTCATTGCCCTGTACTTGTAAACCGTCCTCTTTGAACCGTCTTTCAATTGCCCTTGCTTTTTCAATTAGGCTGATGACCCCTTCTGGAGGAGAAAGCCTCAGGAAAAAACCGTAAAACAGGCTCGCCGGAAGACCCCTGCAAACAAAAAGAGGAAGCAGCCGTCGATGCTAGTTCTCCTATTGAGGATGATGATCCGGACTCCGAGGTATGCTTTATTCCGGTTTAAATTCTTGCTTCCATGCACTTGTAATCATATCTAATGATACCTTTTCTCAGGAACTGCCTGAAGGTGATAACCCGACTGAGATTGAGGTAACACTTCTTTCTTCTGATTCAGAACCTCTTCCTCCCAAAAATTGTCGGACCGTCAGGAAATATCAATTTTCTCATCCTTATGCTCAGTTAGATCCTAACTTTACTTTGAAGAAGCAACAGCACGAAGCCTTTCGCCGGACCACTCGCCACAGTGGCCTGGAGGTGGAGTCATCTGGAATCTCCTTAACTCCGGTTCGAAAACGCCGTGCTGAGGTGATACTCTCTCCGACTCTTCTTCATCCCAAGGCCGGACTTATCCGAAAACCCCTTAAACCGTCTGATCCTGACCATCAGGAAACTCCGTTGTCTTCTTCTGGTGAATCAACCGCTACGTAGCTTCCTCCTTTGAAAACCGTCCCAGGGTAACTTTCTTCGCCTTTTCCGGTTTATGACACCCTTTTTACCTTATAATACTAACTTATTTTGCATGTTTTTCAGAAAACCGAAACCCAGCAAAAAGCCCAAGGCGAATAAGCCTGTTGCTGACCCTTCTGCTGATGATCTGGTTATTAATCCGTCCACAGTTGTTCCTCCAGAAGGTACTCCTGCAGCTCCTGTTGAAGAACCTGCTCTTGAAACTCCTCTTACAGAAAACGTCCAAGATCCACCAAGCCCGGCCCGGGTTAATTCTCCTCAAGTTAATCCGGTGTCTCCTGATCCGGCTCATGTTGACGTTACTCCCCCCAATGTACCCACTTCTCCTGATGTCGTGGTTACTGGTACCGCTTATGTTGCTCCAGCTGAGCCCTCTGTTTTAGCAAAACATACAGCTAAAGCGGAAAAGATAGCTCAAGAAAAAGGGAAATGGAGTACTGACATATCCAGTCTTTCCAGCATGAGCGCTCAAGACATTTATTCCGGGTATTTGAACCGGCTCCACAGCAGTCGGGATTATGAAGCCAGCTTGGTGAACCTGATGAGAGAAAAATATGAGGTAAGTTTCTTCTTCTGACTTTGCTTTTTTGACGCATCTCTATCTCTTAACAGCCCCCAAGTTCCGGTTTAGCTGCTTTACTGAAGGTGATCCAGAACTTTGTAGTTTGAACTGCTGATCCATACATTAGCCCCCAAGTATCAAGTAGATAACTTGGTTATGTAGTTGATACTTGTAACTTCAAATTGTCTTCGGTGCATTGCTTCAACTGCCATTAGCCCCCAAGTGTCACGTAGACAACTTGATTGTGTGCTTGAGACTTGCAATTTCAAATTGTCTTTGCTGTATTGCTTCAACTGCCATTAGCCCCCAAGTGTCAAGTAGACAACTTGATTGTGTGCTTGAGACTTGTAATTTCATTTCTTGCTTTTGAACTTTGTCTACAGGCTGAGCTGAACCGGAATGCTCTGGAGATCAACGAACTTCGAAGCCGGCTTACGGAAACTGAGTCAGCCGCTTCAAAGGCTAAAAAAGAACTTCAAGTGAGTTTAAAGACTGCTGAAGACTTGAAGAAATATTTTGAAGAGGAGCGGACTACTTTTGAGGTCCAGAAAAAAGATCTTGAAAAACGTGTTCAGGACGCTGAAGGAGCACTTAATCCGGTTACCGAAGAATTGACCGGGTTAAAGCGCCAAATTGACTTGATGACCTCTGCTATTTTTGGTAAATATAATCTGAATTCCTGTCTTTATCTTTGTAACATGTGACTTGTACCGGTTTAACTTTCATCGTTGTATGTAGGACGCCGTGTCTCCCATCTTGGGGACGACTTACGGAAAAAACTCAAAGCCTGCTATACCTTGGTCGAACAGCTGTACTCCGGAACGCACAGGATTATCAGTGCCACTTCATTTGGTAAACCGGCTCCTTCAACTATCCAAGATACTTTGAATAGTTTGTCCATTCTACCGGCTCGTCTTGAAGAAGTTAAGAAATCGGCCGCTCGAGGAGGTGCTCTTCTGGCCCTTACGAGGGCTAAAGCTTGGGTCCCGGACCTTGATCCGGAGGAGGTGTTAACCGGATTTCCTGATACCAAGGAGGACGGTTCAACCTTCAATGAAAAAGATCTTTATGCCCTGACAAAGGAGATGCGTCCCCTCGCCAGCAAGCTTGCGGTGGAATCTGACTTGTCGCGATATCATCCAGCATACAACCTGCAGAACGAGCGGGTGGAGCGACCGGTTTACGATATTGTAAACTTAATTCCGCCGGTTCGTCCTCACACCTTTGCTCCTGATATTGATCCTGTTGAGTTTATCAACGATGAAGTATATTTCCGTGCCTTGGCAAAGATTGCTTGGCGTGCACTGGACTTCCAACCGCTTCACGAGGATGAAGACGTTCCGGATCAAGACGGTGGCCAACCATCTCAGCAAGGAGAGGCACAATCTTGAATTCTATTGCTGTAACCATGATTGTTATCCCGTCAAACAATGCTTCCAACTATTGGGCTTTTATGCCTTGTAATAGGTTTAGCTGAGACTTAATGTGCTGTGATCCGACATTTTGTCTTTATGAAGTATTCATCCGTTGACCTGTTGCCTGATGCGGTTGCTTTCTTCTGTTCATATAAAAATATCGAAAAATATGTCCTAGTGGCTTACCACTGAACGGGTTAACTTGTTCTCTTAAAACATCCAATAAACATATCTTTATACTAAAGATAACTGTCATACCTGAGATGTATGTGGACAATATACTTTAAACCGGTCAGGACTTTAAAGTCACTTTAATCGGTCTTCATCAATCCTAATAGACACTTGAAACTCTCCGGTCCATCTTGTCGATAAATCCGGCTCATCTTGTTTCAGAAAATTGTAACTTGTGCCTGATACGCCATCCGGGTTTTAATGAACACCGGGCTCGATCACAATTGGGCCGGGTTAATAAACTCCGGTCATTGTTTTGTCTCATACTGGTGACTTATAGTCAAAACCAGGCCGGTTTAAAAAACATCGGTCATTATAACCGATCATGTACTGCCAATTTGTTGGCTCATCATGAAGGTCGATCCGGGTTATGATGAACGCCGGTTTAACTCTCGCTGGTATTCATGACCCAGACTTGTAACTTTGTAAATAGGTGATCAACTTCTGGAGCTGTTCCACTCGGTGTAAAAGGTTATAGAACACAAGAAACACCAAGAAACACACAATTTTTGCAAATCAGACCATGTAGTCGAGGCTTTTTCAAGGAGCTGCCAGGCTCAAAGCAAGGTTCAGCCAATCAATGGGACGTGGGCAAACCTACTGTCCCAAGGAGCCTAGCCAATCACTGAACGTGAGCGTATCAACTGTTCAGAGGGCCGATAGAACCGCAAATAAAAACCGATCCGATCAATGGAACGTGGGCAAACCATCTGTCCCAAGGGGCCTAGCCAATCACTGAACGTGAGCGTATCAACTGTTCAGAGGGCCGAAAGAATTTGTAAATAAAAACCGATCCGATCAATGGAACGTGGGCAAACCATCTGTCCCAAGGGGCCTAGCCAATCACTGAACGTGAGCGTATCAACTGTTCAGAGGGCCGAAAGAAAAAAAATTATTCCGATCACTAGGACGCGGATTGACCGACATTCCCAGGGGGCCTCCAGGGTTCCTCCTGAACCGGTGGGTCAATCTAAACCAATCACTGAATGTGGACTTGTCCAACTTTTCAGGGGGCCTCCATTGTTCTGTTTTGAACCTGTGGGTTTGCGCTTTATGGAGTCTTTTCTTCTCGAACCGGATATAATCTCCTGTTCCCGAGAGTTCTATTGCTCCTTCACATATTCTGCAAAAATTAGTTTCTAAACCGGCCAACGTTGAAATATGATATTTGATAATAAACTGATATGGTTATTTATCATAAGATTTGTGTATATGGAGAAAGGGCTGAGCCCCCGGTTTACCGAGGGTGCCGATTTATTTATTATTCATAATATATACATAGGATACATTGGAGCACATAGCTCAAGTATAGTACGGCCGTAAATGGGCGATGTTCCACGGCCTCTTCGTCTCCTCTTCCGATGTCCGTGAATCCTTGTGTTCTCGAATGTCCACCAAGTAATATGAACCGTTGTGTAAATTCTTGCTGACCACAAAGGGCCCTTCCCATGGCGGGGATAGCTTGTGCATATCTGTTTGATCTTGGATGAGCCGGAGTACCAAGTCACCCTCCTGGAATGTCCTGGTTCTAATCCGGCGGCTATGATATCTGCGCAGATCTTGCTGATAAATCGCCGACCGTGCTGCAGCTATATCACGCTCTTCATCCAACCGGTCTAAACCGTCTTGTCTTGACTCCTCATTAACAGCTTCCACATAGGCCGCTACCCTTGGTGAATCATGGCGTATGTCACTTGGAAGAACTGCTTCTGCGCCGTAAACCATGAAAAAAGGTGTATAACCTGTAGACCGGTTTGGTGTAGTGTTAATACTCCAAAGGACAGACGGCAATTCCTCAACCTAACAACCTGGGGTTCTCTGCAAAGGTGTCATAAGCCGGGGTTTGATTCCTCGCAAAATCTCCTGATTTGCCCTTTCTGCCTGACCATTGGATTGGGGGTGAGCCACAGAAGACACGTCCAAACGAATATGCTCTCGTTGACAGAATTCTTCCATCTCACCCTGAGATAAATTGGTGCCATTATCTGTGATGATGCTGTGTGGAAAGCCAAACCGGAATATCACTTTTTTGATGAATTTGACCGCTGTTGCCGCATCACACTTGCTTATAGGCTCCGCTTCAACCCACTTTGTAAACTTGTCTACTGCTACCAGCAGATGAGTTTTCTGATCTTGGGATCTCTTGAAAGGACCAACCATGTCAAGCCCCCAAGTTGCAAAAGGCCAAGTTATTGGTATCATCCGGAGTTCCTGTGCCGGAACAAGAGCACGTCTTGAGAACTTCTGACAAGCATCACACTTTCGGACCAGATCCGCCGCATCTGCATGCGCGGTTAACCAATAGAAGCCATGTCGGAATGCTTTAGCCACTAAAGACTTTGATCCGGCATGATGACCACAATCCCCTTCATGAATCTCTCTTAGAATCTCACAACCTTCCTCAGCTGAAACACATCGTTGAAATACTCCAGAAGTGCTACGATGGTGCAGCTCTCCGTTTGCAATTGTCATAGACTTGGAACGCCGGATTATCTGCCGTGCTTCCTCTTCGTCCTCCGGTAACTCTCCTCGGCTTAAGTACGCCAAATAGGGTAACGTCCAATCCGGAATAATATGGAGTGCTGCAACTAACTGTGCCTCTGGGTCCGGAACAGCTAGGTCGTTCTCTGAAGGTACTTGAACCGAAGGACTGTGCAATTCATCCAAAAAGGTGTTTGGTGGCACCGGTTTACGTTGCGACCCTAGCCGGCTTAGAGCGTCAGCCGCTTCGTTCCTTCGCCGGTCTATGTGATCCACCTGATATCCCTTGAAGTATCCTGCAACCGCTTCAACCTCTCGTCGATAAGCCGCCATGAGGGGGTCTCTTGAATCCCACTTGCCAGAAACTTGCTGTGCCACTAGATCTGAATCACCCAGGCACTTAACCCGGCTCAAATTCATCTCCTTTGCCAGTCGCAAACCATGAAGTAGTGCTTCATATTCTGCTGCATTATTAGTACAAGGAAATAATAAGCGGAGGACATAGCAAAATTTATCACCTCTGGGGGAAGTTAACACAACTCCAGCCCCCGAGCCCTCCAACTGTTTTGAACCGTCAAAGTGAATCGTCCAATAAGTAAGATCCGGCTTCTCCTCAGGAGTCTGCAATTCTGTCCAGTCATTGATGAAGTCGACCAACGCCTGAGATTTTATAGCAGTACGTGGTACATACTTCAACTCATGCGGACTGAGCTCAATAGCCCACTTGGCTACCCTGCCCGTAGCTTCCCTGTTCTGGATTATATCTCCCAACGGAGCTGAACTAACCACAGTTATTGGATGCCCTTGGAAGTAATGCTTCAGTTTCCGGTTTGCCATGAACACCCCATAAACCAACTTCTGCCAATGTGGGTACCTTTGTTTAGACTCAATGAGTACTTCACTCACATAATAAACCGGGCGCTGAACCGGATGTTCCTTCCCTGCTTCCTTGCGCTCAACCACAATCGCAACGCTGACTGCCCGTGTATTCGCAGCAACATATAACAGCAAAGGCTCCTTATCAATGGGAGCAACTAAAACCGGTGGTTTTGCTAATTGCCGTTTCAAATTCTCAAACGCTGTATTTGCCTCCTCACTCCAAATGAACCGGTCCGTTTTCCTCAACATTTGATAAAGCGGGATCGCCTTCTCCCCCAATCGACTGATGAACCGGCTTAGCGCCGTGATCCGGCCCGCTATGCGTTGAACGTCATTGATGCAAACCGGTTTTGTCAAAGATGTGATGGCCTTGATCTTCTCTGGGTTGGCTTCTATTCCCCTGTTCGAGACCAAGAATCCCAGAAGCTTACCAGCCGGAACACCAAAAGCACATTTCTCCGGATTAAGCATCATCCTATAAGCTCGAAGATTATCAAAGGTTTCTTTGAGGTCCTCTATCATTGTTCTTTCTTCCTTTGATTTGACCACAATGTCATCCACATAAGCATGCACGTTCCTTCCTATCTGCCCTTTCAAACAATTCTGAACGCAACGCTGATAAGTTGCCTGTGCACACTTGAGCCCAAAGGGCATAGATACATAGCAAAAAGCACCAAAAGGAGTTATGAAAGCTGTCTTCTCTTGATCTTCAACTGCCATTTTGATCTGGTGATACCCTGAATATGCATCCAAAAAACTCAGCCGCTCAGACCCTGCTGTGGCATCAATAATCTGATCAATGCGAGGTAGAGCAAAAGGATCAGTTGGGCAAGCTTTATTGAGGTCTGTATAATCCACACACATCCTCCACTTCCCATTCTTCTTTAAAACTAGCACCGGATTAGCCAACCATTCCGGATGAAAAACTTCTACTATGAACCCTGCTGCCAAAAGTCTGGCCACTTCCTCTCCTATAGCCTTGCGCCTTTCTTCATTGAAGCGGCGTAGATACTGTTTTACCGGTTTAAACTTCGGATCAATGTTCAACTTGTGCTCAGCGAGTTCCCTCGGTATACCTGGCATGCCAGAAGCTTCCATGCAAAGATATCCCGGTTCTCACGGATGAACTCGATGAGCGCGCTTTCCTATTTGGGATCAAGGTTAGCGCTGATGGTGAACTGTTTAGATGAGTCTCCAGGCACAAAATCAACCTGCTTAGTCTCTTCCGCTGATTTGAACTTCAATGCCGGATCATGCTCGGTAGTTGGTTTCTTCAGCGGAGTCATATCTGCCGGATCAACATTATCTTTATAAAATTTTAACTCTTCCGTGGCACACACCGCTTCTGCATAAGCTGCATCACCTTCCTCGCATTCCACCGCTATCTTACGACTGCCATGAACTGTGATCGTGCCCTTATGACCCGGCATCTTAAGCTGCAAGTAAACATAACATGGCCTAGCCATAAATTTAGCATAAACCGTCCTTCCAAACAAAGCATGATATGGACTTTTAATTTTGACAACTTCAAAAGTGATCATCTTCGATCTGGAATCGTACTCATCTCCAAAGGTAACCTCTAAGTCAATCTTACCAACTGGATAAGCTGACTTACCTGGGACCACCCCGTGAAACACTGTGTTTGACGTTCTTAACTTTTTATCTGTCAGACCCATACGACGGAAAGTCTCGTAATATAGTATATTGATACTGCTACCCCCGTCCATGAGGACTTTAGTAAACTTGTATCCTCCCACCTGAGGTGCTACCACCAAGGCTAAATGTCCCGGATTATCCACCCGTAATGGGTGGTCCTCTCTGCTCCATACAATGGGTTGTTCCGACCATCGTAGAAATTGCGATGTTGCCGGTTCCACTGCATTAACAGCCCGCTTTAACACCTTCTGGTCTCGTTTGCACAGACTTGTGGTGAAGACATGATACTGCCCACTACTTAACTCCTTCGGGTTACTCTGATACCCGGATTGTGGCTGCTGTTGCTGGCGCTGCTGCTGCTGGTTTCCTTGATTATTATAACTCCCTTGGCCCTGCTGCTGATTATTCTGACCATTGTAACCACCTTGATGATGTGATTGATTCCCCTGACCATTATAACCACCTTGATGATGTGATTGATTCCCCTGACCATTGTAATTCCCTTGATTATTTTGGCCGCCTGGTCGGGGTTGATAACCGCCGTTATTGCCCCTATATCCTGATCCGGAACTATTCCCTTGATGACCCGATCCATAAAATCCGGGCCCTGAACCGCTGTGCGGGGGCCGGCTAGGAGGATTAAAACGGCCGTTCACTGCCTTCATAAAGGGTATGCATTCTCTCATAGTATGCCTTGCTATCCTCCCCCTTCCGCTATGCTTTGGACAGGGTCGATCCAAATCCTGCTCCCAGCCCGGATCTCCTCCGCCGGTTTGGAGAGCGGAACCCTCCGGATTGACCTGAAAACCGCCTTGAACTTGAGTATTAGCCACAAAATCGGAACTACCTTCTGCCTTCCGTTTACCCAAAAAGCTTGAAGTAACCGGATTAACTGGCGCCGGTTTACCAGACTTGCTGGCCTTTCCCGCTTTATCTCCTTCTGCTTCCGGATACTTTGTATTATCCGAGTCTCCGTATTGCACCAGGGCGCTCATTAAAGTCCCCATGTCATTGCAGTCCCTTTTAAGCCGTCCGAGCTTTAACTTTAACGATTCAAACCGGCAATTGTTCTCCAATGTTACAATTGCTGTACTAGGATTGATGCCATTCGAGGAGTGTAAAATCTCTGCCACTCTGCGTACCCAAGCTGCTGTAGACTCCTGCTCTCCTTGTACACAGGCTGCTAAATCTATCACCGACATCGGCTGCTTGCATGTATCCTTGAAGTTCTTAATGAACTGACTGCACAGTTCCCCCCACGACCCAATAGAATTCGGGGGTAGAGCCTTTAACCAGGTCCGGGCCGTGCCCTCAAGCATCATAGTGAAATATTTGGCACAAGCCGATTCATCCACGTCTAACATCTCCATGGCCATCTCATAACTTTCCACCCAGGCTTCTGGCGGCAAATCGGCTGTGTAATTAGGCACCTTGCGGGGCCCTTTGAAATCCTTGGGCAACTTAACACTCCGTAGAGCGGGGACAAGACATTGTATTCCGAAGGAACTCGCCGTAGCCTCTGTTCCTGCAGTAGCTGTGTGAACCGGCGTCGACTGACGAATTTCCTCCCTGGCCTCCGATCTAGGCCGGTTTAGGTCTGGGGCTGGCATCTCCGCCCTTGCCGGATTATCCTGCCTGCGCCGATGTCTCCTGCGCTCACTGCTAGATACCTCCGGCTCCTCCCAATGCCTAGAATAACTTCGGTTGGGACGTGGTGTTGAATGTAACCTTTCCCTGCTATGAGAGTACGCTTGCTGCTGTATTAACGCAGTATTAAGTAGCTTCTGGGCCCTGCGCGCCTCTATCGCCACCGGAGACGTTTCTTCCGCGGGTAAAGCGGCCAACGGCGCCGCCGCTGCAGCAATATTATCCAAAGGGTTTGAATAGTGCCCTGGAGGGACAGGAACATAAGGTGCCGATGTAATCCGACGCTCCTGTTCTGCGGCGGGCTGTTGAACCGGCTCATCCTGAGCCGGGGGTGTTCTCCGGTTTAAGGCCGGATTATTACTGGCCCCAGCCCCAGGTGTCCTGAACAAATTCGCGGATTCGTAACCCGGCGGTAGGCGGGACCGATACTTTCGCCCCCTTACTCCTTCCACAGAAGCCTGCTCCATCCTCAAATGAAAGGCTTGATCATCCAACTCTGCTTGTCTTATGGCTATCATCTCTCCTTCCGCCTTTAAATCCTCCTTTAACTGATCGATCCGACCTTTCAACTGAAGAAGCTCTGCATCATGATGCGCCTTGTCTGCCGGAGCTACGACCTCCACCGCCTTAGCCGTGAACTCCTCGACCAAGGTGGATAGAACTTCAGTAAGAGAGGGATTTGAACCGCTTCCCCCTGCACCAGCTTCTGCTGTCGTTCCGTTCATCAGGGGTTGTGAACCGGCCATGAAGACCGCCACCCGGTTTGGCGGGTCAAAGGGGCCCGGAATACTGTTTCCATTGGACTCGCCCTCAGACCGGCCGTCCCGCAACTGATACAGAGATTCAGTTTCCCCGGATGAAGATTCGTCATCTGAGTAGACGACTGTTGCACCATCAGATTCCGATCCGTCCTCGGCTCGGCCTCCGTGAATTGCTCCAACGAACACATGCTTCATGGCAGGCTGAATCCGGGCCGATCTCGCACGCTGAGCCGGCTCGACGATGTTGGGGAGGGTGTCCGGCTCAGGTCCCGGTTCACCAATTTTGCCGATGAAGACTTGGATGCTGCCGAAGGGGACCCGGTACCCGTATTCGATCGAATCGGCCTCCGGTCCCCAACCCGCGTCGTCGATGTAGATCTGGCCACGACGACTCTTGGTCATCCGGCCGACTGCGTAACCCTTTAGCCCTTCGAAACCGCCTTTCAAGAACTCGAAACCATCGTGCACAGGCCCCACGGTGGGCGCCAACTGTCGTGGAAATAACACGGCAGATGTCCGGTTTATCGGACTTGATGATGGAACCATCGCTCGGGTTAGCTTGAAAGGATTCATGGCACACAAAGGACACAAAGGATTTGTACTAGTTCGGCCCCTTCGGAGAAGGTAAAAGCCTACGTCTAGTTGGTTTGGTATTGCTTGGGCGTCGGTTTACAGGGAGCGGATTCGCTTTGCCTGTGTCTCAACGGATTGATTGTTGCCTGTCCCTGAACCGTCCAGGCCGTCCCTTTATATAGAGGCAATGCCTGGTCCAGTTTACAGAGTCCCGAGGCCGGCTCATACTCGTGTCCGCCTCGGTCTCTGTCTTTTCTTTCTTATCTCTCAAGTTACATCTCTTGGCGGTTTACAGACCATACTTCTATACATGGGCCTTGAAATCTCATGGGCCGTAGTCTCTACTAAAATATTAAAACCAAGTATAATATAACTAAGCCGGTTTACAATAGCCGGTTTATATCTACTAACCATATCCCTGACACATTAGGTATGGGATTAATCTTCTTTTTGGAGCTCCTTATTAATGAGATTGGTTGAATAGAAGGCTCCTGCTCGTTACCTGATTCATCATAAGAAAGAATAGGAATATATTAGGAAATCTCATCCCTTTCATTAGTATTCTCTTCCTCTCCTATTTGTTTTCTTGTCTTAAGGTAATTGGCAATATAAGGATTTTCAATGCAATTAACCAGACAATACATATAAATTTCCTCTATATCAAAATCAAGAAGTTTATCAAGGGCAAATCCTGGAAGATGCTTAGTTCTACATTTGATTTCTTCATAACCCAAAAGCAAGATAAGTTCATTATGATGTGCAAGGGAAATCAATTCATCACAATTTTTGGACACGATTCGATCATGAAACAATTCCCATTGGGTAATGAAACGACCACGTTCATTGCAAAGTTCACAAGTACGGCTAAGATATTATAAATTTTCAGCACATTCATCTAGCATTTGTAGCAACCATTTAGTTTCTAAATACTTATGCCTCTTGCAAAATCTATCTTCCCTATTTGGTATGTACTTGCAAACTCTATGCACTCCACAAAAATCAACATGCTTATATGAGATATTTTCATCATGACTAGTGCAATCATCATTAGTACCATGGATATTCAAAGGATTCACACTAACAACATTGCAAGCATGCTCATCATTCAAGTCTTTAGTGCCAAGCATTATATGTAATTCTTCTTCTAGGACTTGAGCAAAATTTTCCTTTCCATCATTTTCACGAAAGATAATAAAAAGATGAAGCATATGAGGTAGCCTTAATTCCATTTTTTGTAGTTTTCTTTTATAAACTAAACTAGTGACAAAACAAGAAACTAAAAGATTCGATGCAAGATCTAAAGATATACCTTCAAGCACTAACCTCCCCGGCAACGGCGCCAAAATAGAGCTTGATGTCTACTACACAACCTTCTTCTTGTAGACGTTGTTGGGCCTCCAAGTGCATAGGTTTGTAGGACAGTAGTAAATTTCCCTCAAGTGGATGACCTAAGCTTTATCAATCCGTGGGAGGCGTAGGATGAAGATGGTCTCTCTCAAACAACCCTGCAACCAAATAACAAAGAGTCTCTAGTGTCCCCAACACACCCAATACAATGGTAAATTGTATAGGTGCAATATGGATGGTTGATATAGGTTTTAGTAATAAGAAAATATAAAAACAGCAAGGTAGCAAGTGGTAAAACTAGGCATAAACGGTGTCGCAATGATACGAAACAAGGCCTAGGGTTCATACTTTCACTAGTGCAAGTTCTCTCAATAAGGATAACATAATTGGATCATATTACTAGCCCTCAACATGCAAAAAAGAGTCACTCCGAAGTAACTAATAGCGGAGAACAAACGAAGAGATTATGGTAGGGTACGAAACCACCTCAAAGTTATTCTTTCTGATCGATCTATTCAAGAGTCCGTAGTAATGTTCAATCTATCATAGAGTTCATACTAGAGTAACACATTACGACACAAATCAACCAAAACCCTAATGTCACCTAGATACTCCATTGTCACCTCAAGTATCAGTGGGCATGATTATATGATATGCATCACAAAATCTCAAAAACATCTATTCAACCAACACATAGAACTTCAAAGAGTGTCCCAAAGTTTCTACCGGAGAGTCAAGACGAAAACGTGTGCCAACCCCTTTGCATAGATTAGCAAGGTCACGGAACCCGCAAGTTGATCCCCAAAACATACATCAAGTGAATCACATGATATCCCATTGTCACCACAGATAAGCACGTGCAAGACATACATCAAGTGTTCTCAAATTCTTAAAGACCCAATCCGAAAAGATAACTTCAAAGGGAAAACTCAATCCATTACAAGAGAGTAGAGGGGGAGATGCATCATAAGATCCAACTAGAATAGCAAAGCTCGTGATACATCAAGATCATGCCATCTCAAGAACACGAGAGAGAGAGAGATCAAACACATAGCTACTGATACATAACCGCAGCCCCGAGGGTGGACTACTCCCTCCTTGTCATGCAGAGCGCCGGGATGATGAAGATAGCCACCGGTGAGGGTTCCCCCCTTCGACAGGGTGCCGGAACAGGGTCTAGATTGCTTTTCGGTGGCAACAGAGGCTTACGGCGGCGGAACTCCCGATCTAGGTTATTTTCCGGAGGTTTAGATATATATAGGAGGTGTTGGAGTCGGGGCCAAGCAAATGGGGTCTACGGGCTGTCCACGAGGTAGGGGGGCATGCCCCCCACCCTCGTGGGAAGCCCGTAGGTCCTCTCGTCCCCTCCGGCACTCCGTGGGCTTCTTCCAAAAATGATCTCCGTTGATTTTCAGGTCAATTGGGCTCCGTTTGATATTCCTTTTCTGCGAAACCCTAAAACACGAGAAAAACAGAAACTGGCACTGGGCTCTGGGTTAATAGGTTAGTCCCAAAAATAATATAAAAGTGTATAATAAAGCCCATAAAACATCCTAGAAGGATAATATAATAGCATGGAACAATCAAAAATTATAGATACGTTGGAGACGTATCAAGCACACACACACACACACACACACACACACACACACACACACACACACACACACACACACATATATATATATATATATATATATATATTCATATGACTCTTATGCTAAGGTAACAAGCTATTCACAATGTTAAGTATGAATCAAAAACTTCATTGAAAACCAACAAAATAAGATCTTAGTCATTGAAGCAATTGCAATTTATCATAACATCGGAAAGAGTCAATATAAGAGCTTTTCAGCAAGTCCACATACTCAACTATCATCTAGTCTTTCACAATTGCTCACACTCAGGCAATACTTATGGGTATGGAGTTTTAATCGGACACAGAGAAAGATAGGGGCTTATGGTATTACCTCCCAACCTTTTACCTCAAGGGTAATGTCAATAGTAATAGACCATGATAACTTACATCCAATTGGGTATATATGTCAGGATCTTTCCAACACAATGTGCTTGCCAAAGGATAAAATGTAGAAAGGAAAGGTGATTTTCACCTTGACACTTATAAGGCAAGAATAATCGACATGCCCTTCGCAGAGGGAAGCAGAGGTTGTCATGTGCTTTTATGGTTGGATGTACAAAGTCTTAGCGCAAAAGAAAGTCACTTTATATTGCCACTTGTGATAGGGACCTTTATTATGCAGTCCGTCGCTTTTATTACTTCCATATCACAAGATCGTATAAAGCGTATTTCCTCCACACTAATAAATCATACATATTTTAGAGAGTTTTCAACCATGACAACTTACTTGAAGGATCTTACTCAATCCATAGGTAGGTATGGTGTACTCTCATGTCAAAACTTGGTTTAAGGATGTATGGAAGCACAAGTAGTATCTCTACTTGGTGCAAGGAGTTTTGGCTAGCATGAGGGGGAGAGGCAAGCTCAACATGTTGGATGATCCATGACAATATACTTTATTTTGGATATAAGAAAACATAACCCATTATGTTGTCTTCCTTGTCCAACATCAACTCTTTGGCATGTCACATTTTAATGAGTGCTCACAATCATAAAAGATGTCCAAGATAGTATATTTGTATGTGAAACCTCTATTTCTTTATTACTTCCTATTAATTGCAACGATGACCAAAACTGTGTTTGTCAACTCTCAAAAACTTTTATTCATCATACTCTTTATATGTGAAGTCATTACCTTCCATAAGATCACTATGGTCTCTTTGATACTTTTTATATTTTCTTTTATTCTCTTATGATCATAGCAAGGAAATCAAGCCGTTGACTCAACACTAATCTTTATTATATAGCTCACGGACTCGATTACAAAGGTAAAGATCATAAAGCAAAAGCTCACAACTAGATCATGCTAACTTTATTCTACTAGATCAAAATATTAACAAAAGGATCGAACTAAGAAAAACGGTAAAGATAGGAGTGTGATGGTGATACGATACCGGGGCACCTCCCCCAAGCTTGGCAGTTGCCAAGGGGAGTGCCCATACCCATATGATTATGTCTCTTTCTTCGAAGGTGGTGACGTGATATTCTTGGCGATGATACCCCTCAGGATACGATTTTCCTCCTCGAGCTTGTTAACTTGTTGCTGAAGGTCCATAATTTCCTTGCGGAGCTTTCCCGTGACGGCTAAAGCTCCTTTCACCCAGGGATGCTGCATAGCTACGGGAGAACAAATAACACTCTTTTTCATATTTTCATAAGAAAGAAACCTGACATTGGTAGGGATGACTGAGTTTGGAATAGCTGAGCTCTGTAGGTTCCCCATCATGAATCCAGCTCAAAACCGAGAAGTAACTTATTGATCTTCCTCCATGGCATCTATCCTCTTCAGGTCAGCCTCCATCTCTTCCTTCGTTTATGAACCGAAGTGGTCAGCATCGTTGTTTACTCCTGGTCCAAGTGTTGGATGAGACACCCGACTCTCTTCAGCTAACTCCTGAGAAGACATCTTGCTCTTATCGGCAACAGAAACAGCTCGAAACAAAAACATAGGATTTTGGCGTGATACGGTGGTCAAAACCTTCGGGAGAATATATAGTGATTTTTTACCGACCGAAAGAAGTAACATGCAAGAAATCGGAGTCCGGGAGGCACACGAGGTGCCCACGAGGCAGGGGGGCGCGCCCAGGGGGTAGGGCGCGCCCTCCACCCTCGTGTCCTTTCCAGACTACCTCTTATTTTTCTATTTTTCTAAATATTCCAAAACGGTGAGAAACTGCCATTAGAACTATTTTGGAGTCGGTTTACTTACTGTACCACATACCTCTTCCTTTTCGGAGTCTGGTTACCTGAGATATAATGTTTGATTCTTTGACCGTTCACCACCTTCGGATTTGTGCCTTCGAAGTTGTTGATTTTTATGGCACCAAAACGATAGACCTCCTCGATAACGTAAGGACCTTCCCATTTAGAGAGAAGTTTTCCTGCAAAAAAATCTTAAACGAGAGTTGTATAGCAAGACATAATCACCTACGTTAAACTCACGCTTTTGTATCCTTTTGTCATGCCATCTTTTAACCTTTTCTTTGAACAGCTTGACATTCTCATAAGCTTGGGTTCTTCATTCATCAAGCGAGCTAATGTCAAATAACCTCTTCTCACCGGCAAGTTTGAAATCATAATTGAGCTCTTTAATAGCCCAATATGCCTTATGTTCTAGCTCAAGAGGTAAGTGACATGCTTTTCCATAAACCATTTTATATGGAGACATACCCATAGGATGTTTGTATGCCGTTCTATAGGCCCATAATGCATCATCAAGTTTCTTGGACCAATTCTTTCTAGACCTATTAATTGTCTTTTGCAAAATTAATTTCAGCTCTCTGTTACTTAGTTCTACTTGACCACTAGACTGTGGGTGATAAGGGGATGCAATTCTATGGTTAACATCATACTTAGCAAGCATTTTACGGAAAGCACCATGAATAAAGTGTGAACCACCATCAGTCATTAAGTATCTAGGGACTCCAAACCTCGGAAAAATAACTTCTTTAAGCATCTTGATAGAGGTGTTGTGACCAGCACTACTAGTTGGAATAGCTTCTACCCACTTAGTAATGTAATCAACAACAACTAAAATATGTGTGTACCCATTAGAGGAAGGAAACGGTCCCATATAATCAAAGCCCCATACATCAAATGGTTCAATAACAAGTGAATAATTCATAGGCATTTCTTGACGTCTACTAATATTACCAATTCTTTGACATTCATCACAGGATAAGAAAACTTACGAGCATCCTTGAAGAGAGTAGGCCAATAAAAACCAGATTGCAATAACTTATGTGCAGTTCTATCTCCAGCATGGTGTCCTCCATAAGCTTCAGAGTGGCACTTGCGTAGGGTATGTTCCTGTTCATGCTCAGGTACACAACGTCTAATAATACCATCTACTCTTTCTTTATGAAGGTGTGGATCATCCCAGAAGTAATGTCTCAAATCATAGAAGAACGTTTTCTTTTGCTGGTATGTGAAATTAGGTGGTATAAACTTAGCAACAATGTAATTAGCATAATCAGCATACCATGGAGCAGTATGAGAAGTATTTATGATAGCTAATTGTTCATCAGGAAAGCTATCTGGGTTGTGGGTTAATAAGAATATTCTCTAGCGTAGACAAGTTGTCTGCAATGGGGTTCTCAGCTCCCTTTCTATCAATAATATGCAAATCAAATTCTTGCAGCAGGAGAACCCATCTAATAAGTCTAGGTTTAGCATCTTTCTTTTCCATAAGGTATTTGATAGCAGCATGATCAGTGTGAATAGTTACTTTAGAGTCAACAATATAAGGCCTAAACTTATCACATGCAAATACGACTGCTAAAAATTATTTCTCAGTAGTAGCATAATTTCTCTGGGCACTGTCTAGAGTTTTACTAGCATATTGGATAACATTCAATTTTTTATCAACTCTTTGTCCTAGAACAGCACCTACAGCATAATCACTAGCATCGCACATAATCTCAAAGGGTAAATTCCAGTCAGGAGGCTGGACAATAGGTGCAGAGATCAAAGATTTCTTAGGTATTTCAAATGCTTCTACACAATCATCATCAAAGACAAAAGGAACATCTTTTTGTAAGAGATTAGTCAGAGGCCTAGAGATTTTGGAGATGTCCTTAATGAACCTCCTATAAAACCCGGCATGAGCAAGGAAACTTGGTATACCTTTGATGTCCTTGGGACACGACATCTTTTCAATAGCAACAACCTTAGCCTTGTCAACTTCAATACCTCTTTCAGAAATTTTATGTCCCAAGACAATGCCCTCATTAACCATAAAGTGGCACTTCTCCTAATTCAAGACAAGATTAGCCTTGTCAACTTCAATACCTCTTTGAAAGGTAGCAGGTGCATTACATAGACCAAAAGGCATACGTCTATAAGCAAAGGTACCGAAAGGACAAGTAAAAGTGGTCTTTTCTTGATCCCCTTTTGACACGGGTATTTGAGAGAAACCAGAATAACCAGCTAGAAAGCAAAAATGAGTATGTTTGGATAACCTTTCTAGCATTTTATCAATTAAAGGCAAAGGGTAATGATCTTTCTTAGTAGCTTTATTTAATTTTTGGAAATCAATTACCATCCTATAACCTGTAACAATTCTTTGTGGGATCAATTCATCTTTATCATTAGGAACAACAGTCATACCTCCCTTCTTAGGGACACAATGGACAGGACTTACCCACTGGCTATCAGCAACTTGATAGATTATACCTGCCTCTAGAAGCTTTAGTATTTCCTTCCTTACCACTTCTTTCATCTTAGGATTTAACCGTCGTTGATGATCGATAACCGGTTTCGCGTCCTCTTCCAACTTTATCTTGTGCTGGCATAAAGTGGGACTAATGCCCTTAAGATCATCTAGATTATATCCAATAGCAGCACGGTGCTTCTTCAAAGTTTTCAATAATTTTTCTTCTTCCTGCTCTGAAAGGTTAGCACTAATAATAACAGGATATATCTTCTTTTCATCGAGATAAACATACTTAAGATTATCAGGTAATGGTTTAAGTTCAAACACGGGATCACCCTTGGGTGGAGGAGGATCCCCTAGAATTTCAACAGGCAAGTTGTTTTTCAATACGAGTCCTTGCTTAAAGTATATTTCATCTGTTTCCCTTCTCTCATTCATATACATATCATTTTCATGGTCTAGCAGATATTGTTCTAAAGGATCGTTAGGAGGCACAACAATAGAAGCAAGACCAATAATTTCATCCTTACTAGGTAATTCTTTATCATGGGGTTGTCTACGAAATTTAGCAAAGTTAAACTCATGAGACATATCCTCTAATCCAACAGTAACAATATCTTTTACGCAGTCTATCTTAGCATTAACAGTATTCAAGAAGGGTCTACCAAATATAATGGGGGCATAAATTATCTTGTGGGGAACCAAGAACAAGAAAATCAGCAGGGTATTTAACTTTTCCACACAATACTTCAACATCTCTAACAATCCCCATAGGTGAAATAGTGTCTCTATTGGCAAGCTTAATAGCAACATCAATCCCTTCTAACCCAGTGGGTGCAATATCATGAATAATTTCTTTATATAAGGAATGATGTATTACACTCGCACTAGCACCTACATCACATAAAACATGATAGCAATGATCTCCTATTTTAACAGAAATAACATGCATGCCTACAACAAGTCTATGTTTATTCCTAGTATCGGGTTTGGCTATTCTAGCAGCTTCCTCTTGGAGGTAAATAACGCGTCCATCTAAATTTTCAACCAAGAGATCTTTAACCATAACAACACTAGGTTCAACTTTAATTTGCTCAGAGGGTGTAGGTGTTCTAGTATTACTCTTACGAACCACAGTTGAAGCTTTACCATGATCCATTATCCTAACAGGGAAAGCTGGTTTCTCAATATAAGCAGTAGGAATAATAGGATCGACATTATAAGTAATAGTCTTTTATTCAACTTTAACAGGTTCAACTACTTTTACTTCAGTGGGAGGATGGTATTTAAACGACTTCTCCTTAGGTAGGTTAACATGAGTAGCAAATGATTCACAGAAAGAAGCTACTATCTCAGAGTCAAGTCCATATTTAGTGCTAAAATTCACGGAAAACATCGGTATCCATAAAAGATTTTACACAATCAAACTTAGGGGTCATACCTGACTCCTTACCTTCGTCGAGATCCCAATCTTCAGAGTTGCGTTTAATTCCTTCCAATAAATCCCATTTGAATTCAATAGTCTTCATCATAAAAGAACCACTACAAGAATTATCAAGCATGGAGCGATTATGGAGAGAAAGCCGAGCATAAAAATTTTGAATGATCATTTTTCTTGAGAGCTCATGATTGGGGCATGGATATAACATTGACTTAAGCATCTCACAAGTTTGAGCGGCACTTTCTCCTTCGCAAGGCCAAAAAATATATATATAATTACGATCACGATGAACCTGATGCATAGGATAGAACTTCTGATGAAATTCCAACTTCAATCGATTATGGTTCCATGATCCAATATCATCGCATAGCCTAAGCCATGTTAATGCATCTCCTTTCAAAGATAAAGGGAAGACCTTCTTCTTGATTACATCCTCGGGCATACCTGCAAGCTTAAATAATCCACAAACCTCATCCACATAGATTAGGTGCAAATCGGGATGCAGTGTTCCATCTCCTGTAAGGGATTATCGAGCAGTTTCTCTATCATACCCGAAGGAATTTCAAAGCAAACATTTTTAGTAGGTTTAGTAGGTTGAGGAGAAACTCTTTGCTCTTTTGGTCGGGGTGAAGATACCCCGAAGAAGCCCCTCAAAGGATTATGAGCCATAGTAACAAGTAACAGTAAATTTCAGCACACTATATAAATTTTTCCTTACCAAATTCCACTTACCAAAGGCGCTTCACTCCCCGGCAACGGCGCCAGAAAAGAGTCTTGATGACCCACAAGTGTAGGGGATATATCGTAGTCGTTTAGATAAGTAAGAGTGTCGAACCCAACGAGGAGCAGAAGGAAATGATAGGTAGTTTTCAGTAAGGTATTTTCTGCAAGCACTGAAATTATCGGTAACAGATAGTTTTGTGATAAGGTGATTGGTAGCAAGTGACAAATAGGAAAAGTAAATAAGGTGCAGCAAGATGGCCCAATCCATTTTTTAGCAAAGGACAAGCCTGTACAAACTCTTATATTAAGGAAAATGCTCCCGAGTACACATGGGAATTATCGTGAAGCTAGTTTTCATCACGTTCATATGATTCACGTTCGGTACTTTGATAATTTGGTATGTGGGTGGACCGGTGCTTGGGTGCTGCCCTTACTTGGACAAGCATACCACTTGTGATTAATGTAATGCCCAGGATGCGACTATATCTCCTACTGTCGAGGCACGAGTTAGAGACATAAGCGCATTCTGGAATGATCGCAAGCGTGGTATCTTTGCACAACTGATGTAAAAAGAACATGGATGAAAGAGTAAAATAGTTGGATTACACTCGCCACGTCACACAATGAATACAATAGCCAACATTCATCCAAATAACACAGGGTCCGACTACGGACGAAATCCAAACGAGAAAAGATACCACAAACACCAGTCCTGATCGCCCCTAGTAGGAACCACTACTGATCGTCGGGATACGCCACATGAAAACGACCACGCTCTTCATCGAACTCCCAGTGAAGTTCTTGTCCATCTCCTGTGTTGTACTCTGTTGTACCTGCATCTGGTGTGTGTTGTAATCTGTGAGTCACAAGGACTCATCAATCCCATTCCCGGGTATCAAAACTAACAAAGCCTTTAGGTGTGGAGAGGTAATAAAGTGTCTGCAGCAAGCACTAAGCAACTAGCTTACGAATTCAGAGCGAGAAGAGGATATGTGCCAATGTTCGCCAAAGATGATTAATAAGTTATCCTAGCTACTCACGTTCATGCATAACCCCACCGTGTTCCTTTTCGAAAACCCCATCGAAAAGAGACCGTCACGGTTACTCACACTGGTAGTGTATTCTTAAGAATATGGTGTCAAGTTATCTACAATCGAATATTAACAAATTCCCATCTGCCACATAACCGCGGGCACGGCGTTCGAAAATTCATAACCCTGCAGGGGTGTCCCAACTTAGCCTATCACAAGCTCACGATCCATGAAGTCGCAACTCCATATTGGGAAGATCCGAGTATTCTTGGAATCCCGTGCTCAAGATATTTCGACAAAGGTAAAACTAATCCAGCAAGACCTCCCGGCGTGCCGACACCCTGATAGTAGCCGCGCGTATCTCGTCTCAGGCCACGACCGGATGGGACAGCCTACAGGAAAATACCAGATACCTCGGGTTTCCCCGAGGCGGTCCTGCAGTCTGCCCAGTTTGGACCAACACTCATGAGGAGCACTGGCCCGGGTTGTTGATTAAGAACTCGGGTTTATAACTCCCTATGCAAGTTTTAGTTGTTAGGCAAATGTAGTACCAAAGTTGGGTCTTGCTGGAAAAGCTTTAAGCAGAGCGAATTATCAAGGGGGGCCCATAAACCCCAACTGTGTTAGGAACGCAAAATCAAGGCACATAAAACCGGTTTATTGGGTCCTAAGGTGGCATGAGTGGAACAAAACACCAAGCAGAAGGCCAAGCCTTCCACCCATTACCAATATATATGTGCATTAGTTTAATTAAGATAAATATTGTGTTATCCCAATAAACAAGTCCGAACGTGGAGCAATCTTCAAACTTCACCTGCACTAACAACGCTATAAGAGGCGCTGAGCAAAAGCATACTTAGCCAATCAACAGTTTGCTAGGAAGGCGGTTAGAGTGTTTCATGGCAACATAGGAGGCTGACAAGACAAGAATAGGCATCGAGGCATATCGAAAGAGCGAGACAACTAGCAAGGCAAAGATAGAGATGATATCGGGGAACGGTCATCTTGCCTGTTAAATCCACTGAGGGATCGTAACCTTGCTCCTCAAACTCAGTATCGACAGGAACCTCGAACTCCGAATCATCACTGGGATCTAACCAACACAATAATGCAAACACCGGAACAACAATCAATCACCATGCAATGCTCAAACACATGATGCGAGACATGATGCATATGTGCATGGATAGGATATGATGCATCTAAAAGGAACATGATGAGTGCACATGCGGCATGGCATGATGCAAGAACACAATTCATGTAAGGGGACACATCATGCAAAAGAATGCAAGAACAACCATAGTCACATAGGTAGATATTTAGTTGAACTATCCAAGCCCCCCACAAGTTTAAAAGTTGCTTATCATGGCAAGGAGTGCATCTAAAGACCAACAACATCATGCAAGCATTTTAAATGGGCCTGAAGGCACAAACAACAATTCCGTAAACTCCCATGTGCATATAATAAAATGTAGAACAGATATGTGTAACCAAAGTTTAGAGTTGTTAAACATGTAAAGAAACAGCACCATGTTATTCTACACATTTTCCACCCCATTTACATATAAAGTTTGTCAAATTTGGAGCTACGGTTATTTAGTAATGAATTAAACCAATTTGAACATGTTATTTACAAAATATATTCAAACAGCATTTTAAATGTTTTTAGCATGGCAACAAGATGCATATAATTAATCTACACTAAAAACTGAACAGTTTTCATATAAATATTATTTCAAACTGATGCATAATTTAAAAGATGTGATGAATTCAAAATGCAGACAGAATTAAAACAAACTAAAACAAACAGAAAAGAAAATAAACTCTACAGACCCGGCCTGGACTAGCCATAGCCTATGACCAGTGGGTCCAGTGAGGTGCTGAGGTGGCGGTGCTGGGTGTGGAAGTGGGTGTGAGTGCGCAGAGGATGACATGTGGGGCCTGGGTGTCAGTGGGTGGCGCAGTGCAAAAATATGGGTGTAGAGAGTTGCCTAGGCGGCGGCGAGGGAAGGAGAGGCTCTGAATGGATATAGGAGAGGTCGGGGTAGGGTTTGGACATGTTTTATAGGGGCTAGGGACGAGCTCCGGCCGTCAAATCATCGAGCATGCCGACGTGGCTCCTCTGTATGGCCTGCCTTACAGGAGATCAAAGACGACTGTTGCTCGTAGGCTAGCGGGCTGCGGGAGGCTAGAGCTGGGCCGCTGGAAGCTGCTGCCTCTGCGGCTCCTAGGTGGGATGCGGGATGCGGGAGGAGAGGTAAGCCCCTTTTCCATTTCTTTTCAAATTCTGTTTATTTAAATAAACAGCTACAATAAAAGAAAAAGGCTAGGGGGCTAGGAGAGGAGTTGGACAGATATAAAAATATCCTCAAGCTTCTGGAATTATGCCCAATTTTACAAAAAATTCCTGGGCATTTTTAGAGGAAGTAAAATAATTCAAGTTTGAATTAAATTCAAACTTGAGCCATTTCAAAAAACCAAAACATGAAAAAGTAGCTTAAATTTGGCACAGAGGTTTTGGGCATGGTGCAAGGTTTGTTGGGAGAAGATGAACATTAATGGAGGAGGCAAGATGGCACTTTCAAAAACAACAAGAAAGAAAGAAAGGGAAGGAGAGGTGGTGAAGCTTGGAAGTGATCATGCATGGATCACACATGTATCAAGCATCAAGATAACATGCAAGAAACCACATGCACATGGTGAGAAATGAGAATGCAATATGACATAGGCAAGTAAGCAATATGATGTGACCATGATGCATATGATGATAATTAATTAAAGATGGTATGACAATGCATTAAAGATGGCAATGCATGAAAGAAAAAGAAAAACCCCCAAGGAAAGGATAGGACCAAATGGTAAATATATTGCCATATAAGGAAGTTTTACATCTGGGGTGTTACAATTAACCTCTATTGCAAGCATCCCCAACTACAAAAGAAGTATTAAGGTAAACCTAACCATAGCATGAAACAAGTGGACCCAAATCAGCACCTTACGAAGCAACTCATAAACTAGGGTTTAAGCTTCTGTCACTCTAGCGACCCACCATCTACTTATTACTTCCCAATGCCTTCCTCTAGGCCCAAACAATGGTGAAGTGTCATGTAGTCGACGTTCACATGACACCACTAGAGGAAAGACAACATACATCTCATCAAAATATCGAACGAATACCAAATTCACGTGACTACTTATAGCAAGACTTCTCTCATGTCCTCAGGAACAAATGTAACTACTCACAAGACATAATATTGTTCATGATTAGAGGGGTATTAATATGCATAATGGATCTGAACATATGATCTTCCACCAAGTAAACCAACTAGCATCAACTACAAGGAGTAATCAACACTACTAGCAACATACAGGTACCAATCTGAGGTTTTGATACAAAGATGGGATACAGGAGATGAACTAGGGTTTGAGAGGAGATAGTGCTGGTGAAGATGTTGATGAAGATAACCCTTCCCAAGATGGGAGAGTTGTAGGTGATGACGGCGGTGACGATTTCCCCATCTCGGAGGGAAGTATCCCTGGCAGAACAGCTCCGCCGGAGCCCTAGATTGGTTCCGCCAAGGTTCCGCCTCGAGACGGAGGCATCTGGTCCCGAAAGCCTCCTTCTAATTTTTTTTCCAGGTCAAAACACCTCATATAGGAGAAGATGGGCATCGGGGGGTCACCGGCTGGCCCACGAGGCAGGGGGTGCGCCCAGAGGGGGGGGGGCGTCCCCCACCCTCGTGGACAGGTGGTGGCCCCCCTGGCAGGTCTCTTTCGGCGGATATTTTTTATATTTTCTAAAACGGTGTTTCGTGGAGTTTCGGAGCTTTTTGAGTTGTGCAGAATAGGTCTCCAATGTTTGCTCCTTTTCCAGCCCAGAATTCCAGCTGTTGGCATTCTCCCTCTTCATGTAAACCTTGTAAAATAAGAGAGAAAAGGCATAAGTATTGTGACATAACCTGTAATAACAGCCCATAGTGCAATAAATATCAACATAAAAGCATGATGCAAAATGGACGTATCAGGACGCATACTTTTCCCGTCAATGAAAACGACTTAGATCTTTCAATACTTTTCCATGCTAGATACATCATAGGCGGTTCCCAAACAGAAATGAAAGTTTATGCCTTTTTTCACCTTTTCTTTCACAATCCATGGCTAGCCATATCCACGGGTGCCCTCCATACCAACTCTTTCCAAAGAATTTATTATTTGACAACATAAAGTAAATTTATTTTTCATTTTGGGACTGGGCATCGCTAATACCTTTTCCGTACTATTATGCAATGACAAGTGAATTAACACTCATCTTGAGAATAACACGTCTAGCATGGAAAAATATGAGCCGCCCCTCACTGCCTTGATGATTTCTAGAACTATGTAGGTATTTCCCCAAAGAGGAAGGGATGATGGACGACAGCAACGATAGGTATTTCCCTCAGTGTTGAGACCAAGGTTATCGAACCAGTAGGAGAACCACGCAACACTACGTGAACAACACCTGCACACAAATAACAAATACTCGCAACCCTATGTATTAAAGGGGTTGTCAATCCGTTTCGGGTAACGGTGCCAAAGATTGGGAAACGGACGTGAGAAAGTTGTAATAAGTTCATAGATCAAACGCCAAATAAAATAAAGTGCAGCAAGGTATTTTTGTATTTTTGGTTTAATAGATATGAAAACAAAAGCAAATAAAATAGATCGCGAAGGCAAATATATTAAAGAAGTGACCCGGACGCCGTAGGTTTCACTAGTGGCTTCTCTCGAGAAAAAAAGGCAAACGGTGGGTAAACGAATTACTATTGGGAAACTAATAGAACTTCAAATAATCATGACGATATCCAGGCAATGATCATTATATATGCATCACGTCCAAAATTAGTAGATCGACTCCTGCCTGCGTCTACTACTATTACTCCACACATCGACCGCTATCTAGCATGCATCTAGTGTATTAGGTTCATGGAAAATGGAGTAATGCAATAAGAACGATGACATGATGTAGACAAGATCTATTTATGTAGAAATAGACCCCATCTTGTTATCTTTAATGTGAACGATACATACGTGTCGGTTCCCCTTCTGTCACTAAGATCAAGCATCGTAAGATCGAACCCATCACAAAGCACCTCTTCCCATAGCAAGATAAATAGCTCAAGTTGGCCAAACAAAACCCAAATATCGGAGAAGAAATACGGGGCTATAATCAATCATGCATATAAGAGATCAAAGAAGACTCAAATAACTTTCATGGATATAAAAAGATAGATTTGATCATAAACTCAAATTTCATCGGATCCCAACAAACACACCGCAAAAAGAGTTACATCATATGGATCTCCAAGAGACCATTATATTGATAATCAAAATAGAGAGAGGAAGCCGTCTAGCTACTAACTACGGACCCGTAGTTCTACAAAGAACTACTCACGCATCATCGAAGAGGCACCAATGGACTTGATGAAACCCTTCGTGATGGTGTCTAGATTGGATCTGGTGGTTCTGGAACTTGCGGCGGCTGGAATTGATTTTCGTCGACTCCCATAGGGTTTCTGGAATATTGGGGTATTTATAGAGCGAAGAGGCGGTGCGGGAGGCCACCGAGGTGGGCACAACCCACCTGGGCCGGCTGGGGGCCCAGGCAGCCCATGGTGGGTTGTTCCCCCCTCGGGGCACCCTGCAGGTGCTTCTCTGGCCCAACAGGTGTCTTCTGGTCCAAAAAATCCATAAAAAGTTTCGCTGCATTTGGACTCTGTTTGGTATTGATTTCCTGCATGTAAGAAAAAGTAGAAAATAGCAACTGGCACTTGGCACTATGTCAATAGGTTATTAGCAAAAAATGATATAAAATGATTGTAAAACATCCAAGAATGATAATATAACAACATGGAACAATAAAAAAATTTATAGATACATTGGAGACGTATCAGCATCCCCAAGCTTAATTCATGCTCGTCCTCAAGTAGGTAAATGATAAAAACAGAATTTTTGATGTGGAATGCTGCTATCATGTTCATCTCATATTCTTTCTTTTATCGCATGGACAATTGGACCTTTTATGTGGTTCAAAGCAATAGTCTAGTTTTAACATGAGGACTTCAATATTCAAGTATATCAACAAACAACCATGTCCTTCAAAATATCAAAACTAAAGCAAGTTATCCCTAGCCCATCATACTCAATCATTGATCCATTCATGCCACACATCCAAAGGTCAATTTCATCAAATGCTCAAGTATGCCAATAGTGTTCCGTAGTTGGTGTTTTGTAAGAGAAGATGGAGACTCAAATAAAAATAAAAATTGCATAAAGTAAAAGATAGGCCCTTCATAGAGGGAAGTAGGGATTTATAGAGGTGTCAGAGCTCAAAGCTTAAATTGAGAGGAAAATTATTTTTTGTGGCCTGCTTTTCTCACCAACGAGAACGACTTAAAGTTCCCAACACTTTCCATGCTAGATGCATCATAGGCGGTTCCCAAACATAAAATAAAGTTTATTCCTTTTTCCACCAAACTTTTACAAGCCATGGCTAACCGTATCCATGTGTGCCTTCCATACCAACACTTTCCAAGGAATTTATTATTTGACAACGTAAAGTAAATATTCTTTTTCATTTCAGGACTGCGAATCCCTATTACTGCCATACTCTCGTGCAATGACAGGTGACTAAACACTCATCTTGAGAATAACACATCTAGCATGAAAAATATTGGCCACCCCTCGCCGCTTCGCGAGCGGTACAGGCGCACACAAGAAAAATTTATTTTGAAATTAGAGTTGGCACATACAAATTTGCTTAGAACGGCTTGGAAATACCGCATATAGGCAGGTATGGTGGACTCATTTGGCATAACTTGGGTTTTAGGATTTGGATGCACAAGTAGTATTTCTACTTAGTACAAAGCGGAGGCTAGCAAGAGATTGAGAAGCGACCAACCAAGGAACGAAAACCATCGTAAGGGAACATTAAACATAACCAACACCAAATAATGCAACACAAGTAGGATATAATTTCATTGCATGACTATTGACTTTCATGCTTGCATAGAGAATCACGAACCTTAACATCAATATTCTTACTAAGACATAATTACTAATCAACATAGCTCACATATCACTATCATAATATCTCAAAACTATTACAAAGAATCAAGTTTATTTTGTCCAATGATATTCATGAAAGTTTTTATTATATCCTTCTTGGATATCTATCACTTTGGAACTAATTTCATATGTTTCTTTTGATGAGCTCAAACAAATATAAGTGAAGATCATGAGCATCATATTTCTTTCTCTCAAATTAATATAAGTGAAGCAAGAGAGATTTTTTTAAAAAAATTTAATAACTCTCAAATAAATTTAAGTGAAGCAAGATATCATTTCTTCAAAAAGAATGAATCACACTGTGCTCAAAAAAGATATAAGTGAAGCACTAGAGCAATTCCATACCTCAAAAAGATTTAAGTGAAGTATAGAGAGCAATTCTAACAAGTCATCGCATAATCTTGGCTCTGTCAAATGGGTGTGTCCAGCAAGGATACTTATTAAAAATTTAAGAGAAAAACAAGCAAAGACTCATACCATACAAGATGCTCTAAGCAAAACTCATAATATGTGACGAATAAAAATATAGCTTCGAGTAAAATACCGACGGTCGTTAGAAGAAAGAGGGGATGCTACTCGGGGCATCCCCAAGCTTAGTTGCTTGCTTCTCTTTTGATAATATCTTGGGATGCCATTGGCATCCCCAAGCTTAGGATTTTCTTACTCCTTATTCCTTCATCCATTCTAACATCACCCAAAACTTGAAAAATTCCATCACACAAAACTCAACAAAACTTTGTGAGATCTGTTAGTATAACAAAACGAATCTTTACTCCAAGTACTGTAGCAAACCAATTTTATTTTGTAATTGTATTATATCTACTGTATTCTAAATTTTCCATGGCAAAAACTTATCAAAGGAAAGCGTAGAATCATCAAAACAAGCACATAACATGATAAAAATAACAATCTGTCAAAAACAGAATAGTATGTAAAGATGCGAATTTTGACCATACTTCCGCAACTCTAAAAATTCTAAAAAATTAGGATAACGTGGAGAGTTTGTATATAGATAATCCCAAAAATATCAAGAGTTTATCACGTTCCAGTAATCGTCAGTAATTCTCACTCTGGAAGCAAAAGTTTCTGAATTTTTCAACGCGGTCACATCAACTATCAACCAAATCATCCCAAAGGCTTTGCTTGGCACAAATATTTATTCAAACCACAAAAACACATCTAAACAGAGGTATTATTTGGTATTTTATTGAAAACAACAAGAAAAGCAAAATGCAAAAACATACAAGTTGGGTTGCCTCCTAACGAGCGCTATCGTTTTACGCCCTTAGCTAGGGATAATTCAAAGATCTCAAGTTTCGTGATCCTTGTTGGACGATCCATATGTTGCCCTCATTATAGATTCATAAGGCAATTTGATCTTTGTTCTAGGGAAGTGTTCCATGCACTTTCTCAAGGGAAATTAGAATTTAATGTTCCCTTCTTTCATATCAATCATTGCACCAATCGTGCCCAAAAACGGTCTACCAAGTATAATGGGGCAAGACAGATTGCAATAAATGCCAAGAACAATAAATTCTATGGGTACATAGTTCCTATTTTCAAGAATAATAACATCATTGATCCTCCCCAAAGGCTTTTTAATAGGGGAATCCGCCAAATGCAAATTAAGAGAACAATCTTCAATATTGGTAAGACCAAGAACATCACAAATAGACTTCGGAATCATGGAAATACTAGGACCCAAATCACATAAAGCATTGCACTCATAATTTTTAACCTTGATTTTGATATTAGGTTCCCATTCATCATGCAACTTTCTAGGAATTGACACTTCTAATTCCAACTTATCTTCTAAAGCTTTCATCATAGCATCAACAATATGTTTAGTAAAAGCTTTATTTTGTTCGTAGGCATGAGGTGAATTTATCATGGATCGCAACAAAGAAATACAATCAATCGAAGAGCAATTATCATAATTAAAGTCTTTGTAATCCAAGAGAGTGGGCACATCACTAGTTAAAGTTTTGACCTCTTCAAACCCACTTATATAAATTTTCTCAACAAGATTTTCACCCTCCTAATTATCGGGATGCCTTCTAGCTAAAGTTGACTCTTCTTCAGCCCCTTTATCATCAAGTTGAACTTTACTAAGCAAGGAATCAATAGAAGAAACTCCAATCATTTTAAGATCTTCATCATTTTTATGAAAGCAATCACTGGAAAATGCTTTTTCTAAAAATTCTCTTTTAGCTCTAAGCATAGCGGTTCTTTTCTTACTTTCATCCATAGAAACATAAAAAGCTTTAATTGATTCCTCAACCTTAGGCACAAAAAATTTCAACTTGAGATTTTCCACATCATGAGAAATTCCATCGATACTTGTAGACATATCATCAATCTTACTCAACTTTTCTTCTATAGAAGCATTGAAAACCTTTTGAGTATTAATAATATCTTTAATATTGTTCTCTAGATGTCGGCGTAGAACGACACCTACGGGGTCACGTGGATCCCTTCTACTGTTGGCAGGAAAGAGGGGTAGAGCAAAGAGCGGATCTAACGATCAACACGACGGATTTTTACCCAGGTTCGGGCCGATGAGAAGCGTAAAACCCTAGTCCTGCTTGAGTGTATATTCTGTGTTCTTGAGCTTTGGCTCGCCGCTATGCATGCAAGCTGGGCCAAGAGGTTCAAAAGATCGAATCCTCTTCTAGTATGATGTGGGCCTCCTTTTATATGTCCAAGGGGTTGCCATAGTGACATACAGGAGAAGTAAAGTAGCTACAGTGTCTATGTTTATAATTGGTGTCTTAGGACAAACGCATTCAATGCGTTTCTTACGTGCCCTCTAGCTTTATCGGGGACAGGAGTAGAACCCGTTCCGTCCGTCGCCGCCCCACTTAGTCTTGACACGCGTCCATGCCGAAGAGGCATGCAACGCCAAGTTGGCTGGCTAGCTGCTGCGCTGGAGAGGTGGCTGGATTTTTGCGAAGGTCTGCATGCCACCACGCAGGCGCTTGCTAGGCTGGCAGGCAGGCTACTATGCTGGAGTGGTGAGGGGGTGGCCGAGCCTTGCCACGGTCTTGCCGATGTCCCTCGCAAGGATCTTGCCTGGGCCTCGCAGACGCCTCCGGCAAGGATCTTGCTAGGTACCCCGTCTTCTGGCCTTCACAAAGATCTGCACGCCACTACGCGTGCACCCCTGGGTCTTGGCCTTAACATTGTCGATGGTGTCAGAGCTCTCAACCCTGAGGGTGGTGCTCTTGTTTGTGCTCTTGTTAGTTCCCGGAAGTTGCCCCGACAAGGATCTTGCCGGGGTCTCGCAAGCCGTCCCGGCAAGGATCTTGCCGGGGGTCCAACTCGTCATCTGCTCTCTGGCTTGGTCGCTCCTCTTCACCTTACATCTGTCCTCGATCGCCCCCGTCAGGTCTTGCCACGGGTGTGGCTACGACTGCCCGTGCACAAGTATGCAGTGCTAAAGGGCCCAAACCTTAGTACACCGACATGATCCCCCGGGCCTGGGCCACACAGGAGTGCAAAGCATCGTTGGGCCAGGCTCAATCAGTGCGCGGGCACGCGTGGCAGGGGACGACCGTTGTAATGTTCTCGTCTGTCGCGCTCGCAGTGGCCCATGAATAGCCTTTATTCACGAGATGGTAATCACCGTTTCACGCTTCCCACTACGCCTGCCTCTTTTGCCACATACGCCACATGCATGGTGCGGGGTTGGTGGTGGACGCGCGGGATATGGGAAGGTGTGCCATGGCCGATACCCATGTGCCTTTGATTGGCGCGGGGAGGGCGGCTGATGACCTTGCTCATTGCCAATGGATTTAATGAGCCGGACTCGAAAGGGCCTTTCAGAGAATGTATTGAGCCAGCCCCCAGTCCTTTCTGCTTGACTATAAAAGGGGAATTGGGAGGAGAAAGGAGGGGCATCCCCTTGCGTCTTCTCTTATTCTCCGTTCTCCCATCCACCATCATGCCGAGAGGGCGCGGTCACGTCCATCCCTCTACGGAGGTGCTAGATCTTCTTCTCGCTAGAGAGCCACGACGGTCAAGGAAGAGCCAAGTTCCCAATGCGGAGGTGCTGGACGGGGTCGCGGTCGGCGAGGTGGTTGAGGCAGAAGGGGACGTGGATGTGGGGCACCTGCGGCGCCATCGTCTCCTCCTGCTTCGCCAAGCGGCCATGTCGGAGACACAACGCTGGAGTTTATCTTGCAGCTACGCAAACCGCCGCTTAGCCATATTTTCCTTCCCGAGCCATTCGCGAGGGTGCTGGAGGTTGACCAACCATCGAGGTTGAGGCTTCACATGAAGGGATGTTGTTATGGTGATATGTGGGCAAACGTGAAGTTCCCCGTACCTCATGTAATGCTTCTTTGTCGTGGTTGAAAAACCTTTGCACGCGTCCACTGCTTGATGAAGGGTCACGTCTTTCGCTTCAAATTGGTGGAGGCTGACTTGCTCTATGTCAAGGTCTTTGGGTGCTCGGGAATCCGGTTAGGGTGTTGCACGGAGAGCTAGACCGACGACGAAAGCTCCTCCTCGAGCGATAGCGACGAGGAGGAGACCGGTGGGGATGACGACGGGGCGGGTCCGACAAGACGTCGGACCCCCCCTTCACCGGGCGACGTCAACAGCACCACCATCTACACCTGGCCCTCTCCCCGGAAGAGCAACTTGCTGGGGGTAGTTCTTGGCGGCGGCCCCTCAAGCCAACTGCTTGAACTTCTCGGGGATGTTCCTTCTGGCGGCTGGTGCTGGAAGGCCGGAGAAGTTGAAGAAGGCGGGTGGCGGGCCGTCATGTTGGAGTACGACGGCGCCAACGTCTTTGTCTCGTATTGCCAGCCCGCTGCCTCATCTTTCGGCTCCTCTCCCGGCACTGTCATCACCAGCCCTCTTCTGGACGGCCGCCGGGATGTTCTCTTGGTGTCTTCTGCCACGTGCACCTCGCCTGGGCACTCTTTTTGCCCTCCTGCTATCTTGATCCACTTCATGAGGAGAGGGACAAGAAAAGGATTACGGGCATCTTATCTTTTTTTAGATCTCAAGCCTGCAGGCACTTGTCGAATTTAAACTTTGTAACCCCTTGCTCATGCTTATATTCCGTATGAATTGTACTTGTTAATCAATGTATTAATGAAGAAAAAGGGTTGTTTGTTGGGTTCTTTTGTGCGTGAGCGAGGCTCACACCAAGGAACGTGTACTCGTGATTTTTCAAGTAAACAATGGCACCCGGCAACAGGCCTTGCCGTCCTCCCACTTCATACCCCGGCTACACCCACACTCTTGGCGGAGGTAGGAGCAAAGCAGGATTAGGCCCTTTGCCCGTCCCCCTTCCATCGCAACTACAACCAAATTGCAGCCCAGAAAAAGGGGTTTTGGGCATAGGAAGGAGGGAGCACGGTGTCATGGGATCGAGCAAAGTTGCATGCGTTCAAGCTCCATACGGAAGTACGCAGCGGGGGGGGGGGGGG
>LR738711.1:516799327-516845590 GCA_902687465.1 Secale cereale
GGGGGGGAGAGAAGGACTTATCTGAATGTGCTGCCCCCAGCAGCATTGGCTTGCCGGGGTCGGGGCGTCCGTTCGTCTCCTTTCTTCCTAAAAGTTCCGCTGAAGTGCGTGTGCCGCCTGCGGACCAAAAAAGGACTGGAAGGAACACAAAGACAGATACTCCACCTCTATGCTAGGGGTTAGTTGCCGCTAAGCACTATCAACCCTACCAGAGAGAGACTCAACCTAGCATGCATGCTAATTCTTAGGACGCCGGCACTTCGTTTATTCATCAGTTTCTCAGGGTCTGCGCCTGGCTTTGTACAAAGGGTCACATGCCTTGCTGGCAAGGCTTGTACAAAAGGTGGTCTGCCGGGAGGCCCGACAACTGCGCCTCGTGGGTAAAACTTGCGAAGATGTTCGATGTTCCAGGAGTTTCTCACTGGGATACCATCTTCGGTCTCCAAGCGGACTGCACCGGGCCTGGTGACACGTATTACCCGGTAAGGGACTTCCCACTTTGGCATCAACTTGTTGGAATTCTTGGCCGACTGAACGCACTGAAGAACAAGGTCGCCTTCCTCAAAGCTTCGGGCATGAACCTTGCGGCTATGGTAGCGGCGCAAGGCTTGCTGGTAGCGCGCAGCTCACACAGTAGCCTGAAGACGATCTTCCTCAAGGAGTGTTGCGTCATCTGGTCGCAATTGCTCTTGCTCAAGCTCATCATAAGAGAGCACTCGAGGTGACCCATATGTGAGTTCCTTGGGGAGAACTGCTTCTGCCTCGTACATGAAAGAGAAGGGAGTCTGGCTGGTGGGTCGATTTGGCATTGTTCTGATTGACCAAAGAACCACCGACAACTCGTCAATCTGGCGTCTTTCGCACTTGTATAGCGTGTCAAAAGTCCTCGTCTTGAGGCCGCGCAACACTTCAGCATTTGCCCTTTCGGCCTGGCCGTTGCTTCGTGGATGTGCAACAGAAGCAAAACATATCTTGCTAACGAGGTCTTGGACGTATTGCATGAAGGTGCGGCTTGTGAACTGCGTGCCGTTGTCGGTGATGGCTCTGTTTGGCACACCAAAACGGCAAACTGGTCCTTTGAAGAACTTGATGGCTGATTGTGTTGTCACCTTTCTCACTACTGCCACTTCTAGCCACTTTTTGAACTTGTCAGTCCCAACGTACAAGTACTCAAAGCCCCCGACAGCACGGGGAAAGGGGCCCAGTATGTCGAGCCCCCAGACCGAGAATGGCCAGGAAAGAGGGATTGTTTGAAGAGCTTGAGCTGTTGATGGAGTTTCTTCGAATGGAACTAACACGCTTCGCACCTGGTTACTAGTGCAGTTGCATCCTGGAGAGCAGTGGGCCAAAAGAAACCGTGCCGGAATGCCTTGCTGGCAAGGGCTCTTGATCCTATGTGAGAGCCACATATGCCCCCATGTATCTCTACCAACAGCTCCAGTCCGTCCTCCTGGTGAATTCAGTTCAACTTCACACCGTTCGGTCTTTTCCTGTACAGGACGTCGTCCACAAACTGGAACATGGCAGACCGATGGGCTACTTTCCCCGCTTCATCTTGCTCTTTAGGAAGTTCCCCTGTTTGGAGGAGCTGAATGGTGTGCCACCCCATGCCGGAGCCCGAGGCTTGATGACAAGGACTAGAGGCATGTCTTTTGCCATGGGAGCGGTTGTCTCTACGGCAGGGGCTTGAGGCCCTGCCGGAGCCTGTCGTTCCACGGCAAGCTCGGCGTCCCCGGCAACATCCTTGCCGACGGCTCCTGGAAGCTCGTGGGAAAGTACTTGTCGGGTCCTGATTTTCTTCACTTATTCTGTCCTGCCGACGGTTCAACGGATGGCTGAGTCAGCTAGAGCACAAAGGTCCTTGGTTCCACAGGTAACTTGACGGCATCACGTTTTGATAGGTCATCGGCAATGTTGTTCTCCGCTCGAGGAACATGCTCTGCTTGCAGACAGTCCAAGCTCTCTTCCAACTTCCTCACTTCATCCACATAAGATTCCATCAGCGGGCTCTAATAATCCTTGTTCACCTGCTTCACTACGAGTTGCGAATCCCCGCGGACAATCAACTTTCTGATCCCAAAGTCCGTCGCGATCCTGACACCGGCAAGTAGCCCTTCATACTCCGCAGTGTTGTTCGTCGATCTCTCCTGAATAAAATGCATTTGGACTATGTACTTAAGGTTCTCTCCGATGGGCACGACAAGCAGCACACCGGCATCGGCGCCTTGCAGCGAGAAAGCCCCATCAAAGTACATAATACAGTTGCGGCTTGTTTCCTTACCGGGGCGAGTGGTCTCTTGAATTTCTTCGTCAGGCGTTGAGGTCCATTCTGCAATGAACTCCGCCAAAACCCTGCTCTGGATTCTCGAAGTGCTTTCAAACATGAGACCAAAGCTTGGTAGTTCCAACGCCCATTCCACAATCCTTCCGGTCGCATCTGGGTTGTGCAAGATCCGTTGCAATGGGAAGCGAGTGATGACGCTGATCTCATGTGCTTGGAAATAATGATGCAACTTCCTCGAGGCCATAAGGAGGCCGAAGAGCAACTTCTGCATGCCAGAGTATCTTGATCGAGCCCCCTTCAAGATGGAGCTGACAAAGTAAACTGGGTGCTGCATCATCTTCTTCCTCTACACTACTTTGTTCGCTTGTGCAGATCCTGCCTTGCCGGCGCCAGACTCTGTCAAGGCTCCTGCCTTGCTGATGCTGGACTCTGTCGGGAGTCCTACCTTGCCGATGCTAGACTCTGCCGGGGGTCCTGCCTTGCCGGCACCAGACCTTGCCGAGGAGAGCTCTGGCTCATCATCCAACAGTCTTGCCACCGCTATCGCCTCTTCGTCAACTTCCCTCTTCACTACTAGCGTAGCACTGATCACTTGATTCGTTGCCACTAGATATAGCAGCAATGGCTCTTGTGGTTTAGGCGCAACTAGTGTTGGCATAAAGGAGAGGTACCTCTTCAAATCCTGCAGCGCTGCCTCGGCCTCCGGGTTCCATTTCATGGGCTCTGCCTTCTTCAAAATCTTGAAGAAGGGGACGGCGCACTCACTAGATTTGGAGATGAACCTACTTAAAGCAGCAACGCAGCCAACAAGCTGATGCACATCTTTGACTCGCCTTGGTGCTTCAATCTACTCAATTGCCTTGATCTTGTCGGGGTTCGCTTTGATCCCGCGCTGAGACACAAAGAACCTGAGAAGATTGCCGGATGGAACACTTAATACACACTTCTCGCGGTTGAGCTTAAGATTGATCTTGTGCAAATTTGTAAATGTTTCTTCCAAATCTTGCATAAGTGTTGCCCTGTCCTTGGTTTTGACCACTATGTCATCCATGTAAGCCTCCATATTTCTATGGAGTTGGGGCTCAAAACCAATCTAAACCGACACTTTTCAACCCGAAAGGCATTCGTATAACAATACGTACCACATGGGGTGATAAAGGCGGTCTTCTCTTCGTCTTCCTTTGTCATGAAGATTTGGTGGTATCCTGAATAGGCGTTAAGGAACGACAGTAGGTCGCACCTGGCAGTGGAGTCCACGATCTGGTCAATGCGCGGCAAAGGGAAAGGATCATTTGGGTAGGCTTTATTGATATATGTATAATCAATGCACAACCTCCATTTCCCATTTGCCTTGCGCACCACCACCGGGTTGGCCAACCATGTTCGGTGGAGCACTCCTCTGACCAAGCCTGCGGCTTCCAACTACCTAATATCCTCGATGATGAACTCTTGCCGCTCCAAAGCTTGCTTCCTGACCTTCTGCTTGACGGGCCGCGCATGAGGACAGACAGCAAGGTGGTTCTCAATCACCTCCCTGGGAATGTCGGGGATGTCGGATGCCTACCATGCAAACACATCGACATTCGCCCACAGGAAGGGGACAAGCGCGCTTTACTATTTGTTGTCGACGGTGGAGCTTATAGTGAAAGCTCCACCCGTGCCGTCCTCCCTAACGGGTACCTTCTTGGTCTCTGGTGGTGCAGCCTTGGATTTCTTGCTCTTGCCGGTGGATCTCTCTGGCACGTCCTTAACGGAAACACGACACTCCGGGGAGGCGTGCTTGCCGGAGTGGGTGCAAGAGGCTTGGCCGGGGCCAGAAGCCTTGCCGGCGACTGAGGTCTTGCTGTTCTTCTTCCCCTCGGGGACTCCAGTGGCTGGAGCAAGTGCCTTGGTGGCAGGTGCTACCACCGCTTCCCGGTAGGGCTGGTCGGCATAGATGAGTGCATCCTTCTTGTCGGAGCCGGCAGTGATGATGCTCATCGGGCCGGGCATCTTCAGCGTGTTGTAGGCGTAGTGTGATGCTGCCATAAACTTGGCCAGTGCTGGGCGGCCAAGGATCTCGTTATATGGCAACGGGATCTTGGCTACATCAAAAACGATCTTCTATGTCATGTAGTTCAGCTCGCAACCAAATGTAACTGGTAGTGTGATCTTACCCTTGGGCTGGCTTCTCCCCGGATTGATCCCTTGAAACGTGTCCGTCTCCTCAAGACCCCCCTTGGGTATTTGCAACTTCTTGATCACTTGGTGCAAGATCAAGTTCAGACCGGCCCCACCGTCAACTAGCATATTCATCACCTTGAGGTTGTGAATTGTTGGTGAAACCAACAACGGCAAGCACCCGACCACAGTTGTGCGATCAGGGTGGTCCTCGGCGTCGAAAATGATAGGCGTGCTGGACCATTTCAGTGGCTTGTGGGTGTCGATCGATGGCTCCGCCGCACTGACCTTGCGTGCCCACTGTTTAAGCTGGCGGTGAGAAGAATGCAACGAGGCGCCACCATCGATGCACATTGCTTCTGTGGCCTTTTAAAATTCTTGGTCACTAGACTCGTTGCCCTCTTCGTGGTCATCATCCCCCCTTTCTTGTCGCGGCCTTGAGCAGGCCTCTCTTGTTGCTGTTCCTTGTCACGGCGCCCCCCTCGGCCACCACGCTTCTTGCCGGACCCCTCGGCACCATCCTGGCCCTTCTCCTTGTCTCGTCTCTCATACTCAGCTTTCTGCCTCTCCACAAGCTGCTCAACTTGCCGACAGTTCTGGAGGTCATGGCCCTTGGTGCGATGGATCTTGCAATATTGCTTGTCGGACCCCTCCGACTTGTCGGCAGCCACCAAGTCCTGACAGGAAGCACACACGACAACTTCCTTGCCGGGGATGTCAACCTTGGCCTTCTTGGCGGGGCCGGGGTCGCCGGATTCCTCGACGGCAAGCACGGTCTTGCCCCTGCACTTCCTATTACGTCGCCGGCCTTTCTTTGTCGGGACGACGGTGTCTTCGGCTCCAGAATCGCTTCCCGAGTCGGCATCTTCGCCGAGGTACTTCCTCCCTTCTTCAGCACAGGCACATATGTCGGCCAGAACATATAGTTCGGCAACGTCCCTAACCTTGTTCATGCCCAGCTCTTCACCCATCTTGCGGTTGCGCATGTTCTGATGGAACGCGCTGATGACAGCGACAAGATGAACATCTGGGATGTTGTATTGCACACGGCTGAACCTCTGTATGTACTTGCACAGGGATTCACCATCCTTCTGGGGAATGAGATGCAAATCACTTTCCTGGCCAGCAACTTGATGGACTCCGGTAAAGGCGCCAACAAATTCGTGGCATAGGTCAGACCAAGAGGAGATGGAGTCTATCGGCAGGTGCATCAACCACGACCTGACGTTGGGTTTGAGCACCAACGGGAAGTAGTTGGCAAGCACCTTGCCGTCCTGAGCCCCGGCAACTTGCATCGCAATGGTGCATATGCTCAAGAACTCAGACAGATGGATCTTGCCGTCGTACTTCTTCGGGACCTCAGGTTTGAACGTGCGGGTAGTGGGCCACTAGAACTGTCGCAGCTCATGGGTAAAAGCTGGGCAACCTACCTCGTGAGGCAGGTAACGAGAATCCCCCGGCGCAGGCCTGTACGCAGTGGGCCCTGCACGCCAATCAAATTGATGGCGTGCTTCCCGTCGCTGCTCGATGATAGTTCGAGCGTCCTCTTCAACCCGCTCTCGAAGAACATGACGTTGTTCATGATGAGTTCCTGGATTAGACGAAGCCGTGGATCCATCATCACGGGCATTGACCGCCGAGCTGGCGACTGTTGCTGCCATGGTGGAGGGGAGTGCACCATGGTTGCAGCACCTCCGGCCTTTCCGCCGTCGGCTTGCGCCGGCTCGGTGGACCGACACCGCGAGGGGCCTGCCTCCTGGTATCGATCTTTATCGGCGTGGCCAATAAGGCTCTGGATAGCAGCCCTCCACTCTTCTTGCTTCTCCGCGGTGGGAGGGAAGTCGAGGAGTAGTTGCACTCGCGCTAATGCTTCCGCTATCGTGGGTGGCAGCGACAAGCACGAGGAACGGGAGGTGCTCGGGCTTCTAAGCACGTTAGAAGGAGCGTTGTCATGGTTCCGTGGCCGTGCGCCGTCTTGACCAGCATCTTGGCATTCATGCCGGCCCTGTTCATCTCGAGAATGATGCAAAGGGCTCCTCTCGCAGTGGCGCCCGGGGTCACCAATGTCGCGGTGTTGTTCGCCGCACATGACCTGGGTGGACCGCGGCGTGGGCGCCGACGGGGGTGTCTTGGAGGTCACCGCGTCGCCCGTAGGTAGCATGGCTCCGCTCTTGGACGTCCCCGCGTCGCCCCTGGACAGCACGGCTCCACTCTTGGACGCGGCGGCATGTGGCTCGTCATCTTGGGCGCGAATGATGCCACTCGCCTGGCTTCGATTGCCAGAGTGTCGTGGATGCTCGCGAGCCACACCTCCGCCACCATCCGCGAGCACTCTGTCGCCCGTCCGCGCTGGCACGGGCGGATCATCTCGAGACGAACCAATCGCCGTAATCCCCTTCTTCTTGGGAGCCATGGTGATCGAGGAAACGACGCGCTAACCATAAGGTCGGGTTTGTAGAACTCTTTGTCCCTGCCTGGCGCGCGAAATATGTCGGCGTAGAACGACACCTACAGTGTCACGTGGATCGTTTCTGCTAATGGCACGGAAGAGGGGTAGAACAAAGGCGGATCTAACGATCAATACGAAGGATTTTTACCCAGGTTCAGGCCACTGAGAAGCGTGAAACCCTAGTCCTGTTGAGTGTATATTCTTGTTCTTGAGCTTCGGGTCGCCGCTATGAATGCAAGCTGGGCCGAGAGGTTCAAAAGATCAAATCCTCTTCCAGTACGCCGTGGGCCTCCTTTTATATGTCCAAGGGGCTGCCACGGTGACATACAGTAGGTGTAAAGTAGCTACAGTATCTATGTTTATCATCGGTGTCTTAGGACAAACGCATTCAACGTGTTGCTTACGTGCCCTCCAGCTTTATCGGGGACGGGAGTAGAATTTGTCCCATCCGTCGCCACCCTGCTCCATGTTGACACGTGTCCATGCCAACGAGGCATGCAACGCCAAGTTGGGTGGCCAGCTGCTGCGCTGGAGAGGTGGCTGGATCTTTGCGAAGGTCTGCATGCCACCACGCAGGCGCTTGCTAGGCTGGCATGCGAGCTACTGTGTTGGAGTGGTGACGGGGTGGCGCAGCCTTGCCGCGGTCTTGCCGACGTCCCCGGCGAGGATCTTGCCGGGGCCTCGCAGGCGCCTCTGGCAAGGATCTTGCTAGGTACCTCGTCTTTTGGCCTTCACAAAGATCTGCACGCCACTATGCATGCGCCCCTGGATCTTGACCTTAACATTGTCGATGGTGTCAGAACTCTCAACCCTGAGGTTAATGCTTTTGTTAGTTCTCGGCAAGTTGCCCCGGCAAGGATCTTGCCGGGTTCTCGCAAGCTGTCCCGGCGAGGATCTTGCCGGGGGTCCAGCTCGTCCTCTGCTCTCTCGCTTGGTGGCTCCTCTTCACCTTGCATCTGCCACCGATCACCCCGTCAGGCCTTGCCGCGGGTGTGGCTACGACTGCACGTGCACAAGTATGGGGTGCTAAAGGGCCCAAACTTTGGTACACCGACACTAGATCAGAGGCATTCCTATTATTATTATAAGAAGAATTGCCATAGGAACTACCATAATTATTGCAGGAATTTCCCGGAAAAGGCTTAGGATTAAAATTTCCTCTATAAGCATTGTTGTTGAAATTATTTCTTGAGATAAAATTCACATCTATAGCATCACTATTTTGCTCAATCAAAGTATACGAAGGCATATCATTAAGATCAATAGGAGCATTCTTACTAGCAACCATTTTCATGAGAGCATCAACTTTTTCACTCAAAGAATCAATCTCAACCGAACTAACTTTTTTGCTACTAGGCGCCCTTTCGGTATGCCATTGCGAATAGTTCGCCATGATATTATGTAGCAATTTAGTGGATTTACCCAAAGTCATTTCCATAAAAGTACCACCCGTGACGGAGTCCAAAAGATTTTGAGAAACAAAATTCAACCCCGCATCAAATAGTTGTATGATCATCCAAAGATTAAACCCATGAGTTGGGCAATTCCTTAGTGTTAGTTCCATCCTTTCCCAAGATTGTGTAACATGCTCATGTTCAAGTAGCTTGAAATTCATGATCTGGGTTCTAAGGGAAATAATTTTTGCGGGCGGAAAATACTTAGTAATAAAATCATCTTTGCACTTATCCCAAGAATCGATATTGTCTTGAGGCAAAGATGAAAACCAAATTTTAGTGTGGTCGTGCAAAGAAAACTGAAATAATTTCAACTTTACAAGATCATTGTCCACATCTTTTTTCTTTCGCATATCGCATAACTCCACGAAGGTGTTAAGATGGGATGCGGCATCCTCATTAGGAGTGCCGGAAAATTGATCTTTCATGACAAGATTCAACAAAGCAGCATTAATATCACAAGATTCCGCACTAGTGGCGGGAGGATCAATCGGAGTGCTAATAAAATGATTGTTGTTAGTATTATAAAAATCACAGAACTTAGTGTTCTCTTGTGTCACTTTGAGCAATTGTAAGCAAGAACACAAGTAGGCGATAGATCCGACCAGAAAACGGCGAACGAAAAAGAGGGCGAATAAAACGGCAAATTTTTATGAAGTGGGGGAGATGAAAATGAGAGGAAAATGGCAAATATTGTAAATTGCGCGGAGATGAGATTTGTGATTAGGAACCTGGTAGATGTTGATGATGTCTCCCCGGCACCGGCGCCAAAAATTCCTTTTGATGCTTGCTAGAACAACGTCGGTTTTTCCCCAAAGAGGAAGGGATGATGCAGCACAGCAACGGTATGTATTTCCCTCAGTGTTGAGACCAAGGTTATCGAACCAGTAGGAGAATCACGCAATACTACAAGAACGGCACCTGCACACACAATTAACAAATACTCACAACCCAACGTATTAAAGGGGTTGTCAATCCCTTTCGGGTAACGGCGCCAAAGATTGGCAAACGGACGTGAGAAAGTTGCAATAAGTTGATATCGAACGCCAAATAAAATAAAGTGCAGAAAGGTATTTTTGTATTTTTTATTTAATAGATCCGAAAATAAAAGAAAATAAAATATATCGCAGAGGTAAATATATTAAAGAAGAGACCCGGAGGGCGTCGGTTTCACTAGTGGCTTCTCTCGAGAAAAATAGCAAACAGTGGGTAAACGAATTACCGTTGGGCAATTGATAGAACTTCAAATAAGCATGACGATATCCAGTCAATGATCATTATATAGGCATCACGTCCAAGATTAGTAGACCGACTCCTGCCAGCATCTACTACTATTACTCCACACATTGACCGCTATCCACCATGCATCTAGTGTATTAAGTTCACGGAAAATGGAGTAAAGCAATAAGAACGATGACATGATTTAGACAAGATCTATTTATGTAGAAATAGACCCCATCTTGTTATCCTTAATGGAAACGATACATACATGTCGGTTCCCCTTCTTTCACTGGGATCAAGCATCGTAAGATTGAACCCATCACAAAGCACCTCTTTCCATTTCAAGATAAATAGATCAAGTTGGCCAAACAAAACACAAATATCGGAGAATAAATATGAGGCTATAAGAAATCATGCATATAAGAGATCAAAGAATACTCATGTAACTTTCATGGATAAAAAGATAGATTTGATCATAAACTCAAAGTTCATCGGATCCCAACAAACAGACCGCAAAAGGAGTTACATCATATGGATCTCCAAGATACCATTGTATTGATAATCAAAAGAGAGAGATGAATCAATCTAGCTACTAACTACGGACCCGTAGGTCCACAAAGAACTAATCACGCATCATCGGAGACGCAGCAATGGACTTTCGAACCCCTCCGTGATGGTGTCTAGATTGGATCTGGTGGTTCTAGAACTTGTGGCTGATGGAATCGATTTTCGTCGACTCCCCTAGGGTTTCTGGAATATTGGGGTATTTGTATAGCGAAGAGGCGGTACGGGAGGCCACCAAGGTGGGCACAACCCACCTGGGTGCGCCTAGGGGCCCAGGCACGCCCTCGTGGGTTGTGCCCCAATCGAGGCACCCCCCAGGTGCTTCTCTGGCCCAACAGGTGTCTTCTGGTCCAAAAAAATCCACAAAAAGTTTCGCTGCATTTGGTCTATGTTTACCCTATCTGTTGAAGTATATATTTTTGTCCTTCGATTTCAATTGTTGTACAGTTCTTTCAATTTGGTCCCATATTTGCATGTTACCATAGTTTCTTCAACAATCCTACCATTTTCTGCAGCGCATCCCTTGCTATGCAACAAAATCTGTAGTACACAATCTTTCCCTTTACATAAATCAAGACTGCATGGATGTCATACTGAACACAAACCATGGATTTACAATCGTTGCTACTGTAAGACTTGATGAACGTGGTGACTCCCATTTGGCACTGGCCTTTGGAAAGAAAATTCTAAGTTTTATGTACTTAAAGCTGGCACTAAAATTGCACTACACATAAAAGAGCCTGGTCATGAGATATATGCTAACTTCCCCGACAATATCATCCATCAAGACTTTGTTTGAAGTAAGTGTTCTTTTCAAGTAGCTGCATGTTGACTTACCCAGCTATATCAAATGAATTGTGTAGTATTTAAGCAACCAATTGTTATTCTATTTTCTTACTCCATTCCTACCTACTAACTTCCAGTTACCAATACACTTTTCTATTGCCATGTTTTAACTAAATATCCCATGTACTCCCACTTCTATCAGAAAGCACCGCTGACAAGGAGACTCCAGAGGTTGAGAATGAGGTTGCCAACAAGCAGAGACGGGTCGAGCAAGAAATGCAAGCGACTCCAGCAGGCCTAGACTTCATCAGCAGCCTCCCCGATGATATGTTGACAGTCATCATCTCCCTCCTCCCAATCAAATATGGGGCGCGGACAACCGTCCTTTCCCGACGATGGCGCCCCCTATGGAACTCTACCCCTCACGACTTCATCGACACCCACGAGCTCTGCCATGGCTATCACAAAAGCTTCGATGCGTTCTCCAAGATCCTCGGTAGTCACCCTGGCCCAACCAGAGGCCTTAGCATGGGCTAGTTCCATTCCAACGGCAAGGACCGAGCCAAGCTTGATGACCGGTTCCCATCCCTGGCCCTAAATCAGATCGAGGAGCTCACTTTTGATGATGGGCATATGTGCTCGCTGCCAACGTCCGCGCTCCACCTCACACCCACGCTGCGTGTCGCCAAGTTCAGGAACTGCCATCCCCCCTAATGACGTGCCCACTCTTATTCTACCATGACTAAAGCACCTCGAGCTCGTCGTCGTCTGCCTCCCAAACGATGACATGGAGTGCCTGCTCCGTGGCTGTACTACACTCGAGTACCTTCGACTTGAAGCGATCAATGGGTTGAGTAGCTTCTACATCACCTCCATGACTCTCCGGACTATTTACGTGTGTTGCTGGTCCGACAAGAAGACATCACAAGATTTGTACCACGGTATGGTCATTGAGGACACACCTTCACTTGAGAGATTACTTGTAGTTGATCAAGAAGGTCCAACAAGAATCAATGTCATTTTTGCGCTGAAATTGACAATGATGGGATACTTGTCTGACAAATACTCTGAACTTGTTATTGGATCCACACCCGTTCAGGTACAACAGCCGCCTTCTACCTATCCTTCTAGAAATTAACATTATTTCTAATTTTGAAGATGTATGTTCGTCTGTCATCCAAGAAATGATTCCAACAAGCTTGACCCCAAAACTGTGCATAGTGAAGGTCTTGGCACTAGAACCTATCGGCCCCAACCTGGAGCAAGTTGTCAGTTTCCTCAGATGCTTTTCGTGCTTGGAGAAGCTATATATCGAGGTGACGTTCCTTTCCTGTTACATGTTAACCATATGGGAGTTCAATTTGTGACACCTTTTTCCAAGTTTACAACGACAATGTACTATGATTTCTGAAGGATGTTTTGGAGGATTTCAGTACATACATGTCCTCCCCACCCATATTGGTTGCTTGATCCATATGTTTACAATCCATAAGCATTTCTCCTTTCAATTCATATGTACTAGTTTTCTTAGGGAACTTTTCATCCACTCCAACCTCTTGTGAAGAAGGCTACATTTTTCTAGATTATAATCAAATGCCCATGATAATCATGTTGGATCGAAGATGGCATGTTAGTGCATTTTACAAATCCTACAAAGCAAATAGGCATGTAGTAGTGTTCGAAACTGCATGTAGGCACTAACACGTTTTCTTATTTTGCAGATAAGATTAGGCCCGCTGGTGGATAATGTGATACAATTATTACAGCGGCCATTTAACACTTGTGTCTCTTCAACCTTTCGTCGCGCCCCACCATTGCAAGAAGCACACCCACCACGACAAATTCTTAGAGGGTATCCTGCGCAGCTCCAATGACGCTCCAAGCGGCTACCGACGACAAGCAGCAGTTCACCATGCCTGCCGTGGTGGACACCCACTGAAGGTTCACGGAGCTCTCGCTGGTGTACACCAAGAACCCAATCTGGGTGGAGCACTCCATCCACATCATGGAGTTGTTGCTTACTGAGGAGAAGTACAAGGTGGTCGAGTTCGACCTTGAGTACACCTATGCTCGTGTCGGGTCTTGTCCCAAGGTCACCGTCGCCCAGATGTGTGTGTGTGATCACGTCCTCGTCTACCACTACTGCCTGGCCACAAGGCCTTGCGAGCGTTTCACCAGGTTTGTCAACAACCCCCACTACATGTTCGCTACAGTGGACATCACCAACGACGTAAAGGTGCTCAAAAATTTGGGCATCGCCTGCCAGAATCTTGTCGACATCCAGGGCCAATACAAGATCTAGGGCAGCAACAAGCATGATAAGGACTCACTGGTTCACCTCATCGAGGCCATCATCGATCCCTACTATAGAGACACGAAGGATTCCTACAACAAGGACAAGTGTACATGGCACTCGAACTGGATGGAGAAACTCGACAAAGCTCACGTCGTGTACACGGCCAAGGAGGCGTTGTCGGTGTACTAGAGTAGGGGTACCCTAGTATCCCGAACTTGTGCACGGGCAGCCGCAGCACCACGCGGCAAGGCTTGCCTGGTGACCGCCAAGACCTTTCGTGGTTCCTGTGGAGCCATTCAAGAACAAAGTATTCAAGTCAAGGAGACAAGGCCCTGGCAAGAGGAGCTTGCCGGGAAGGCCACTCAAGGCACAAGACCCCGGCGAGAGGAGCTTGCCGGGAAGGCCAACCAAGGCATCTTAAGGAACTTGCCGCGACGCGCCAAGCGTCCCGGCAAGGCCTGGTGAGCGACAAGCTCCCGGACGCGACAAGACAGCAACCGCGGCAAGGCGCTTGCCGCGGCAGGCTACCACTCTATACCTGCGCTCCAGCACATCGGCCAATGTGTCGCTCTGGGACCCTTCCAGGCGTACGTGGCGGGAGGCTGTGCAGCCAGAGGTACACGGTGGCAAGCGGCGCTGACAAGATCGCCATCGTGGCGAGCGGTGGCGCCCCTGACGGTCCCTTTTTGCACTGTTTGGGCGACGCAGACGGGCATTTAATGCTCTTGCCCCCTGCCGTCAGGGTTAGGTATGATGCAATGTACAAGTAGGTGTATCAACTACAACACCTTTCCATTTCTGCCCTCATCTGCGTTGCCACCTGTCGGTGACCCCTTGAGCATATAAAAGGAGGCCCATGCGCAACGTAGAGGGGGGTTGGAAGCCAGAGAACTCTCACGCTCGGTCTCGTTAGCTGCTAGAGTGTACTGTAGCACTCAGCGCTCCCGAGCAAGAACTCAATACTAACCACAAAGCAGGAGTAGGGTTTTACGCATCCGTGCGGCCCGAACCTGGGTAAACTGCTCGTGTGCTCCGCCTCGATCTGCTCTTCGTGCGATCTCCGCCCCCCGCCGAACCGAAAGGGGTCGGCCCGCCGGTCCCATAGGTGTTCGTGGATCAGTTTCCCCGACATCTTTGGCGCGCCAGGTAGGGGTGCGTCGAGATTGTGTGAACCTGATCCGGCGTCCACACGAGCTAGATCTTCATCATCTTCATCGACATGCCGCCGAAGGAGAAGGCTTCGGAGGCGGCTGCTCCGTCTGCATCGATCCCACCACCGCCGGAGCCAACGGCTGGTGGGGTAGACGCCGGCGGAAGAACGGGCATCGACGAGGGAGCTCATGGTGCCGCCAAGTCCAAGGACAAAGCTGCGCTGCCCATCGGCGGCGTAGTCGACTCCCACAACGACCGGGCGCACTCCAAGACATCGGCGTCCGTACATGCACCGCGCCCATCTCAGGAGGCGCGGGACCGGCAGCGTCATGGTACTCACGGTACCATACGTTTGCTGGGCCAAGATCAAGCTAGTGGATCTCGGGATGTTCAAGACCAGCATGCACGCCAGCATGCCGGCACGAGCAAGGCACGGTCGCCTGGACGGGATACTGCTCGTTCTAACATAGTTAGAAGTCCGAGCATATCCCGCTCCTCGCACCGTTCGCCACCGCTACCCACCACTCCAGCAGAAGCTTTGGCATGAGCTCAACTGCTCCTAGACTTCCCTCCAGTGGCAGACAAGATCGACGACTGGAGGGCCACCATTCAGAGTCTCATCGCCTTTGCCAACGGCGACACTTCGCAGCAGCCAAGCACGTCGCAGCCGCGGCAAGTCAGCCAGGCACGGGCCGATGGCGACAAGACCGGTGGGGGTGCAACCATCGTGCACTCCCCACCCCGAAGGCCAAAATCGCCGACTCACCGGATCCACCTCGACAGCGACTCCACCGCGTCATCAGATCCATGAGCTCGTCGCGATCAGCGCCAAGTTCTTCACGAACGACAGCAAGAGGACGCTCGTACTCGCATCGAGCGCCGAAGAGAAGCGCGGCGTCAATCAGACCAGCGCGCTGGGCCCGCTGTCGACATGCATGCGCCAGGGGAACCAGGCGACTTGCCGTACGCGGTAGGTTGTCCTGCGTTCACTCGTGAGCTGCGGCAAGTCCAGTGGCCCAACATGAAGAATTTCAAACCAGATGTACCAGAGAAGTACGACGGCAAGACGCATCCGTCGGAGTTCCTCAGCATCTACACCATCGCGGTGCAAGCTGCTGGGGGGCGGGACGACAAGATCCTTGCCAACTACTTCCCGCTGGTACTCAAGCCCAACGTCAGATCCTGGCTCATGCACTTGCCGGACAACTCCATCTCCTCCTGGGCCGACATGTGCCATCAGTTTGTCGGCGCCTTTACAGGCGGCCACAAACCTCATGGCCAGGAGAGTGACCTCCACCTGCTCACCCAGAAGGAAGGAGAGCCCCTGCGCAAGTATATTCAGAGATTCAGCCGTGTACGGCACAACATTCTAGATGTCCACCCTGCCGCGGTCATCAGTGCGTTCCAGCAAAACATGCATAACCGCAGGATGAGGGAGGAGATGGCGATGTGCAAGATCAGAGACGTCAGTGAGCTAGATGCCCTGGCCGACAAGTGTGCACATGCTGAGGAAGGGAGGAAACTCCCCGGAGAGGATACAGGAGCAGGAGGATCTGACAGCGAAGATGCTGCCCCGGCAAAGAAAAACCGGCGGCGGAACAACAGGAAGAAGAAAGGTAAAGATGTGATAGTCGTTGAGCAGTGCGGCAACGGAGGAGACGCCAAGAAAGCCAAAGTTGGTAGCTCCGGCAAGGAGGTTGCCGCATGCACCAACTTCTAGGCTGTGGCGGCCGCCGACAAGCAGGACGGCGCCGACAAGCAGTACTGCAAGATTCACCGTACCAAGGGCCATGACCTCCAGAACTGCAAGAGAGTCGAGCAGCTTGTTGAGCAGCAAAAGGCTGAATACGAGCGACGCGACAAGGAGAAGGCCCAAGGAGTTGCAGAAGGATCCAGCAAGAAGCGGTCATTCAACGGCCGGGGAGGACGCCGCGGCAAGGCCAAGCAGCGACAAGGAGACAGACCTCCCCGCGGCCGCGATAAGGATGAGGATGACGACGACGATGAAGACATGGATGATGTCGAGACCAGTGAGCGGGAGTTCCAGAAAGCCACAAAGGTCTTGTGCGTTGACGGTGGTGCTTCTCTGCACACTTCACACCGCCAACTCAAGCAGTGGGTGCGGGAAGTCAATGCGGCAGAACCACCTGTCGAATCGCGCAAGCTTCTGAAATGGTCCAGCACGCCTATCATCTTTGATATTGAGGACCACCCTGATCGCACAACTGCGGTCGGGTGCTTGCCGATGTTGGTTTCGCCAACTATCCGCAACCTCAAGGCCACTAAGATGCTAGTTGACGGCGGGGCCGGCTTGAACCTGATCTCCTCTGCTGTACTCCAGAAACTCCAGATCCCTGACAGCGAGCTCGAAGAGACCGGCACATTCCAAGGAATCAACCCGGGAAGGAGCAAGCCGAAGGGGAAGATCACGTTGCCAGTGACATTGGGCGGCGAGCTGAACTTCAGGACTGAGAGGGTCACTTTTGACGTTGCCGATTTTCCATTGCCCTACAATGGAATACTCGGCCGTCCAGCACTCGCCAAGTTCATGGAGGCCTCTCACTACGCATACAACATGTTGAAGATGCCAGGCCCAATAAGTGTCATCTCTGTCCCCGGCGACAAGAAGGATGCTCTTATCTGCGCCGATAAGATCTACCGGGAAGCAGCAGCCGCAATAGATCGCAAGTCACTTGCCGCTGAAGCTCCCGGAGGGAAGAAGACCAAGTCCGGCAAGAGCTCTGATGCCCACCCCGGCAAGCGCACCTCTTCGGAGTGCTGCGCTACCGTCGAGGACGCACCATCGAGCTCCACCGACAAGTGTAAGAAGACAATGGCAGCTCCGCCAGAGACCAAGAAGGTGTCTGCCAAGGAGGACGGCACTGGTGGTACCTTCACCATCAGTGCCACTCTTGACCCCAAATAGGAAAGCGCGCTCGTTGCTTTCCTGCGGGCGAATGTCGACGTGTTTGCGTGGCAACCGTCTGACATCCCCGGTGTTCCTAGGAAAGTAATTGAGCACCATCTTGTCGTCTGTCCTCACGAGCGGCCCGTCAAGCAGAAAGTCAGGAAACAAGCAGTGGAGCGCCAAGAATTCATAGCAGAAGAAATCAAGAAGTTGGAAGCAGCAGGCCTTGTCAGAGGAGTGCTCCATCCTACGTGGTTGGCCAATCCTGTAGTCGTGCGCAAGGCAAACGGGAAATGGAGGCTTTGTATCAACTTTACCGATGTCAATAAAGCTTGTCCCAAAGACCCATTTCCCTTGCCGCGCATTGACCAGATTGTTAACTCCACGGCCGGATGTGATTTGCTTTCATTTCTTGACGCATACCCAGGATACCATCAAATCTTCATGGCAGAAGAGGATGAGGAGAAGACCGCATTCATCACTCCATGTGGCACGTAATGTTTCATATGGATGCCCTTCGGATTGAAGAATGCTGGTTCAACATTTGCAAGAGTAGTCCATGTTACCCTTGAGCCACAAATACACAGAAATGTAGAAGCCTACATGGATGACATAGTGGTCAAGAGCAAGGACAGGGCAACTCTGATTCAAGATTTAGACGAAACCTTTGCAAATTTGCGCAAGATCAACCTCAAGCTCAACCCCGAGAAGTGTGTGTTTGGAGTTCCTTCCGGGAAGCTTCTCGGGTTTTTCGTGTCTCAGCGGGGAATTGAAGCCAATCCCGACAAGATCAAGGCCATTGAGCAGATTGAAGCACCAAAGCGCGTCAAGGATGTACGAAGACTTGCCGGTTGCGTGGCTGCTCTCAGCAGGTTTATCTCTAAGTCTGCTGAGCGCGCCCTGCAATTTTTCAAATTTTTTAAAAAGGTAGGTCCAATGAAATGGACTCCGGAAGCGGAGGTTGCGCTGCAAGACTTGAAGAGATACCTGTCCTCCACTCCAATACTGGTCGCACCTAAGCCACAAGAGAAGTTGCTGCTGTATCTAGCGGCTACCAATCAAGTGGTTAGTGCTGCGTTAGTAGCGGAGAGGGAGGCTGTCACATCCCCAGCTTCACCTTGCATTAGGATAGCACCTGTCTGTTGCATCATGTTTATTTTCAAAGGAAACCTGAAATGGGGATTGTTCAAACCCTAGCACTTTAAATCTCAAATAGGTCCAGTCAAAAAAATTGCATTCAATGTTTCCAAAATGTTCCTAATATTTGTTGGATAATTTTGGCAAGGCTTTTGCAGCAAACCAAAAATAATGGACATTTTTGTGGAATATTTTGGGCATGGAATTTAATTTATTATTGTATTTGAATTTGGAATTATATTCATAATATATAGAATATATTTTCAAATAACTTTGAAATGTTTTATGTGCTTCTGGAAAAGTCCATCTAGCAACATAAAATTGTTCAGAGGAGTTTTTGGCATTGTTTGAAATTGTTTAAATTTCAAAACAGTGGCAAAAGAAAATAAAACAAAGAAAGAAAAATAGAAAACAAAAACAGAAATAAGAGAGAGAGAAGAACTCACCTGGGCCTTACCTGGCAGAAGAGGCCCAGCCCACCAGGGGTTGTGTGGTCTTCTTCCTCCTGCCAGGAGGATAGGCAGGTGCGTGGCGACGACGCACGCCCGCGGCCTCCACCTCCTCCCTGCCTGCTCCCCTCCCCGATGCCCTGGACGAACGCCACGATACCCCTGGAACCCCCTCGACCTCCCCCCTCACTCGCTACGCTCTCCTCCCTCCTCTGTCTCTCTCTCACGCGGCGACCGAACGAAGCCGTCGCCGCCGGCGAGCATCACCGTGACCACAGCCCTCCCCACGCCCCCGCAAAGTGTCCACGAGCTCCGCCTCTGTCTTCTACGCCCCCCTAAGTACCTATGCGAGGGCGGACGCCCCCGAACACCCTCGCCACCGTCGTCTTCAACCGCGGCCGTCCGAGATCACCGTCGTCTCTCCGTCGCCTCCAGAGCCTTCCCCGAGCAGCCGAGCTGCGCTTCGACCTCGCAGTGAGCTCCCCCACCGTTTTCCCCTGTCCCCGTGGCCTGTAACTTGCCGTAGTCGTCGCCCCCTTCCTTACCGTTGCCGGCCGCCGCTGAGCTTGTCGTCGTCGTAGCCACAGACGCGCAAGCTCGAAAACGAGCACGTCACCATGCTCACCGAGCTCCCAGGAGCCGAACGCACCACTTAGCTCAGCACCCCGTGCCTTGTAGCACCTTTTCCGTCGGTGCCCGAACTCCGGCGCCACCGCGAGCTCGTTTCCGACGAGCTCCGGCCAACCCGGCTCCTCGCGTTTGCGCCAGAAGATGCGCCGCACCGCCAGCTCGCCGTAGCCGCAAACCACGCATGAAACGGAGCTCCGTAGCACCGTCCCGAGCAAGTCCGGCGACCCTCCGCCGTGTTCTTTGGTCGCCGGCGTTAAGCCGCCGACGTGGCTCACTTAGTTAGCACTAATGACCCCGCTAATCACCCTCACAGCCACTGACAGTGGGCCCTAGCCCTGGTCAAACTCCATTCAGCGCTGGTTTTGACCGGAATCAGTCCATGTGTCACTGACGTGTGGACCCCACACGTCAGGTTTGACCCTGGCCGGTCAGTTGACCTGCTGACCTCAGCCTGACACAGTGCTGACGCAGTAAGTATTTTCTGGAGTTTTAAATAAATCAGAAATGATTTATTTAATTCAGAAAATAGCCAAAACTTGTAAAAATCATATAAAATCAACCGTAGCTCAGATGAAAATAATTTATATATGAAAAATGATCAGAAAAATTCAAGGAATCTGTTTATGGCATTTTCATGCATGTTTGAAGAAGTTAAACCTGCTGATCAGGTCAAATCAATTAAATGGCATTTAAATAATCACATATGGAGTTTGAATTTGAACCTTTGGTTTAAACCAACTTCATTTAATTGTGTTGCTAGTTGCATTAGCTCAATCCACAGCATATTGCCACGTCATGATCATGCATCATATTGTTGCATTGCATTGATTGTGTTCTTTCTCTGTTTGTCGGTTTTGTCCCCTCTCAGTAGACGACGTTCCGACGATTAGTTCGATGACACCGATGAAGACCCAATGTTATCTTCAGAAGTGCCAGGCAAGCAAAACCCCATTGAGCATTCCGATACAATCCCACTCTCTCGCTCTTGCTCTCTTTTAATGCATTAGGACAACAACGCTTCAACTGTTACCTGCTGTGGTAGTTGAACCCCTTTCCACTGCATGACCTGTCATTGCCACAGTAAATAGTTGAAACCCACTAGTATGAGTAGGAGTTCTTTGAGCCATGTTGTGCCTACTCTTTCATGCTTTCTGGTTATGCCTGCTATTGCTTAGAGTTGTGTCAGGTCTAATTCATCGGGGATGAATTGGAATGGTGATGAACATGTCCTAATGTGTGTGAGCTAAGTGTGTGAACACGATTTGGTAAAGGTAGCGATGAGAGGCCATGTAGGAGTACATGGTGGGTTGTCTCATTGCAGCCATCCTCAGGAACTGAGTTCTGTGTTGGTTGGTCCATGAAACAGCTACTACCACACATTGGGATCCTTAATTGACTCCCTCGACTTATTAATCAACATGATCTCTGTCCAGGAGTTGCAACTAGTTTCTGGTGTTTGTAGTTTACTGGAGGTCGTGCGCAGCGCTAACCCTCGGGGTGGGCTGTGACGCGGCAGGTACGTGGCACGGTGTACCGATTGCCTGTTTGGTGATGCGGGAACCCTGTACACATCGTTTGGGGCCGTGAGCGACACCCCGGCCGGATCTCCCCACGAATGGAACCCAAATAGGCGATAAACCTGGACGAGAGACTTGTGTGGTTAGTCAGGTCGTGGCCGACACCCTCGCTGGGCCTCCGCTTGAAGGTTGCCGAGTACATGTTGTGTAAACGGCGGTAAGTGGTGAGAGCTGTTGGAAATATGCCCTAGAGGCAATAATAAAAGAGTTATTATTATATTTCCTTGTTCATGATAATCGTTTATTATCCATGCTATAACTGTATTGATTGGAAACTCAAATACATGTGTGGATGAATAGACAAACTTTGTGTCCCTAGTGAGCCTCTACAGGACTAGCTCGTTGATCAAAGATGACCGCGGTTTCCAGGTCATAGACATGAGTTGTCATTTGATAACAGGATCACATCATTAGGAGAATGATGTGATGGACGAGACCCAAACGTTAAACATAGCTTTTGATCGTATCAGTTATCGCTATAGTTTTCTGCATGTCAAGTATAAGTTCCTATGACCATGAGATCATGTAACTCACTGACACCGTAGGAGTGCTTTGTGTGTGCCAAACGTCGGAACGTAACTGGGTGACTATAAAGGTACTCTACAGGTATCTCCGAAGGTGTCTGTTGAGTTGACATGGATCGAGACTGGGATTTGTCACTCCGTGTGACGGAGAGGTATCTCCGGGCCCACTCGGTAATACGTCATCTCAATGAGCTCAAAATGACTAAGTAGTTGGTCACGGGATTATGTATTACGGTAACGAGTAAAGAGACTTGCCGGTAACGAGATTGAACTAGGTATAGAGATACCGACGATCGAATCTCGGGCAAGTAACATACCGACGAGACAAAGGGAACTGTATACGGGATTGCCTGAATCCTTGACATCGTGGTTCATCCGATGAGATCATCGAGGAACGTGTGGGAACCAATATGGGTATCCAGATCCCGCTATTGGTTATTGACCTGGGAGTGTCTCGGTCATGTCTACATGGTTTCCGAACCCGCAGGGTCTACACACTTAAGGTTCGGTGACGCTAGGGTTGTTAGTGAGAACAGTGCATGGTTGCCGAAGGTTGTTCGGAGTCCCAGATGAGATCCCGGATGTGACGAGGGTCTCCGGAATGGTCCGGGGATAAAGATTGATATATAGGATGAAACGTTTCGGAGTCCGGAAGTGTTCCGGGGAGCATCGGGAAATCGGCGGATGACCGAAAGGGGTTTCGGGGTCCCGGAAGGGGTTTCGGGCCTAATGGGCCACAAAGGGAGGACACAACAGCCCTCATAGGGCTGTGCGCCCCCCCCTGGGCCCTCTCCTAGTGCGCATGGGGGGCTGGCCCCTCCTAGGGCTGCCGCACCCCCTGGCTTGGGGGGCAAGGCACCTAGGGGGGGAAACCCTAGGGCCTGGCGCAGCCCTTGGCCGCCGCCCCCCCTCTGCCCTGGCCGCCGACCCCCCTAGGGGAAACCCTAGGGCGCCCCCCTCCCCTCTATTCCCCCTATATATAGAGAGGTAGAGGGAGGGCAGCCAACACACGTTTGTACCTCGGTGCTGCCCTCCCTCTCCCATAACATCTTCGTCTTCCCGCGGTGCTTGGCGAAGCCCTGCTGGAATCCTCCACCACCATCACCACCACGCCGTCGTGCTGCCGGTCTCTCCATCAACCTCTCCTCCACCCCTTGCTGGATCAAGAAGGAGGAGACGTCCCCGAGCCGTACGTGTGAAGAACGCGGAGGCACCGTTGCTTCGGTGCTAGGATCTTCGGCGATCTGAATCGCGGCGAGTACGACTCCATCAACCGCGTTCTTAACGCTTCCGCTTAGCGATCTACAAGGGTATGTGGATCCAACTCTCCTCTCGTAGATGCATCTCCTAGATTGATCTTGGTGAACGTAGGAAAATTTTTTGTTTCCCATGCAACGTTCCCCAACAGTGGCATCATGAGCTAGGATCTTGCGTAGATGTTTTCACGAGTAGAACACAAAAGGGTTTGTGGACGTTGATGTTTAGATTGCTTCCCTCCTTAGTCTTTCTTGATTCAGCGGTATTATGGGATGAAGCGGCCCGGACCAACTTTACATGTCCACGTACATGAGACCGGTTCCATCGACAGACATGTGACTTTTGTTGCATAAGATGGCTGGCGGGTGTCTGTCTCTCCTATCTTAGTTGAATCAGAATAGAAAAAGGCGGTCCTTGTAGAAGGTTAAATAGCAACTTAAATATCACCGTTGTGGCTTTGCGTAGGTAAGAAGCGTTCTTGCTAGATACCCATAGCAGCCACGTAAAACATGCAACAACAAATTAGAGGACGTCTAACTTGTTTTTGCAGGGTATGTATGTGATATGATATGGCCAATGACATGATGAGATATATTTGATGTATGAGATGATCATGTTGTAATAGTTAATATCGACTTGCATGTCGATGCATACGGCAACCGGCAGGAGCCATAGGGTTGTCTTTAATTTTTGTATGACCCGCGTGTCAATCATTAAGCGCTTTGTAATGCTTTACTTTATCGCTAAACGGTAGCAATAGTAGTAAGAGCATGGTGGGCGCCGACAACCCCGATGGCGACACGATGATGGAGATCATGATGATGGGGATCATGGTGTGGCGCCGGTGACGATGGAGATCATGCCGGTGCTTTGGAGATGGAGATCAAAAGCACGAGTTGATGGCCATATCATGTCACTTATGATTTGCATGTGATGTTAATCCTTTTATGCATCTTATTTTGCTTAGGACGACGGTAGCATTATAAGATGATCCTTCACAAAAATTTCAAGATAAAATTGTGTTCCCCCCGAGTGTGCGCCGTTGCGAAGGTTCGTCGTTTCGAAGCACCACGTGATGATCGGGTGTGATAGACTCTACGTTCGCATACAACGGGTGCAAGCTAGTTTTGCACATGCAGAACACTCGGGTTAGACTTGACGAGCCTAGCATGTACAGACATGGCCTCGGAACACGGAGGACCGAAAGGTCGAACATGAGTCATATAGTAGATATGATCAACATGTTGATGTTCACCATTGACACCACCTCATCTCACGTGATGATCGGACTTGGGTTGGTGGATTTGGATCATGTCACGCTCGAATGACCGGAGGGATGTCAATTTGAGTGGGAGTTATAAATAATTTGATTAGGTAGTAACTCACTTATCATGAACAATAGTCTAAAATGTCTTTGCAAATCTTTTGTTGTAGATGGCTCGCGCAGTAGCTCCCCTGAATTTTAATGCGTTCCTAGAGAAAGCTAAACTGAAAGATGATGGGAGCAACTTTGTGGACTGGCTCCGCAATCTGAGGATCATCCTCACAGCTGCCCAAAAGGTTTATGTCCTAAATGCACCGCTAGGTGACCCCCCCCCCGCTCCTACAGCCCCTGCAGACGTTTTGAACGTCTGGCAGACACGTTCGGATGACTACTCAATAGTGCAGTGTGCCATGTTGTACGGCTTGGAAGGAGGACTTCAAAGGCGTTTTGAACGTCATGGTGCATATGAGATGTACCAGGAGTTGAAGTTCATCTTTGAAAAGAATGCTAAGATCGAGAGGTATGAGACCACCGATAAATTCTTTGCTTGCAAGATGGAGGAGAATTCGTCTGTCAGTGAACACTTACTGAAGATGTCTGGGTACTATACCCGCATAGCTGATCCGGGACTTGTGTTCCCGGATGAGGCTATCATTGACAGAATTCTCCAGTCACTCCCTCCTAGCTACAAGAGCTTCGTGCAGCAGTATAACATGCAAGGGATGAACAAAACCATCGCCGAGCTGTTTTCGATGCTGAAAGTCGCTGAGGCAGACATCCAGAAGGAGTATCAAGTGTTGATGGTCAATAAAACCACCAGTTTCAAGAAGAATGGCAAGGGCAAGAAGGGTAACTCTAAGAAGGGTGGCAAGGCAGTTGCTCATCCAGTGAAGAAACCCAAGGCTGGGCCCAAGCCAGAGACTGAGTGTTTCTATTGCAAGGGGAACGGCCACTGGAAGCGGAACTGCCCCAAGTATCTGGCAGACAAGAAGGGGGCCAACAACAACAACAAAGGTATATGTGATATACATGTTATTGATGTGTACCTTACCAACTCTCGTTGTAGTGCCTGGGTATTTGATACCGGTTCGGTTGCTCACATTTGCAACTCTAAACAGGAACTGCGGAATAAACGGAGGCTGGCGAAGGACGAAGTGACGATGCACGTGGGAAATGGTTCCAAGGTTGATGTGATCGCCGTCGGCACGCTCGCTCTTCGATTACCATCGGGATTAGTTATGAACCTGAATAATTGTTATTTAGTGCCTGCGTTAAGCATGAACATTATATCTGGATCTTGTTTATTGCGAGACGGTTACTCATTTAAATCAGAGAATAAAGGTTGTTCTATTTATATGGGTAATATCTTTTATGGTCATGCACCCGAAGTGAGGGGTTTATTCTTATTGAATCTCGACAGTGATGATACACATGTTCATAACATTGATGCCAAAAGATGTAGAGTAGTTAGCGATAGTACCACTTTCTTGTGGCACTGCCGTCTGGGTCATATCGGCGTAAAACGCATGAGGAAGCTCCATGCTGATGGACTTTTGGAGTCTCTTGATTTTGAATCACTTGACACATGCGAGCCGTGCCTCATGGGCAAGATGACGAGGACCCCGTTTTCAGGAATAATGGAACGGGCAAGTGACTTATTGGAAATCATACATACTGATGTGTGTGGTCCGATGAGTGTCACGGCACGCGGTGGATATCGTTATTTTCTCACCTTCACTGACGACTTAAGTAGATATGGGTATATTTACTTAATGAAGCATAAGTCTGAAACTTTTGAAAAGTTCAAGCAATTTCAGAGTGAAGTTGAAAATCATCGTAACAAGAAGATCAAGTTCCTACGATCTGATCGAGGGGGAAAATATCTGAGTTATGAGTTTGGCAATCACTTAAGAAAATGTGGAATCGTTTCACAGTTGACGCCACCTGGAACACCACAGCGTAATGGTGTGTCCGAACGTCGTAATCGAACCCTATTAGATATGGTGCGTTCTATGATGTCTCTTGCCGATTTGCCACTATCGTTCTGGGGATATGCGTTAGAGACAGCTGCATTCACTTTAAATAGGGCTCCATCTAAGTCCGTTGAGACAACACCGTATGAACTGTGGTTTGGTAAGAAACCTAAGTTGTCTTTTCTCAAGGTTTGGGGTTGCGATGCTTATGTCAAAAGGCTTCAGCCAGAAAAGCTCGAACCCAAAGCGGACAAATGTGTCTTCATAGGATACCCAAAAGAAACTGTTGGGTACACCTTCTATCTCAGATCCGAAGGCAAAGTGTTTGTCGCTAAGAACGGGTCCTTTCTCGAGAAAGAGTTTCTCTCGAAAGAATTGAGTGGGAGGAAGGTAGAACTTGATGAGGTTATTGAACCTCTGCTTCAACCAGAGAGTTGCGCAGCACAGAAAGATGTTTCTGTGGAACCTGCAGCGGTTGAAGAAGAAGCCAATGATGATGATCAAGAAGCTTCTGATCAAGTTACTACCGAGCCTCGTAGGTCGACAAGGGTACGCACTGCACCTGAGTGGTATGGTAACCCTGTCTTGGAGGTCATGTTGTTAGACAACGGTGAACCTACGAACTATGGAGAAGCGATGGTGGGCCCGTATTCCGACAAATGGTTAGAGGCCATGAAATCCGAGATGGGATCCTTGTATGAAAACAAAGTATGGACTTTGGAAGTATTACCTGAAGGGCGGAAGGCCATTCAGAATAAATGGATTTTTAAGAGGAAGACGGACGCTGACGGTAATATCACCGTGTATAAAGCTCGACTTGTGGCAAAGGGTTTTTCACAAGTTCAAGGAATTGACTACGATGAGACTTTCTCACCCGTAGCGATGCTTAAATCCGTCCGAATCATGTTAGCAATAGCTGCATATTTCGATTATGAAATTTGGCAGATGGATGTCAAAACAGCGTTCCTTAATGGTTTTCTTAAGGAAGAGTTGTATATGATGCAACCGGAAGGTTTTGTCGATCCAGAGAATGCTGACAAAGTATGCAAGCTCCAGCGTTCCATTTATGGGCTGGTGCAAGCATCTCGGAGTTGGAATCTTCGCTTTGATGAGGTGATCAAAGCGTTTGGGTTTGTACAAGTTTACAATGAAGCTTGTATTTACAAGAAAGTGAGTGGGAGCTCTATAGCGTTTCTGATATTATATGTGGATGACATATTGCTGATTGGAAACGATATAGAATTTTTGGATAGCGTGAAGGGGTATTTGAATAAGAGTTTTTCGATGAAGGATCTCGGTGAAGCTGCTTTCATATTGGGCATCAAGATCTATGGAGATAGATCAAGACGCTTGATAGGACTTTCACAAGGTACATACCTTGATAAAGTTTTGAAGAAGTTCAAAATGGATCAATCCAAGAAGGGGTTCTTGCCGGTATTGCAAGGTACAAAGTTGAGTAAGACTCAATGCCCAGTGACTGCGGAAGATAGAGAAAAGATGAGTGTCGTCCCCTATGCTTCAGCCATAGGCTCTATCATGTATGCAATGCTGTGCACAAGACCAGATGTCAGCCTTGCCATAAGTATGGCCGGAAGGTTTCAAAGTAATCCTGGTATGGATCACTGGACAGCGGTCAAGAATATCCTAAAGTACCTGAAAAGGACTAAGGATATGTTTCTCGTTTATGGAGGTGATCAAGAGCTCGTCGTAAAGGGTTACGTCGATGCAAGCTTTGACACTGATCCGGACGACTCTAAGTCTCAAACCGGATACGTATATATTCTCAACGGGGGTGCAGTAAGCTGGTGCAGTTCCAAGCAGAGCGTGGTAGCCGATTCTACATGCGAAGCGGAGTACATAGCTGCCTCGGAGGCGGCAAAGGAAGGTGTCTGGATGAAGGAGTTCATGACAGATCTTGGAGTTGTGCCTAGTGCACTGAACCCAATGACTCTGTTCTGTGACAACACTGGTGCCATTGCTCTAGCCAAGGAACCAAGGTTTCACAAGAGGACCAGACACATAAAGCGACGCTTCAATTCCATCCGCGATTCAGTCAAGGAGGAGGACATAAACATTTGCAAAGTACACACGGATTTGAATGTTGCAGATCCGTTGACTAAACCTCTTCCACGGGCTAAGCATGATCAACACCAAGACTCTATGGGTGTTAGATTCATTACCTTGTAATGCTAGATTATTGACTCTAGTGCAAGTGGGAGACTGTTGGAAATATGCCCTAGAGGCAATAATAAAAGAGTTATTATTATATTTCCTTGTTCATGATAATCGTTTATTATCCATGCTATAACTGTATTGATTGGAAACTCAAATACATGTGTGGATGAATAGACAGACTTTGTGTCCCTAGTGAGCCTCCACAGGACTAGCTCGTTGATCAAAGATGACCGCGGTTTCCAGGTCATAGACATGAGTTGTCATTTGATAACGGGATCACATCATTAGGAGAATGATGTGATGGACGAGACCCAAACGTTAAACATAGCTTTTGATCGTGTCAGTTATCGCTATAGTTTTCTGCATGTCAAGTATAAGTTCCTATGACCATGAGATCATGTAACTCACTGACACCGTAGGAGTGCTTTGTGTGTGCCAAACGTCACAACGTAACTGGGTGACTATAAAGGTACTCTACAGGTATCTCCGAGGGTGTCTGATGAGTTGACATGGATCGAGACTGGGATTTGTCACTCCGTGTGACGGAGAGGTATCTCCGGGCCCACTCGGTAATACGTCATCTCAATGAGCTCAAAGTGACTAAGTAGTTGGTCACGGGATTATGTATTACGGTAACGAGTAAAGAGACTTGCCGGTAACGAGATTGAACTAGGTATAGAGATACCGACGATCGAATCTCGGGCAAGTAACATACCGACGAGACAAAGGGAACTGTATACGGGATTGCCTGAATCCTTGACATCGTGGTTCATCCGATGAGATCATCGAGGAACGTGTGGGAACCAATATGGGTATCCAGATCCCGCTATTGGTTATTGACCTGGGAGTGTCTCGGTCATGTCTACATGGTTTCCGAACCCGCAGGGTCTACACACTTAAGGTTCGGTGACGCTAGGGTTGTTAGTGAGAACAGTGCATGGTTGCCGAAGGTTGTTCGGAGTCCCGGATGAGATCCCGGACGTGACGAGGGTCTCCGGAATGGTCCGGGGATAAAGATTGATATATAGGATGAAAGGTTTCGGAGTCCGGAAGTGTTCCGGGGAGCATCGGGAAATCGGCGGATGACCGAAAGGGGTTTCGGGGTCCCGGAAGGGGTTTCGGGCCTAATGGGCCACAAAGGGGGGACACAACAGCCCTCATAGGGCTGTGCGCCCCCCCTGGGCCCTCTCCTAGTGCGCATGGGGGGCTGGCCCCTCCTAGGGCTGCCGCACCCCCTGGCTTGGGGGGCAAGGCACCTAGGGGGGGGGAAACCCTAGGGCCTGGCGCAGCCCTTGCCCGCCGCCCCCCCTCTGCCCTGGCCGCCGGCCCCCCTAGGGGAAACCCTAGGGCGCCCCCCTCCCCTCTATTCCCCCTATATATAGAGAGGTAGAGGGAGGGCAGCCAACACACGTTTGTACCTCGGTGCTGCCCTCCCTCTCCCATAACATCTTCGTCTTCCCGCGGTGCTCGGCGAAGCCCTGCTGGAATCCTCCACCACCATCACCACCACGCCGTCGTGCTGCCGGTCTCTCCATCAACCTCTCCTCCACCCCTTGCTGGATCAAGAAGGAGGAGACGTCCCCGAGCCGTACGTGTGAAGAACGCGGAGGCACCGTTGCTTCGGTGCTAGGATCTTCGGCGATCTGAATCGCGGCGAGTACGACTCCATCAACCGCGTTCTTAACGCTTCCGCTTAGCGATCTACAAGGGTATGTGGATCCAACTCTCCTCTCGTAGATGCATCTCCTAGATTGATCTTGGTGAACGTAGGAAAAATTTTTGTTTCCCATGCAACGTTCCCCAACAAGAGCGTGTGTGAAGAAGTACACCCCTGCAGGGTTAAATATAATCTATTCGAATAGCCGTGTCCGCGGAAATGGACTTCTGGGTTGCCTATAACAGTTCATAGACAAGTGAAAGTGGATACTCTAAAACACGCAAGATAAGCGTGAGTGCTATGGATGGCCTTCTCGTAGGGAGACGGGAGCGGATCCATAGTGGTGTATTGATTGGTGAATATGTGGACTCGTGTGCGCCACCTCAAAAGAGTTACTTGCAGTCGTAGTTCAGGATAGCCACCGAGTCAAAGCTGGCTTGCTGCAGTCAAACACCACCACCCCTTTGTTGATACTGATGCATATGTACTAGTTCTGATGTAAGTCTTGCTGAGTACCTTTGTACTCACGTTTGCTTAATTATGTTTTTGCAGAGAGACTTCAGTCTCGCTAGTGGTTCCGCGTGGATTTCGACGTTTAGCTTGTTACCTCAGCTACGATCTTGTACCCTTGGGAGGGTTTGGTAGATAGTCAGGCTTCTCAGCCTTTTTCATTTGTAGTTGTCTGTACTCAGACATGTTATACTTCCGTTGCATGTATGCTCTGTATGTTGGGTCATATGACCTCTGTTTGTAATAAATGCTATGTTGGCTCTTCTGGGCCTTTATCTATATGAGTTGTTGAGTTATGTTGTGATGCCATGTTGTACAGCACATACTTGCATGTTATGCGTACGTGTAATGTGTATTGCTATGTGTGGGATCCGACACCTAGTTGTTTACCTTTGGTAGCCTATCTTACAGGGAAATGTCTCCTAGTGCTTCCACTGAGCCTTGGTAGCTTGCTACTGCTCCGGAACACTTAGGCTGGCCGGCATGTGTCCTTCTTCGTTCCTGTGTCTGTCCCTTAGGGGAAATGTCACGCGTTGTTCCCTTAAGTCCTTGTAGCTTGCTACGACTTGGGTTCATACGTTGATGACCGACACATTCGTTGCTGGGTCATGTATGCATGTCTCTGTAATTTAGTGCCACTTTTGGTTTATAACTGGTCATGTCGGCCCGGGTTCTCGGTCATATGGATGCTAGCGACACTATCATATACGTGTGCCAAAATGCGCAAACGGTCCCGGGCCAGGTAAGGTGGCACCCATGGGGATACCGTGCGTGAGGCCACAAAGTGATATGGTGTGTTACAGGCTAGACCTGTGTGATTTAGGATCGGGGTCCTGACAGCTTTGGTATCAGAGCCTGACTGCCTGTAGGATTAGCAAGCCAAACTGGTCGAAGTCGTGTCTAGAAACTCTTTAGTTATGTAAGGGAATTGTTTGTGGAAGGGAACGTAAGGCTTCTTTTACTCCTTTACCTATTGACCTTCTGATCTGAGTCATCCTCTTCTTTTCTACGGGGTTAAGAAACTAGGATTCTCATTCTATTTATTAGGATCACGTTAATTGTGGATTCAACTCTCAGTTCAGTTTATTCTACTACTGTGTGTTCAATTGTTGATCTCAGAACCTTGACATTATGATGTTGACTGGTTATGCTATCTTGTGCACGAGTTTCAAAAGTATTTTCGAGCATTTACAGCCGTTATGCTGTCCGAGTCATCCCATGTTTCTAAATAGTCTGATGCATTTGCAAACCTTTCCTCCCTGTTTCCGATGTCCTTTTAGGCCAGATTAATCACACTAGTCAGTGCGTTGAGGTACTATGCTACCTCGATATATATGTTGGACTTATTATTATGACCCTAGGTGTCTTAGAGGATCACCCAGTAATCCAGCAATGTTTTATATTCCAGTGTGATGATTGTGGCCATCATTCTCGAAAGCATCCCGTGATGCTATTTAGTTGGTAGGTATTCTATTCCCGGGTTCTTGAACCCGAGCTTCACCCTACTTACTTCATGTTGATAGTATTTGCTCGTTCCTTTAGGATATTAGTAACCTTGTGATAGTCCTCGAGGTTCGTGGTTATCGTTCTTCCAATACCATGAACCATCTTGGCAGAAGTTCTCCCGAACCAAAAGATCACAACCAGAGTGCTCCTGAGTGGTACTCCATTCATATTGTGACTCTGCCAGTCCTACCTTTCTGCATGGGTTATCCGGAAAAAATATGTGGAACTCGTTCGACATACTAACCTATGCATCCACAACTCAGAAAGATATATGTTCCTTTGAGTTGTCCCTTTCAGTTGTGTTATGACTCGTCTATCAATTGATAGTCAGGAGTAGTTGTGCACTCGTGTTCATCGATGCCTTTTACTCTTGTGGTCCGTCAAGCCATTCTATTCTGGAATGACTAGGAGAAACAAACTCCAGTACCTTATCCATATCCAGGATTGGGTCAAAGAAGTTGTACTCCGCAGATGAAGAATGTTAATCCAGCTTCTAATCTGTTCTATCTTGGAATATTACCATCTTTATGTCAAGAATGTCATGGGAATTGCACAACCTCCTATGAACTCTTGATACAGTGATACTTCTCACCATCACCGTTCATTCCTCGGTCTCCGTGTTGTTGTAACCGGAATACTGACAAGTGAATCGTGATGTGTGAAATCAATACTCCTAGCAACTTCGTTGCTTGGTAGCAAATGGGCGATAATCTCATTCTTAGTGTGTTGGTTACCAAATCACCATTCTAAGATCGATCGTGCTACTAGTCCATCTTTCCTGGTGCACTCCTTGACCAAAGAGTTAGGATTATTCAATCCCTTGCTTATTTGATCATATCTTCTTGCCCTGAAAAGCAAGATTGTTCAGACTTAGCAACATATCGGTGGTTCGTGATTTTCTGAATATCTTCTCGGAAGTATTACCAGGTTGTCACCTGACCGCTATGTTGAGTTCGTGATCAAGTTGGTCTTCTTGTAAACCACCCCTTCTTCGAGAATCTGTATTGGATACCCTGAACTAGTTGGTTAAGCTAAACAACAACTTGGAGAGTTGGAAGATAAAAGCTTGCCTGACTTAGTTCCTTCCAAGGGATATCTTTTGTGTGTGTGTTGAAGATAGATGATATCTTCATCAATTGGTCCCTGTGATCAGTTGTTGGACCTATTGTCGTATCAAAACTTTGATTTGAGTATGGGTTATCATCAAATCAAATCAGAACCAACGATGTTCATAATGTTGTCTTACTCGTGGCTGATCCCTCGAGCATACACCGTTATATCTCTGGGTCTGCACAATGCTATCACTTTGTTCACATTGTCATGGAATTCCATCTATATGGAAACCCGGATGAATTGTTGTTGAGCCCATCAGCAACATCGTTATCTTCTCCATGATCTATGTTGAACATCCAGCTAGTATTGGAAACTTTTATGATCATTATCTTCATGACCCGTTTGTGAAGCATATGTACGGAAGAAAGAAGTGACTTCCTCTAATTCATGTGCATCTGATGCAAGTGGCCGTCGTGAATTCGAGAAAGCATGTTTTACCTCCTCTGGAGTCATCCCAAGTCAGTCATGCATACGTGCGAAGTATTCTATGGTCTGGTAGACTGATCATCTTCATTCTGTATGTATCCCTAGCACACCAAGCCACTGATTGAATTGTTCAAAGAAAAGAAGTTCAAATGCTATTCCGGAAGGGCACGGACGGACAAGCACAAGACTTCGTTATCTCCAATGATGATTCCCAATCTGAACTCGATAGTATTTTATTGTAAGACTACTATGTGGTCACGTTTGTCTGGGACAACGTGTTCACATGTATGTAGCAGAACTAGCTCATGTTTTGGAGCTTGCTATCGTAGTTCACTCCCCGAAAATTTCGCAACGCCATCTCGTCGATTTGTGTTGCAAACTTTCGTTTCCAGACATGACGTCTGGAATATCCTGACACCAACCAGAACTGAATCTCAGGCAGATATGATGGTTGGAACATTTTCCAAGAACTATAATATTGGTCTCTCAATAATCGGTAAAGTGTATGTCGTGGCCGACACACCCAGCCGGAAGACCTATTGTAGTAGTATCTTGATTAAAGAAGTTGGCCACCTCCCCATAGGGATTTTGTAGGATTTACTCCCTAATTGTTCCTTATGGACTTTTTGTGCTCCCGAAGTCCGACCTTTACTTGATGGCCATGTTGATGCTTTTAAGCATTGACCGTGGTACCTAGTATACCAAGGAGAACCTTAGAAGCGGAGTGCTAAATATCTCTCGGTCGATCATCCAGATTTTGCCCCTTGACTCCGCTAAAGTGAATTGCATCTGCACTATCCATCATTATTCATCATGGTAGTATGTTGTGTTGCCAGGATCCTTGACACGGATATTGGTAAAACCTTGATGAATATGGGAATGCTCAAGTTCTTGAGAGCACGCACAAGAACTAGGTGTTATCCTCGGCACTAACCGGGATTGCTTCCGGTGTTCTTGATTATTTTATACACTCTCAAGAGTAGATTTACTCTCTACTGTTGGGATTCTTCCTAGTTACCAGGATCATTCCCTGCATTTGCATTTTGTTCCCAGCCTGTACCACCATCATGCCAATTTTCCATGGATTGCCCTTCTCAGCAACTGCTGTTCAGGATTATCTTCAAAAGTGGTCCTACCATAGGTTCCATCCATTTCCGATGATAACCAAAATCATCCCTTGTGTTGTCTTTAACAAGGTAGTCCACATCATCCATTCTGGCCGAGTATGTTATTCTTTCGGACACCGTCAAACGATCGATTGTGATTTTCCTCCGGCTGGTATAGAGAATTTCAATGATTTCTATATCAAAAGTAATTCTTTTTGCCACTTAAGGGAATAACTCTACGAGTCATCTTCTCTAAAGGTGCCCCGCCTGGTGGTATCGATCACCATCTTCTTAGGTGTGGAATTATTGCCACTAGGTGAACCATCATCGTTTATTTCACTACATCCCTCTGGAGGTGTACTCCGTGTCGCAGCTCAAGAGATGTCTCAACGTCTCACTCCATGAGTTGCTCGATCTTTCAGAAGATCAATCCTGTAGAGTTTCTTTCGTCGTCACCGTGTTGGACAAAGACCTCAAAGCAAGGGTTTCAAGATCAACATGATGCCAACAATTGACATTCATATGAGGGGCCCTTGGATCATGAAGATTGTGTTAGTTAGTGTCCCCTCTGATATCTTACCCTACGCCTGAATCTCGGGACGAGATTCTTGTTTAGTGGGGGTGAGTTGTCACATCCCCAGCTTCACCTTGCATTAGGATAGCACCTGTCTGTTGCATCATGTTTATTTTCAAAGGAAACCTGAAATGGGGATTGTTCAAACCCTAGCACTTTAAATCTCAAATAGGTCTAGTCAAAAAAATTGCATTCAATGTTTCAAAAATGTTCCTAATATTTGTTGGTTATTTTTGGCAAGGCTTTTGCAACAAACCAAAAATAATGGACACTTTTGTGGAATATTTTGGGCATGGAATTTAATTTATTATTGTATTTGAATTTGGAATTATATTCATAATATATAGAATATATTTTCAAATAACTTTGAAATGTTTTATGTGCTTCTGGAAAAGTCCATCTAGCAACATAAAATTGTTCAGAGGAGTTTTTGGCATTGTTTGAAATTGTTTAAATTTCAAAACAGTGGCAAAAGAAAATAAAACAAAGAAAGAAAAATAGAAAACAGAAACAGAAATAAGAGAGAGAGAAGAACTCACCTGGGCCTTACCTGGCAGAAGAGGCCCAGCCCACCAGGGGCTGTGTGGTCTTCTTCCTCCTGCCAGGAGGATAGGCAGGTGCGTGGCGACGGCGCACGCCCGCGGCCTCCACCTCCTCCCTGCCTGCTCCCCTCCCCGATGCCCTGGACGAACACCACGATACCCCTGGAACCCCCTCGACCTCCCCCCCTCACTCGCTACTCTCTCCTCCCTCCTCTATCTCTCTCTCACGCGGCGACCGAACAAAGTCGTCGCCGCCGGCGAGCACCACCGTGACCACAGCCCTACCCACGCCCCCGCAAAGTGTCCACGAGCTCCGCCTCTGTCTTCTACGCCCCCCTAAGATCCACCGTCGTCTTCAACCGCGGCCGTCCGAGATCGCCGTCGTCTCTCCGTCGCCTCCAGAGCCTTCCCCGAGCCGCCGAGCTGCGCTTCGACCTCGTAGTGAGCTCCCCCGTCGTTTCCCCTGTCCCCGTGGCCTGTAACTTGCCGTAGTCGTCGCCCCCTTCCTTACCGTCGCCGGCCGCCGCTGAGCTTGTCGCCGTCGTAGCCACAGACGCGCAAGCTCGAAAACGAGCACGTCACCATGCTCACCGAGCTCCCAGGAGCCGAACGCACCACTTAGCTCACCACCCCGTGCCTTGTAGCACCTTTTCCGTCGGTGCCCGAACTCCGGCGCCGCCGCGAGCTCATTTCTGACGAGCTCCGGCCACCCCGGCTCCTCGCGTTTGCGCCAGAAGATGCGCCGCACCGCCAGCTCGCCGTAGCCACAAACCACGCACGAAACGGAGCTCCGTAGCACCGTCCCGAGCTAGTCCGGCGACCCTCCGCCGTGTTCTTTGGTAGCCGGCGTTAAGCCGCCGACGTGGCTCACTTAGTTAGCACTAATGACCCCGCTAATCACCCTCACAGCCACTGACAGTGGGCCTTAGCCCTGGTCAAACTCCATTCAGCGCTGGTTTTGACCGGAATCAGTCCATGTGTCACTGACGTGTGGACCCCACACGTCAGGTTTGACCCTGGCCGGTCAGTTGACCTGCTGACCTCAGCCTGACGCAGTAAGTATTTTCTTGAGTTTTAAATAAATCAGAAATGATTTATTTAATTCAGAAAATAGCCAAAACTTGTAAAAATCATATAAAATCAACCGTAGCTCAGATGAAAATAATTTATATATGAAAAATGATCAGAAAAATTCAAGGAATCTGTTTATGGCATTTTCATGCATGTTTGAAGAAGTTAAACCTGCTGATCAGGTCAAATCAATTAAATGGCATTTAAATAATCACATATGGAGTTTGAATTTGAACCTCTGGTTCAAACCAACTTCATTTAATTGTGTTGCTAGTTGCATTAGCTCAATCCACAGCATATTGCCACGTCATGATCCTGCATCATATTGTTGCATTGCATTGATTGTGTTCTTTCTCTGTTTGTCGGTTTTGTCCCCTCTCAGTAGACGACGTTCCGACGATGAGTTCGATGACACCGATGAAGACCCAATGTTATCTTCAGAAGTGCTAGGCAAGCAAAACCCCATTGAGCATTCCGATACAATCCCACTCTCTCGCTCTTGCTCTCTTTTAATGCATTAGGACAACAACGCTTCTACTATTACCTGTTGCGGTAGTTGAACCCCTTTCCACTGCATGACCTGTCATTGCCACAGTAAATAGTTGAAATCCACTAGTATGAGTAGGAGTTGTTTGAGCCATGTTGTGCCTACTCTTTCATGCTTTCTGGTTATGCCTGCTATTGCTTAGAGTTGTGTCAGGTCTGATTCATCGGGGATGAATTGGAATGGTGATGAACATGTCCTAATGTGTGTGAGCTAAGTGTGTGAACACGATTTGGTAAAGGTAGCGATGAGAGGCCATGCAGGAGTACATGGTGGGTTGTCTCATTGTAGCCGTCCTCAGGAACTGAGTTCTGTGTTGGTTGGTCCATGAAACAGCTACTACCACACATTGGGATCCTTAATTGACTATCTCGACTTATTAATCAACATGATCTCTGTCCAGGAGTTGCAACTAGTTTCTGGTGTTTGTAGTTTACTGGAGGTCGTGTGCAGCGCTGACCCTCGGGGTGGGCTGTGACGCGGCAGGTACGTGGCACGGTGTACCGATTGCCCGTTTGGTGATGCGGGAACCCTGTACACATCGTTTGGGGCCGTGAGCGACACCCCGGCCGGATCTCCCCACGGATGGAACCCAAATAGGCGATAAACCTGGACGAGAGACTTGTGTGGTTAGTCAGGTCGTGGCCGACACCCTCGCTGGGCCTCCGCTTGAAGGTTGCCGAGTACATGTCGTGTAAACGGCGGTAAGTGGTGAGAGCGTGTGTGAAGAAGTACACCCCTGCAGGGTTAAATATAATCTATTCGAATAGCCGTGTCCGCGGAAATGGACTTCTGGGTTGCCTATAACAGTTCATAGACAAGTGAAAGTGGATACTCTAAAACACACAAGATAAGCGTGAGTGCTATGGATGGCCTTCTCGTAGGGAGACGGGAGCGGATCCATAGTGGTGTATTGATTGGTGAATATGTGGACTCGTGTGCGCCACCTCAAAAGAGTTACTTGCAGTCGTAGTTCAGGATAGCCACTGAGTCAAAGCTGGCTTGCTGCAGTCAAACACCACCACCCCTTTGTTGATACTGATGCATATGTAGCTAGTTCTGATGTAAGTCTTGCTGAGTACCTTTGTACTCACGTTTGCTTAATTATGTTTTTGCAGAGAGACTTCAGTCTCGCTAGTGGTTCCGCGTGGACTTCGACATTTAGCTTGTTACCTCAGCTACGATCTTGTACCCTTGGGAGGGTCTGGTAGATAGTCAGGCTTCTCAGCCTTTTTCATTTGTAGTTGTCTGTACTCAGACATGTTATACTTCTGTTGCCTGTATGCTCTGTATGTTGGGTCATATGACCTCTGTTTGTAATAAATGCTATGTTGGCTCTTCTGGGCCTTTATCTATATGAGTTGTTGAGTTATGTTGTGATGCCATGTTGTACAGCACATACTTGCATGTTATGCGTACGTGTAATGTGTATTGCTATGTGTGGGATCCGACACCTAGTTGTTTACCTTTGGTAGCCTATCTTATAGGGAAATGTCTCCTAGTGCTTCCACTGAGCCTTGGTAGCTTGCTACTGCTCCGGAACACTTAGGCTGGCCGGCATGTGTCCTTCTTCGTTCCTGTGTCTGTCCCTTAGGGGAAATGTCACGCGTTGTTCCCTTAAGTCCTTGTAGCTTGCTACGACTTGGGTTCATACGTTGATGACCGACACGTTCGTTGCTGGGTCATGTATGCTTGTCTCTGTAATTTAGTGCCACTTTTGGTTTATAACTGGTCATGTCGGCCCGGGTTCTCTGTCATATGGATGCTAGCGACACTATCATATACGTGTGCCAAAATGCGCAAACGGTCCCGGGCCAGGTAAGGTGGCACCCGTGGGGATACCGTGCGTGATGCCGCAAAGTGATATGGTGTGTTACAGGCTAGACCTATGTGATTTAGGATCGGGGTCCTGACAGAGGCAGATGATGATCCCGCGACCACGGCAAGAGCATACAACGAAAAGCAGGGGGCTCCCCCGACAAGCTCTGGTCCCGACAAAGATGGATCTACGCAGGAGATACAGAAGGGAATGGTGCAGCGCCCAGTTTACTTTGTCAGTTCCCTTCTGCAGGGGGCTAGGTCAAGGTACTCTGGCGTGAAGAAGTTGCTTTTCGGCCTTCTCATGGCCTCGAGAAAGCTGCGCCATTACTTTCAAGCACCAGAGATCACAGTTGTCACTCGCTTTCCGCTGAAGAGGATACTGCAGAATCCAGAAGTGACAGGCAGGATTGTTGAGTGGGCACTGGAACTGTCAAGCTTTGGCCTCAAGTTTGAAAGCACTTCAACTATCCAGAGCAGAGCATTGGCAGAATTCACAGCAGAGTGGACGCCAACACCAAATGAAGAAACTCCAGAAATGAGCATCCCCGTCAAAGAAGCAAGCAAAGAGTGGCTGATGTACTTTGATGGTGCCTTCTCGCTGCAAGGCGCCGGTGCTGGCGTGCTGCTTGTCGCACCCACCGGAGAGCACCTCAAGTACGTAGTCCAGATGCACTTTCCCAAGGAGCAAGCAACAAACAATACCGCATAGTATGAAGGTTTGCTTGCCGGTCTCAGGATCGCGGCAGACCTTGGGATCAAGAAGCTCATTGTCAGGGGTGACTCACAGCTTGTCGTCCGCCAAGTGAACAAGAATAATCAGAGTCCGTTGATGGAAGCTTACGTTGATGAAGTGAGAAAGCTTGAAGAGCACTTTGATGGCCTACAGATGGAGCATGTTCCAAGAGCTCAGAACGACATTGCCGATAGCCTGTCAAAGTGCGCCGCACTTAAGTTACCTGTGGAACCAGGGATCTTTGTGCTCAAGCTGACTCAACCGTCCGTAACACCATCAACTGGACAGAGCAAGAAAAGGAAGTTGATTTCTGGTGACTATTTTCTGGCAGAGCTTCCCGAAGCCGCCGCCAAGAAGGTCCCCAAGATCAACACCAAGAGTGCTGAGGAGCAGTCTTCTCCGGCAAACCCTAGCGTTTGTTCCGTTGAAGCAAACGCTCCCGACAAGTTTTGCTCCGGCAAGCTTGCCGGGGAACATCAAGCTCCGGCTGAGCCGCAGGTTCTCGCCGTAGAAGCGGATGTTCCCGCAGCAGCAGATGTGCCTTTAGTCCATGTTGTCGAGCCACAAGCTCCAGCATGGGCATAGCAGATTGTTCGTTTCCTTCAGACAGGAGAACTTCCCGAAGAGCAAGAAGAAGCGGAAAGAGTAGCCCGGCAATCAAGTATGTACCAGTTTGTTGACAACACGCTGTACAGAAGAAGACTCAACGGTGTGAAATTGAAGTGTATTCTCCGGGAAGATGGACAAAAGCTGTTGGCAGAGATACATGGAGGCTTATGTGGTCACCACATTGGCGCAAGAGCCCTTGCCAGCAAAGCATTCCGGCAAGGTTTCTTTTGGCCAGAAGCCCTCCAGGCTGCAACTGCACAAGTAACCAAGTGTGAAGCGTGCCAGTTCCATTCCAAGCAGATACACCAGCCAGCTCAAGCTCTCCAGACGATCCCTTTATCCTGGCCATTTTTGGTCTGGGGGCTCAACTTCCTCGGCCCCTTTCCCCACGCAGCCGGGGGCTTTGAGTACTTGTACGTTGCAATCGACAAGTTCACAAAGTGGCCGGAAGTGGAACCAGTGAGGAAGGTGACAGCACAGTCAGCAGTCAAGTTCTTCAGGTCAATTGTTTGTCGCTTCGGGATCCCTAACAGGATCATCACCGACAACGGTACGCAATTCACGAGCCGCACCTTCATGCAGTACGTCCAAGATCTTGGCTCCAAGGTCTGCTTCGCTTCTGTTGCTCACCCGAGAAGCAACGGTCAAGCGGAGAGGGCAAATGCTGAAGTGCTGCGTGACCTCAAGACCAGAACTTTCGACAGGCTGCACAAGTGCGGAAGAAACTGAATCGAGGAGCTGCCGGTGGTTCTTTGGTCGATCAGGACGACGCCAAATCGAGCCACCGAACAGACACCTTTCGCTGTAGTCTATGGAGCAGAGGCAGTTCTCCCCACGGAACTCGTATACGGGTCACCTCGAGTGCTCGCTTATGATGAGCTCGAGCAAGAGCACCTGCGACAAGATGACGCGCTGCTCCTTGAGGAAGACCGTCTTCAGGCTGCTATACGAGCTGCTCGCTACCAGCAAGCTTTGCGCCGCTACCATAGCCGCAAAGTTAATGCCAGAAGTCTCGAGCAAGGCGACCTTGTTCTTTGGCGCGTTCAGTCCGCCAAGAATTCCAACAAGTTGACGGCGAAGTGGGAAGGCCCTTACCGGGTGAAACGAGTCACTAGGCCTGGCGCTGTCCGCCTTGAGACCGAAGATGGCTTTCCGGTGAGCAACTCCTGGAACATTGAGCATCTTTGTAAGTTTTACCCGTAAGGCGCGGTTGCCGGAACCCGTTCCGGTAACCACCTTTTGTACAAGTCTTGCCGCTGTTGCATGTAATCCTTTGTACAAAGCCGGGCGCAGACCCCATGCATAAGTAAAGCTCATGTGCTCCGAACATCTTGTCAATTTCGTGCTTTCTATTTTTTGCATGTGTTATCTGACACTTTGTGCAGCACCTACCCCCGGTAAGCGATAACGAGCCGTAAGGCTCCATATCTGTATTTTCTCTTCTTTCTTTTTCTCAAGGAAAAGAAGGTTCCCTCGCGCACAAGTTTGCCGGGGGGGGGGAAGGAGAAGATAGGGGTGTGGACCAGGCGTCATTCAAGAAAGTTTCGCCTTGCCGGCAAGCAAACAACAGAAAAGCTAAGTTGCCAAAGTTTGAGCAATCAAATTTTTAAATTTGTTAAGTTATCTTCCTTGAACGACCGTGCTTTGTATGGAAAACCTGTGCGCGGAGGAACCAACTCGTGGCTAGTTGCGCCCTTAACGTTGTTTCGAGCCCACTCAACAACTTTGTTTCGAGTCCGCTCAACAACTTTGTATCGAGTTCGCTCAACAACTTAAGTGAGCTGCGACTAGTTGCGACAAGGTTTCTTGTCGGTAACGGCACCGCCAGCAGGCTGCTGACGTTCCGCACTCAGCGCTCGCGGCTAAGGTGCCTGCGCCGGCAAGTTCCCTAAAAGCGTAGGGCGAAAACATACAAAGGAAGGGACCAAGTAAAGGAAATAACATTGCAATCACTACCCAAAATAGAGTTATATTACAAAGTAGCTTGTCGCAGCTCTAATAGACTGTTCTCGTAACATGATCAACAGCGACAAGAGAAGAAGAAAACGGGCGAGCCTAGTCTGCGCGATCGCCCTCAACCCTCTTGATCCCGCTCACCTTGTCCACAATGGGTGCGACAAGGGCCTTGAGCGCCTCCAGATCAGCATCCTGCGGCAGGGACTTGAGGACGTTGGTGAGGTTGAGGCCCGGATTGCGGAAGGCCACCTTCACCAGCACCTTTTGAAGAGCTCCCGCGCAGAGCTTGCGCGACTCGTTGGCCAGCTGCTTTGGGATCCTCTCCTGGAGTCGCTGGAGGGTCATCGCCACGCCTCTGAAGAACAGGGTGAGCTTGGCGCTGGGGTGGAGGTTCTCATCGGAGGAATACCCGAGATACTCCACCCCAGCTGCGCCAGCTCCCTGTTGATATCTGCGACAGCATTGACAAGACCCTCCGTCCAGTGCTCGACGGTCTCCCTGAAGGTGTTCTGGGTGACATCAGCACTCGCCAGCAGCGCCTTCTCGGCCTTGACCTCCTCCTTCAAGGCCGCCTCCCGCTCCTTGGCGCCGTCCAGCGTCTTGGTCAAAGTGGTCAGCTTCAACTCAAGATCTGCGTTGAAGTTCTTGGCGGCGGCAAGCTCCTTGCCCTTCTCGGCGAGGCGAACCTGCAGCTCTGAATGGCTGTGGGCGTCCTTCTCCCGCTCAAGCTTGAGCGCGGCGATCTCTTCACCTCTCGCCTTGAGATCGGCCTCGAGCTGCGCCACCTTCGTCTCCAACTCCTTCTTGGCGACCTCAGTAGCTGCGGCAGCGTCCTCTGCTTGCTTGAGGGCTCTGCCAAGTGATTGTTCGCGCGCGGCAAGATCCTCCTCGTGGTTGTCGAGGTTAATCTTCCGCTGCGCCAGCTCGCCCTCTCGCGCGGACAGCTTCTCAGCGGCGAGCCACTGCTGTTCTTCGACCTCAGCCTTCTTGAGGAAGAAGGTCTGCTGCTCCTCGGCAAGTTGCTCCCGCTCCTCTGCCAGGGACCGGAGAGCTGCCTGGTTGAGGGCCCGGAGCTCCTCCGCACGTTTCTCGATGTCAGCTCCCGCCTTCGCGGCAAGCGCCTCGCGGGACTCCAGCTTGGCTTGCCGAGCGCGGTAGAGCGACAACAGCTTCCGCAGCAGCCGCTCCTCCTCGGGCTCGCCGCTGCTACTGCTCGACGCGTCAACGAGCGTCAGCCCGGCAGAGGCAAGCACTTCTCCGTCAAAGATTTCTCCTTCGACCGGCGCCCTGGAGCTTGATGCCCAAGGGAGTTTGATGAAGACGCCGTCGCCGGCCTTCAGGTAGGCACCTGGCTTGGGCTCTTCGGAGCCTGGGGCTGCGGCAGCGGCGGAGGGATCGGCGGTCGGCATAGCGCCTGGCGCTCCTGCGGCCTCAGGGCCGTCAGTGCGATCGCCGGACCCCTCGCTAGCTGCTGCGGAGGCAGCCTTGGCGGCCTCGTCACCGGCGGGATCGTCAGCACCGGCCGCTTCTTCGATGGCAGCGGCGTCGCCGGTGTTGCCGCGCGTATTCTCCTCGACAGCAGCCTCCGTCTCCATCGGCTCCGCAGCAGATGGGTCTAACGGCAGGAAAGGGGAGAAAAACAGTCAAGCAAATATCCAAAAAAGAAGATCAAAAGAAGAATAACCCAAGGGAAGTTTTGAAGCAAGAGGATTACCTGCGCTGGGCTCTGCAATTGTAGTCTCCACCGCCGGGGGGATGCTGGTGCTGTCCCTTGGCGGAGACTTCTCCCTTGCCGGAGAACTCTCCCTTGGCAGAGCACTCTCCCTTGCCGGGGAGACCCTTGCCGGAGAGCTCCCCCTTGGCGGCGTAATTGAAGCAGATGGCACGTCGGGGGCGGTCTCCGGGCGCTCCTGGTGTGGCGGCTCTGCTCCTACACAAACCAACAATCAAGATATCAGCAAAGATAGAGCATCCATGCGCGCCTAACAGCGGAAAGTGAACCATACACTTACGCTGGGGGCTGCGCTGGGGGCTGCTCTGAAGATTGGTTGTCGGGTCCGGCAAGGTGGTCTCAGCGGGTTCGTCCTCGACGATGATCACCTCCTCTCTCCTCGCCGGGACCTTGGCTCTCTTTGCCGCTCTCTGGGCCAGAGTCCTGAAAAGGAAAAAGTTCGGAGAAAAGCAAATGAGATACAAGACAGAAACAGCAAAAATTGAAGAAATACAAGAACAACAAGGATCTTACTCTTCTTCTTCCTCGTCAGAGCTGAGCGCAGAGCAGTCGAAGTCCGGCTCACGTCCAGCGCGAGGAGGTGGAGGAGTAGGCTCCCTTGGCCGCTTGCCGGGAGCAGTGGTGGTGGTCTGAGACGACCTCGCTCCGGCTGCCGCTGTGGCGTGAGGAGCGGCAGGAGTAGAAGCGGTGGTCCGGGAGGACCCCGCTCTAGTTGCTGCAGCAGCACGAGGTGCCCCAGCGGCAACAGTACTTGCCGCGGTGGAGCGTGTCGCGCGGCGCGGCTGCTGTCGACTCGTCTGCCGCTCCGTTACGTCCCCGGCCTTGCGGAGACGCCTTCTTGGTGCAGCTGGGGGCTCTGCTAGCGGCGAGCTGCCTGAAGAGGAGGAGGAGGAGTCGATCTCCAACGAGCCGCTCGTATCCTCGGCGGGCTCGCTCGGCTCGACTCCCTGCCCGGCGGGCTCGCTCGACTCGACGTCTTGCCCGGCAAGCTCCCCCGCGCCGGCAAATTCATCTCGCTCGGCAAGGCTTGCCGCCTTTGTTGCCTCTGCCTCCTCCACAGTGAATCCAAACTCGCCCGTGGCCGCGGCTGCCGCCATCTCTTTGTCAGTGGTGTCGCGGGTGAGGCCTTTCTTCTCGTCGGAGCGAATCGACACTTCCTCCAAGCTGTCAAAGAATGCCTGCATGGCGTCATCTGCAGGCTCTTGCCAAGTTGGGTCGATCCCATGAGAGTCGCACAGCGGCATCATTGCGCGGATGCGGCTGAGCGCAGAGTTGTTGCACAGTGGAACGACGCCCTGCGGCAACCTGAATACTTCGGGATGTTCAGGGTCGTACTTGAACAGCTCCTGTAGCATCCCGTTGAGCTCCAAGACAATGAAGTTGAAGTTGAGGCCCGGGCGTAGCCTCATGATGTCCGCCGCATTCTCGAACTCCCAGGCGGGTCTCTTCCTCTCCTGCAGGGGGGCGATGCGGCGGCGAATAAAATCTGCGCCAACTGCGCCTACAGTGAGCCCGGCAAGCCTGAGGCGTTGGATCCGGGTGATGGCGATCTTCAGCCTACCGTCCTCCGGGGCCAAGTCGCTCCAATCATTGCCGCGTACTACTGGGGCTTGGCGCCGGGCGGTAAATGGCTGCGGGTTCTCCTTGACAATCCAGTACCAGCGTGCTCTCCATTCCTCCCATTTGCTGCGGAGCTCTCCCTCTAGATAAGCTTCCTTCTTGTGGGCCCTCGAGATCCAGGAGACTCCGCCGGATAAAGGCTCTCCTCTCTCAACCCGGGGCGTAAAGAAGTGGCGGAAAAGAGCTACATTGGGATGGACTCCGACAAAGTTTTCGCAGAGGTGCGCGAAAACTGCAATGGTCAGAACGGCGTTGGGGGTGAAATCAAGGAGGTGGAACCCGTAGGTGTTCATAATGTCGCAGAAGAATTCAGAGAAGGGCGGGCAGAGCCCGCAGTAGAAGAACAAGGCGAAGAAAGGGTATCCATTCAGAGCCATTTTACAAGCGCCGGCTAGGAGTACCTTGGTGAGCGGATGCGCCCACGTCTCCCCCGACCAGAAGAGGTAATAGTACTCCCTCAGCTCCTTCGCGGCAAGCTTGGGG
>LR738711.1:516845651-516866202 GCA_902687465.1 Secale cereale
GGGGGGGGGGGGGAATGCCCGCTCCTTTCGCAGCACCGCAAGCCGCTGCACCTCGGCCGACTTCATAGTCTTCCCCTTCTCGGCTTTCGGAGCCATGGCGGAAGTGGTGAGGGAGGTCGACGGCGGTGGTGGTGCTGGTGGCGATAGGGGGCGGAGCGCTGCTCTCTTTCGGCTTCGGGAAGAAGGGGAGCGGCGAAGGCTTTCGAGGTTGGAGTAGCAACGGGCGGGTGGACGAACTGCCCCTGTTTCCCCTGCTTATAAGGAGGGAGGGGGCGGACGTTCCGCCTTTTCAGAATAAAGAAACCACCCACGATCTCTCCCACGACGCCGCATTAAACGCGTGTCGTTAAGGGAGGGCGTGGTGGATACGGAGCAAGATACGGCATGACCCAGGCCGCGCGTGCCCGTGCCCTGTTTTGGGCCTGGCCCAACAGCGCTCGGCACCGTGTATGGCCCAGGCCCGGGGGCTCCTATCGGTGTACTAGAGTAGGGGTACCCTAGTATCCCGAACTTGTGCACGGGCAGTCGCAGCACCCAGCGACAAGGCTTGCGGGGTGACCGCCGAGACCTTTCATGGTTCCTGTGGAGCCATTCAAGAACAAAGTATTCAAGTCAAGGAGACAAGGCCCCGGCAAGAGGAGCTTGCCGGGAAGGCCACTCAAGGCACAAGACCCCGACGAGAGGAGCTTGCCGGGAAGGCCAACCAAGGCATCTCAAGGAACTTGGCGCTACGCGCCACGTGTCCCGGCAAGGCCTGGTGAGCGACAAGCTCCCGGACGCGACAAGACAGCAACCGCGGCAAGGCGCTTGCCGCGGCAGGCTACCACTCTGTACCTGCGCTCCAACACATCAGCCAACGTGTCGCTCTGGGACCCTTCCAGTCGTACATGGCAGGAGGCTGTCCAGCCAGAGGTACGCTGTGGCAAGCGGCGCTGACAAGATCGCCATCGTGGCGAGCGGTGGCGCCCCTGACGGTCCCTTTTTGCACTGTTTGGGCAACGCAGACAGACATTTAATGCTCTTGTCCCCTGCCGTCAGGGTTAGGTATGATGCACTGTACAAGTAGGTGTATCAACTACAACACCTTTCCATTTTTGCCCTCATCTGCGTTGCCACCTGTCGGTGACCCCTTGAGCGTATAAAAGGAGGCCCATGCGCAACGTAGAGGGGGGTTGGAAGCCAGAGAACTCTCACGCTCAGTCTCGTTAGCTGCTAGAGTGTACTGTAGCACTCAGCGCTCCCGAGCAAGAACTCAATACTAACCACAAAGCAGGAGTAGGGTTTTACGCATCCGTGCGGCCCGAACCTGGGTAAACTACTCGTGTGCTCCGCCTCGATCTGCTCTTCGTGCGATCTCCGCCCCCCGCCGAACCGAAATGGGTCGGTCCGCCGGTCCCATAGGTGTTCGTGGATCAGTTTCCCCGACAGGCGTACACGAGCTACGAGATGTACAGGCGGATCATTGACATGAGGAAGTGCCTCCTTCCCCAAAATGGACAGGGATCTAGTCGTAAGCAGAGCAATGGCAAGCGTCATCACAATAAGATGTAGATGATTAGATGTTTGTTTCTCCTAGTTTAGAATGCATGTAATTGCTTACTTTGGTGTGTGGAAATCGGATGTGTGTAGTCACTTGTGTAGTTGTATGCTTAATTTGGTTTTGCAATGCTTTCTTTTTAAGTATATATGTTGATGCTCTGTAGAAAGAGCGTAAATGTTGTGCGGTCAGAGAAAATCACATCGCACACGGACTAAACAATGGAACCCGTCAGTGGTGATTTCATCAATCACTGACAATTGTATACCAACAATCGTTTGCTCATAACACACACGGCTTGTTACTAGGAATCGTCTATGTTGTTATATGTCTTCCCACACATTTCCGATTATAGACCTATTTGCCGCGTATCACACACATCTTGTTAAGATGAACCGTTTATGTTCTCTTCCCTAATCGAAAACAATTCATTCGAGTGAACCGTATGACGTATACGACACACGCCTTGATCTGGCTGTCTGTTTCTGCTGCCTTCCCTAATGGCAAACAGTTCATCGGAGCAAACTGTATGTTGTATATCGTACACACATTGATATGGCTACCCGTTTTTGTTGTTCTGTGTAATCGCAAACAGTTCGTATGGATCAACCGTATGCCCAGCATCGCACACGGAACTAAAATCTGAACAGCGTGTGATGTATCTGCTATCGGAAACGTTTTGCATTTTTTAATAGGGTTTTTACATCACCGTTTGCGGTTAATGCATCGCACACAATTTCGTCCAAGGGTCTCTGATCGTAGTGCCGCGTTAGCAGCATCCTGCAGTAGTGCACAGATGATTGTTGCTTCAGTGTTTAGAAAATATCATCTTGGACTCTGTGCTAACCACACAATAGCTAGATTCAGATATTTTAGACTTCATATTTTATAACATGAATTTGTTATTTTGTAGCTTATTAGGTATATCGTTCGAAGCTTTGATTAGCACACAACCAAAGGGATAACAGTTGAGGTTTGTAGCCTTGCAAGTTTAATAAATTATGATCTCACGGTCATCTGTTTTCTTTTATACACTTGAAATAATATTAAAGTACTTTCCCCTTTTCCATCGATGTACTATGTTGATGTGGACACTATATGCTCTGGTATGAAAGGATGATATTTAATTACACAAAATATAAATGTATTACTTATAGCCCATGGTAGATTTACATGGGCTGGGAGTGGGTTGTTATTTTGTTAATGCTCTTGCTTGTGTTGCCTCGATTAAGGTTCATTAACATTGTCAATTCATGAGAACTCCAAAACTAGATTCCATGTTGATATGTTCTGATGAATTTTTTCGATTCAAAAGTTATCAGGCCTAAGCTAAGTAAGTTATCACACCCCTGGTACATACATTCCCGCCCGTTTATACACCGGGGCATAAAAATGGTCCCTTTAACCTTCTCTCCATATGCAAATGCACTAGAGGACAAAAGGTTGATGCCATCCTAGATTCCTCTTTTTGAAACTTCAAAATATTTTATAGCTGAAACTATTGGTCCGATTGAAAAAACTTTTTCAGATGAAAAATCCGTTGTTGTGAGACTTTCGAAACCAAATCCCATGTTGATATGTTTCGATGACTCTTTTTGGGTCAAAACATACGAGGCCTAGGCTAAGTAAGTTATCACACAACCGGTACATAAATTACGATAACCATACATAGAAATTACCGGGGCATAAAAATGATCACTTTAACCTTCTCCTCACATACAAATGCACCAGAGGACAAAAAGCTGAGGTCATTATAGATTCCCTCTATTTTGGAACCTAAAAATATTTTATAGACCCAACAACTATTTATACATGAGTTACTGTGGTGCGTTTTCAACAATCTTTTTCCAGAACAAAGTTACCATCGTGTTTGTGCATGACTTACCACATCTGTGGTCCGTATATTACCACGTTATTTACACATTAGTTATCGAGGGTATGTTTTCAAACAACTTTGTTCCCCGAGATCAAAGTTACCTTGATGCTTTTACGTGGGTTAACAAGACCACAGTGTGTATAGCATCGTGCTATTTACATGTAAGTTTACCGGAGGGTTGTGTTTTCAAACAACTTTCTCCCTCGCGCCCACCCAGGGTCAAATTTACCACGGTATTTGTGTGTGACTTACCACGTATACAGTGTGTATAGTACTATGTTATTTACATTGAAGTTATCAGGTGTATGTTTTTAAACAACCCCCTTCGCTGCTCCGTGGTACGTAAGTTATCATGTGCGCCAAAGTTACAGTGGTGTTTTGTACATAACGTATTATGCCTATGGTGCATATAAATTTAGGAATAAATTACTGGAGGTATGCGGGAGCAACTTTTATTTCTTCGAGTCAAAGTAATCATGGTGTTTGTACGTGAGTTATCAGGTCTGTGGTACGTAAGTGATCATACAATTTACATAGAAGTTACCGGGGTATGTTTGAACAAAGTCATACTTAAGTTATCAGGTTCGTGGTATTATCATGTTATTACAAAGAAATTATCAAAGGTATGTTGCAACAACTTTTATTTCTTCGGGTCAACGTTATCATGGTGTTTGTATGTATGTTATCAGGTTGTACATAGATTATCATACAATTTACGTAGTAGTTATCAGGGGTATGTTTGAACGAACTTTTTCATTGGCCAAACTTACTGTGGTATTTGTATGTAAGTTATCGGCTTCGCGGTGCGTACATTGCCTTTTATGTACACAAAACTTACGAGGGTGTGTTTTCTCAATGATTTTCCCCGGGGTCAAAGTTACCATGATGTTTTGTATGTCAGTTAGTAGGTCCACGGGTCACATTTATAGCAGAAACAATCCTGGCAAAATATATTTTTACACTAATTCAATGGTAAAAAAGATTCAAATGGCTTAGTTTGCATATGGTTTACAAGAAAAGTATAGTGTGTGGGGCAGAGACGATAGTTTGAACTCAATAGGAACTAATTTTCTTCCTCCCTTTTTCTGAAACAATTTGAGTGTTACCATTGTGTTTAGGCAAAATTCAAGTGTTATCAACACCAAATGAAAGGATCGAGAAGAGGGCTCTAGAGGGGGGTTGATTAGACCCTTAACAAGCAAAGTTGGCAGATTTTAATTTCTACAAGTCAAGGTTGAGTTTACCACATGTTAAAGCATTCACAATACATTTCAAGTATGAATGATACGAGTATAGGTAGCAGAAAAGATAAAGCATGCAATTTGCGAGAAAGTAAAGGGAGGGGATTGGAGTATGCAAACGCAATGGAGATGTAAATTCTTGACGTGGTTCCGATAGGTGGTGCTATCATACATCCACGTTGGTGGAGACTTCAACCCACGAAGGGTAATGGATGTGCGAGTCCATGCAGGGCTTCACCCACGAAGGGTCCACGAAGAAGCAACCATGTCTATCCCACCATGTCCATCGTCCATGGAGTACTTGCCTCACTCGGGTAGATCTTCACGAAGTAGGCGATATCCTTGCCGTTAGAACCTTCTTGGTTCAACTCCACAATATGTCGGAAGCTCCCAGACGACACCTAAACAATCTAGGAGGCACCATTTTCCAAAAGGTAATATACAGTGTGTTGATGATGAACTCCTTGCTCTTTTGCTTAAAATGATAGTCTCCCAACACTCAATGCTTTCTCACATATTTGTATATGGTGGAAGAAGAATTGGAGTGGAAAGCAACTTTGGGAAGGCTAGAAATCAAGATTCTTGAGGTAGGATTGGAATGTCTTGATCTCAACACATGAGTAGTTGGTTCTTTCTCAGAAAATGAATGGTAGAAGTGTAGGCACGTTCTGATGGCTCTCTATTGTTTGGGAACATAGTATTTCAAATTTTTCCTACGATCACGCAAGATCTATCTAGGAGAAGCATAGCAACGAGCGGGGAGAGTGTGTCCACGAACCCTCGTAGACCGAAAGTGTAAGCATTTAGTAACGCGGTTGATATAGTCGAACATCTTCGCGATCCAACCGATCAAGTACCGAACGCACGACACCTCCGCGATCTGCACACGTTCAGCTCGGTGACATCCCTCGTACTCTTGATCCAGCTGAGGCTGAGGGAGAGTTTCATCAGCACGACGGCGTGGTGACGGTGATGATGAAGTTACCGACGCAGGGCTTCGCCTAAGCACTACGACAATATGACCGAGGTGGAAAACTGTGGAGGGGGCACCGCACACTGCTAAAGATCAACTTGTGTGTCTATGGGGTGCCCCCTCCCCCGTATATAAAGGAGGGGAGGAGGAGGCCGGCCGGCAACAAGGGGCACGCCAAGGGGGGGGGAATCGTACTCCTAGAAGGAGTAGGTTTCCTCCTTTCCTAGTCCAAGTAGGAGAAGGGGAAAGGAGGAGGAGGATAGAAGGAAGGAAGGGCGTGCCACCTCCTGGCTAGCCCTCTCTCATCTCCACTAAGGCCCATGAGGCCCAATAGCTTCCCGTGGAGGGTTCCGGTAACCCTCGGTACTCCGTAATTTATCCGATACGACCCGAACCATTCCGGTGTCCGAATATAACCTTCCAATATATGAATCTTTATGTCTCAACCATTTCGAGACTCCTCGTCATGTCCTTGATCTCATCCGGGACTCCGAACAACCTTCCGTACATCAAATCACATAAACTCATAATACCAATCGTCATCGAACGTTAAGCATGCCGACCCTACGGGTTCGAGAACTATGTAGACATGACCGAGACACATCTCCAGTCAATAACCAATAGCGGAACCTAGATGCTCATATTGGCTCCTACATATTCTACCAAGATCTTTATCGGTAAAACCGCATAACAACATACGTCGTTCCCTTTGTCATCGGTATGTTACTTGTCCGACATTCGATCGTCGGTATCATCATACCTAGTTCAATCTTGTTACCGGAAAGTTTCTTTACTCGTTTCGTAATGCATCATCTCGTGACTAACTCATTAGTCATTTGCTTGCAAGGCTTATTATGATGTGTATTACCGAAAGGGCCTAGAGATACCTCTCCGACACTCGGAGTGACAAATCCTAATCTTGATATATGCCAACACCACAAACACTTTCGGAGACACCTATAGAGCATCTTTATAATCACCCATTTATGTTGTGACGTTTGATAGCACACAAGGTGTACCTCCGGTATTCGGGAGTTGCATATTCTCATAGTCAGAGGAACATGTATAAGTCATGAAGAAAGCAATAGCAATAAAACTAAATGATCATTGTGCTAAGCTAACGGTTGGGTCTTGTCCATCACATCATTCTCCTAATGATGTGGTCCCATTGATTAAATGACAACACATGTCTATGCTTAGGAAACTTAACCATCTTTGATTAATGAGCTAGTCAAGTAGAGGCATAGTAGGGACACTCTGTCTTGTCTATGTATTCACAGATGTATCAAGTTTCCGGTTAATACGGTTCTAGCATGAATAAAAGACATTTATCATGATATATAAGGAAATATAAATAACAACTTTATTATTGCCTCTAGGGCATATTTTTCCTTCAGTCTCCCACTTGCACTAGAGTCAAAAATCTAGATTACATAGCAATGATTCTAACACCCATGGAGTCTTGGTGCTGATCATATTCTGCTCATGGAAGAGGCTTAGTCAACGGGTCTGCGACATTCAAATTCGTATGTATTTTGCAAATCTCTATGTCTCCCTCCTTGACTTGATCGCGGATGGAGTTGAAGCATGTCTTGATGTGCTTGGTTCTCTTGTGAAACCTGGATTCCTTCGCCAAGGCTATTGCTCCAGTGTTGTCACAAAAGATTTTCATTGGACCTGATGCACTAGGTATTACACCTTGATCGGATATGAACTCCTTCATCCAAACTCCTTCATTTGCTGCTTCTGAAGCAGCTATGTACTCCGGTTCACATGTAGATCCCGCCACGATGCTCTGCTTGGAACTGCACCAACTGACAACTCCACAATTCAACAAAAAATAAATATCCGGTTTGTGACTTAGAGTCATCCAGATCAGTGTCAAAGCTTGCATCAACGTAACCGTTTACGATGAGCTCTTTGTCACCTTTGTAAACGAGAAACATATCCTTCGTCCTTTTCAAGTACTTCAGGATGTTCTTGACCGTTGTCCATTGATCCACTCCTGGATTACTTTGGTACCTCCCTGCTAGACTTATAGCAAGACACACATCAGGTCTGGTACACAGCATTGCATACATGATAGAACCTATGGCTGAAGCATAGGGAATGATTTTCATTTTCTCTCTATCTTCTCAAGTGGTTGGGCATTGAGTCTTACTCAACTTTATACCTTGTAACACAGGCAAGAACCCTTTCTTTGACTGATCCATTTTGAACTTCTTCAAAACTTTATCAAGGTATGTGCTTTGTGAAAGTCCAATTAAGCGTCTTGATCTATCTCTATAGATCTTGATGCCCAATATATAAGCAGCTTCACCAAGGTCTTTCATTGAAAAACTCTTATTCAAGTATCCTTTTATGCTATCCAGAAATTCTACATCATTTCCCATCAACAATATGACATCCACATATAATATCAGAAATGCTACAAAGCTCCCACTCACTTTCTGGTAAATACAGGCTTCTCCAAAAGTCTGTATAAAACCATATGCTTCATCAAAGCGTATATTCCAACTCCGAGATGCTTGCACCAGTCCATAGATGGATCGCTGGAGTTTGCACACTTTGTTAGCACCTTTAGGATCGACAAAACCTTCTGGTTGCATCATATACAACTCTTCTTTGAGATATCCATTAAGGAATGCAGTTTTGACATCTATTTGCCAGATTTCATAATCATAAAATGCGGCAATTGCTAACATTATTCGGACAGACTTAAGCATCGCTACGGGTTAGAAAGTCTCATCGTAGTCAACTCCTTGAACTTGTCAAAAACCTTTCGCAACAAGTCGAGCTTTGTAGACAGTAACATTACCATCGGCGTCAGTCTTCCTCTTAAAGATCCATTTATTTTCAATGGCTTGCCGATCATCGGGCAAGTCAACCAAAGTCCACACTTTGTTCTCATACATGGATCCCATCTCAGATTTCATGGCCTCAAGCCATTTTGCGGAATCTAGGCTCAACATTGCTTCCTCATAGTTTGTAGGCTCATCATTGTCTAGTAACATGACTTCCAGAACAGGGTTACCGTACCACTCTGGTGCGGAACGTACTCTGGTTGACCTACGATGTTCAGTAGTAACTTGATCTGAAGTTTTTCATGATCATGATCATTAGCTTCCTCACTAATTGGTGTATTAATCACTGGAACTAATTTCTGTGATGAACTACTTTCCAATTCGGGAGAAGGTTCAATTACCTCATCAAGTTCCACTTTCCTCCCACTCACTTCTTTCGAGAGAAACTCCTGCTCTAGAAAGGATCCATTCTTAGCAATGAATATCTTGCCTTCGGATCTGTGATAGAAGGTGTGCCCAACAGTTTCCTTTGGGTATCCTATGAAGATACATTTCTCCGATATGGGTTCGAGCTTATCAGGTTGAAGCTTTTTCACATAAGCATCGCAGCCCCAAACTTTAAGAAACGACAACTTGGGTTTCTTGCCAAACCACAGTTCATAAGGTGTCGTCTCAACGGATTTAGATGGTGCCCTATTTAATGTGAATGCAGCAGTCTCTAAATCATAACCCCAAAACGATAGTGGTAAATCAGTAAGAGACATCATAGATCGCACCATACCTAATAAAGTACGGTTACGATGTTCGGACACACCATTACGTTGTGGTGTTCCGGGTGGCGGGAGTTGTGAAACTATTCCATATTCTTTCAAATGAAGACCAAACTCATAACTCAAATATTCGCCTCCACGATTAGATCGTAGAAACTTTATTTTCTTGTTATGATGATTCTCTACTTCACTCTGAAATTCTTTGAACTTTTTAAATGTTTCAGACTTATGTTTCATCAAGTAGATATACCCATATCTGCTCAAATCATCTGTGAAGGTCAGAAAATAACGATACCCGCCGCGAGCCTCAACACTCATTGGACCACATACATCAGTATGTATGATTTCCAATGAGTCAGTTGCTCGCTCCATTGTTCTAGAGAACGGAGTTTTAGTCATCTTGCCCATGAGGCATGGTTCTCAAGCACCAAATGATTCATAATCAAGTGATTCCAAAAGCCCATCAGCATGGAGTTTCTTCATGCGCTTTACACCAATATGACCTAAACGGAAGTGCCACAAATAAGTTGCACTACCATTATCAACTTTGCATCTTTTGGCTTCAATATTATGAATATGTGTATCACTACAATCAGAATTTAACAAAAATAGACCATTCATCAAGGGTGCATGACCATAAAAGATATTACTCATATAAATAGGACAACCATTATTCTATAATTTAAATGAATAACCATCTCGCAACAAACAAGATCCAGATATAATGTTCATGCTCAACGCTGGCACCAAATAACAATCCCGATGGTAGATGTAGAGGTAGCGTGCCGATGGCGATCACATCAACTTTGGAACCATTTCCCACGCGCATCGTCACCTCGTCCTTAGCTAATCTTCGTTTAATCCGTAGCCCCTGTTTCGAGTTACATATATTAGCAACCGAACCAGTATCGAATACCCAGGTGCTACTACGAGCATTAGTAAGGTACACATCAATAACATGTATATCAAATATACCTTTGTTCACTTTGCCATCCTTCTTATCCGCCAAATACTTGGGGCAGTTCCGCTTCCAGTGACCAGTCCCTTTGCAGTAGAAGCACTCAATTTCAGGCATGGCTCCAAACTTGGGTTTCTTCGCAGGAGTAGCAACTGGCTTGCTATTCTTCTTCAAGTTCCCCTTCTTTCCCTTGCCCTTTTTCTTGAAACTAGTGGTCTTGTTAACCATCAACACTTTATGCTCCTTTTTTATTTCTAACTCCGCAGCTTTAAGCATAGCGAAGAGCTCGGGAATTGTTTTCTGCATCCCTTGCATATTACAGTTCATCACGAAGTCTTTATAGCTTGGTGGCAGTGATTGAAGAACTCTATCAATAACACTATCTTCATCAACTTTGACTCCAAGTTGAGTCATGTGATTGTAGTACCCAGACATTCTGAGTAAGTGTTCACTGATAGAACTGTTCTCCTCCATTTTGCAGCTATAGAACTTGTTGGAGACTTCATATCTGTCACCTCGGGCATTTGCTTGAAATATTAACTTCAACTCTTGGAACGTCTCATATGCTCCATGATGTTAAAAATGTCTTTGAAGACCCGATTCTAAGCCGTAAAGCATGGCACACTGAACTATCGAGTAGTCATCAGCTTTGCTCTGCCAGACGTTCATAATGTCCGGTGTTGCATCTGCAACGGGCTTTTCACCTAGCGGTGCTTCCAGGACATAATTCTTCTGTGCAGCAATGAGGATAATCCTCAAGTTACGGACCCACTCCGTGTAGTTGCTACCATCATCTTTGAACTTAGCTTTCTCTAGGAACGCATTAAAATTCAAGGGAACGGTACCACGGGCCATAGATCTACAACAACATATATATGCAAAAAACTTTAAGGACTAAGTTCATGATAAATTAAAGTTCAATTTATCATATTACTAAAGAACTCTCACCTAGATAGACATCCCTCAAGTCATCTAAATGATCACGTGATCCAAATCGACTAAACCATGTCCGATCATCACGTGAGATGGAGTAGTTTTCAATGGTGAACATCTTATGTTTGATCATATCTACTATATGATTCATGATCGACCTTTCGGTCTTCCAGTGTTTCGAGGCCATGTCTGTACATGCTAGGCTCGTCAAGTTTAACCCGAGTATTCTGCCTGTGCAAAATTGTCTTACACCCACTGTATTTGAACATAGAGCCTATCACACCCGATCATCACGTGGTGTCTCGGCACGACGAACTGTCGCAAGGGTGCATACTCAGGGAGAACACTTGTAACTTCAAATTTTGTAAGGGATCATCTTATAATGCTACCGCCGTACTAAGCAAAATAAGATGCATAATAAGATAAAAATCACATGCAATCAAAATATGTGACATGATATGGCCATCATCATCTTTTGCTTTTGATCTCCATCTCCAACGCACCGTCATGATCTCCATCGTCACCGGCTTGATGATACGTCTCCAACGTATCTAGTTTTCCAAACACTTTTGCCCTTGTTTTGGACTCTAACTTGCATGATTTGAATGGAACTAACCCGGACTGACTCTGTTTTCAGCGGAATTGCCATGGTGTTCTTTTTGTGCAGAAATAAAAAGTTCTTGAAATGACCTGAAACTCCACAGAGATTTATTTTGGAAAATATAAAAAATATCTGCAAGAAGATCCATACCAGGGGGCCCACACCCCGTCCACGGGGATGGGGGGCGTGCCCCCTGCCCAGGGCGCGCCCCCCTGCCTCGTTGTAATGCCCAATATGCGACTATGTCTCACACGTGTCGAGGCTCGACTTAAAGACATAAGCGCATACTAGAATGATCTCAAGTATGGTATCTTTGCACATCTCATGTAAAATTCAGGGGTGAAATAGAAAAGATAGTTGGCTTACACTCGCCTCGTCACACAATGAATACAATAACATACATCATCCAAATAACACAAGGTCCGCCTACGGACGAAATCCAAACGAGAAAAGATACCATAAACACAAGGCCTGATCGCCCCTAGTAGGAACCACCACTGATCGTCGAAAACGTCACAAACATACGGCCAAGCTCTTCATAGAACTCCCAGTGAAGTTCTTGTCCATCTCCTACATTGTTCTCGGCAGTACCTGCATCTGGTGTGTGTTGAATCTGTGAGCCACAAAGGACTCAGCAATCCCGTTCACGGGTATCAAAACTACCAAAGCCTTAGGTGAGGAAAGGCTATAACAGTGTCTGCAGCAAACACTAAGCAACTAGCTTACGAGTTCAGAGCGAGATGAGGATATGTGCCAACGGTCGCCAAGTTGATCAAGAAGTGATCCTAGCTGCTCACGTTCATACATAACCCCACCGTGTTCACTTCCCGAAGCCCTTCAGAAAGAGACCATCACAGTTACTCACACAGGTAGTGTATTCTTATGAATACGGTGTTAAGTTATCTACAACCGGATATTAAAAAATTCCCATCGACCACATAACCACGGGCACGACTTTCGAAAGATCAAAACCCTGCAGGGGTGTCCCAACTTAGCCCATCACAAGCTCACGATCTGCGGAGTCGCAACTCCAAAGTGGGAAGACCCGAGTATTCTCGGAATCCCGTGCTCAAGATATTTTGACAAAGGTAAAACTAATTCAGCAAGACCTCCCGGCGTGTCGACACTTTGATAGTAGCCGCGCGTATCTCGTCTCAAGCCACGATCGTATGGGACATCCTACGGGAGCTGTCAGGGATATGACTAGCAGTTATGAACCGGCTAGTATAAACCGGTTTATTATAATATGCTCGGTTGTAATATTTAGTAAAGGCTACGACCCATGAGATCTTAGGGCCCATGTATAGAATTACGGTTTGTAAACCGCCCGATGATGTAACTTGAGAGATAAGGAAGAAAGAGCAGAGACCGAGGCGGACACAAGTATGAGCCGGCCTCGGGACTTTGTAAACCGGACTGGGCATCGCCTCTCTATATAAAGGGACGACCCGGCGACGGTTCAGGGACAAGCAAGAATCAACCCGTCGAGACTACAGGCAAGCGATCCGCTCCCTGTAATCCGACGCCCAAGCAATACCAAACAAACTAGACGTAGGCTTTTACCTTTATCGAAGGGGCCGAACTAGTATAAACCCTCTGTGTCCTTTGTGTGCTATGAACCCCTTCAAGCTAACCCGTGCGATGGTTCCATCATCAAGTCCGTTAAACCGGACATCTGCCGTGTTAATTCCACGATAGTTGGGGCCCACCGTGGGGCCTCCGCACGATGGTTTCGAGTTCTTGAAGGGCAGCTTTGAAGGGCTCAAGGGCTACGTTGTCGGCCGGATGACCAAGAGTCGCCACGGCCGGATCTACATCAACGATGCTGGTTGGGGACCAGAGGCCGATTCAATCGAATACAGGTATCGGGTTCCCTTCGGTGGCATCCATGTCTTCATCGGCAAGATCGGCGAACCAGGACCTGAGCCGGACATCTTCCCCAACATCATCGAGCCGGCTCAGCGTGCGAGATCGGCCCGGATTCAGCCCGCCATGAAGCACGTTTTCATTGGAGCAGTTCACGGGGTCCAAACCGAGGACGGATCAGAATCCGGCGGTGAAACAGTTGTCTACTCCGACGACGGATCCTCATCCGGAGAGACTGAATCTCTGTATCAGTTGCAGGACGGCCGGTCTGAGGGTGAGTCCGACGGAAATAGTATTCCGGACCCCTTTGACCCGCCAAACCGGGTGGCTGTCTTTATGGCCGGATCACAGCCCACGGTGAACGGGGCGACAGCAGAAGCTGGTGTAGGAGGGAGCGGCCCAGTCCTCTCACCTACTGACGTTCTATCCCCCTTAGTCGAGGAATTCACGGCCAAGGCTGTGGCAGAGGTAGCTCCAACAGACAAGGCGCAACATGATGCAGAGCTCCTTCAGCTAAAGGGCCAGATTGATCAAGCAAGGGATGATCTGAAAGCGGAGAAGGCTATGATAGCAATAAGGCAAGCGGAATTGAATGATCAGGCTTTTCACCTAAGGATGGAACAGGCCTCTACACAGGGAGTAAGAAGTCGGAAGTACCAATCCCATATACCGCCGGTTTTTGAAGCAATGGATCTGTTTAGGACACCAGGGGCAGGAACTAGCAATGATCCCGCCTTAAACCTGAGAGCACCCCCGGTCAGGGATGAGCCGGTTCAGCAGCCCATTGCGGAGCAAGATCGGCGGATCACGTCTGCGCCTCACGTTCCTACCCCTCCAGGTCATTATTCGAATCCTTTGGATAACATCGTTGCTGCTGCTGCACGTTTGGCCGCTTTACCCGTTGAGGGGACGTCCCGGGTAGCGTTGGAGGCACGCCGGGCCAAGGAGCTACTTAATACGGCGTTAGTACAGCAGCAAGCATATTCTCATAGCAGGGAAAGGCTACACTCGACACCGCGTCCCAGCTGGAGTTACACTAGGCATTGGGAGGAGCCAGAAGTATCTAGCAGCAAACGCAGGCGCCATCGGCACAGACAGGATAATCCGGCAGGCGCGGATGCACAAGCTCAGGATGTAAACCGGGTTAGGTCAGTAGCCCGGGAGGAAATCCGTCAAACGACGCCGATTCACACAGCCACAGCAGAGACAGGAGTCACAACGAGTTCTTTTGGGGTACAGTGTCTTATCCCCGCTTTACGGAGCGTGAAGCTGCCCAAGGATTTCAAGGGGCCACGCAAGGTGCCTAACTAAACCGCAGATTTAGCTCCTGAAGCTTGGGTTGAGAGTTACGAGATGGCCATGGAGATGCTGGATGTAGATGAAGCGGCTTGTGCAAAATATTTTACTATGATGCTTGAAGGTACAGCCCGGACCTGGCTAAAGGGTTTACCCGCGAATTCCATCGGGTCATGGGGAGAACTACGTAGCCAGTTTATCAAAAACTTCAAAGATACATGCAAGCAGCCGATGTCAGTGGTGGATCTAGCAGCCTGTGTGCAAGGAGAGCAGGAGTCTACAAGTGCTTGGGTGCGGCGAGTATCAGAGATCTTGCACTCTTTGAATGGTATCAATCCCAGCACAGCAATAGTGACTTTGGAAAACAATTGCCGGTTTGAGTCTCTAAAGCTAAAGCTAGGACGGCTTAAACGGGATTGTAATGATATGGGAACCCCTATGAGTGCTCTGGTGAAGTATGGGGACTCTGACAATACTAAGTATCCGGAAGCTGAGGGAGACAAGGCAGGAAAAGTTAACAAATTTGGTAAACCGGTACAGGTTAATCCGGCTAATACAAGTCTCTTAGGCAAGCGGAAGGCGGAAGGCGGTTCTGATTTCGTGGCCAATACCCAAGTTCAAGGGGGTTTTCAGCGTAATAGGGGCAACCCACCTCAACAAACCGGCGGAGGGGATGTTAGTTGGGACCAAGAGTTAGATCAGCCTTGTCCGAAGCATGGCTCGAGCAAACGACCGGCAAAACACACTATAAGAGAGTGCATGCCCTTTATGGAAGCAATGATGGGCCACTTTAATCCTAATGACAGGCCTCCAAATGGCGGTTCAGGCCCAGGGTTCTATGGTCCGGGTCATCAGGGGAACAGCTCCGGATCAGGATATCGGGGCAATAACAATGGTTATCAAAACCGGGCCGGTAATCAAAATGGTCAAGGAAGTTATAATAACCAGGGCAATCAGCCGCGTAATCAGGGTGGTTACAATAACCAAGGCAGTCAACAGCAGGGCCAAGGTAATCACAATAATCAGGGTAATCAGCAGCGTCAGCAACAGCAACCACAATCCGGATATCAGAGTAATCCGAAGGAGTTGAGTAGTGGGCAATACCATGTATTCACCACAAGTCTATGTAAACGAGATCAGAAGGTTTTAAAGCGGGCAGTACATGTGGTTGAACCGGCGACACCTCAATTCCTGCGCTGGTCAGAGCAGCCCATTGTATGGAGCAGGGAGGATCACCCGATGCGGGTGGATAATCCGGGCCACTTGGCCTTGCTAGTGGCACCACAAGTGGGTGGTTACAAGTTCACTAAGGTTCTCATGGACGGCGGTAGCAGCATCAATATCTTGTACTATGAGACCTTCCGTCGTATGGGCCTGACGGATAAGAAGCTAAGACAATCAAACACGGTGTTTCATGGGGTGGTCCCAGGTAAGTCGGCTTATCCGGTTGGAAAGATTGACTTGGAAGTTACCTTTGGAGATGAGCATGATTCCAGTTCAGAGATGATAACTTTCGAAGTCTTCAAGATCCATAGCCCTTATCACGCTCTGTTTGGGAGGACGGTTTATGCCAAGTTTATGGCTAGACCGTGTTATGTTTACCTGAAGCTCAAGATGCCGGGTCACAAGGGCACAATTACGGTTCACGGAAGTCGCAAGGTTGCGTTAGAGTGTGAAGAGGGAGATGCTGCTTACGCAGAGGCAGTATGTCCCACAGAAGAGTTGAAGTTTTATAAAGATAATGTTGATCCGGCAGATATGACTCCGCTGAAGAAGCCAACTACAGAGCACGATCCGGCATTGAAGTTTAAATCGGCGGAGGAGACCAAGCAAGTTGATTTTGTGCCAGGTGATTCGTCCAAGCAGTTTACTATCAGCGCTAACCTTGATCCCAAATAGGAAAGCGCGCTCATTGAGTTCATCCGTGAGAACCGAGATATCTTTGCGTGGAAACCTTCTGACATGCCAGGTATACCGAGGGAACTCGCTGAGCACAGCCTTAACATTGATCCGAAGTATAAACCGGTTAAACAATATTTGCGTCGCTTCAACGAAGAGAGGCGCAAGGCTATAGGAGAAGAAGTGGCCAGGCTTTTGGCCGCAGGGTTCATAGTTGAAGTTTCTCACCCAGAGTGGTTGGCTAATCCGGTGCTTGTGTTAAAGAAGAATGGAAAGTGGAGAATGTGTGTGGATTACACAGACCTCAACAAGGCTTGTCCAACTGATCCTTTGCTCTCCCTCACATTGATCAGATTATTGATGCTACAGCGGGATGTGAGCGGCTAAGTTTTTTGGATGCATATTCAGGATATCACCAGATCAAGATGGCAGTTAAAGACCAAGAGAAGACAACTTTCATAACCCCTTTTGGTGCTTTTTGCTATGTAACTATGCCTTTTGGGCTCAAGAGTGCTCAAGCAACTTATCAGCGTTGCGTTCAGAATTGTCTTAAAGGACAGATAGGGAGGAATGTTCATGCCTATGTGGATGACATTGTGGTTAAATCAAGGAAAGAGGAGACGATGATAGAGGATCTTAAGGAGACTTTTGACAATCTTCGAGCTTATTAGATGATGCTTAATCCGGAGAAGTGTGCCTTTGGTGTTCCGACAGGTAAACTACTGGGATTCTTGGTCTCAAACAGAGGAATAGAAGCTAATCCGGAGAAGATTAAGGCAATCACATCTTTGACTAAACCGGTTTGCATCAACGATGTTCAGCGTATAGCCGGCCGGATTACGGCATTAAGCCGGTTCATCAGCCGTTTGGGAGAGAAGGCGATCCCGCTTTATCAGATGTTGAGGAAAACAGACCGGTTTATATGGAGTGATGAGGCAAACGAGGCGTTTGAGGATCTGAAGCAGCAACTGGCAAAGCCGCCGGTCCTGGCTGCCCCTGTTGATAAGGAGCCGTTGCTGTTATACGTCGCTGCCAATGCACGGGCAGTCAGCGTCGCAATTGTGGTTGAGCGCAAGGAAGCAGGAAAAGAATACCCGGTTCAGCGCCCGGTTTATTACGTGAGTGAAGTACTCATTGAGTCCAAGCAGAGGTGCCCACATTGGCAGAAGCTGGTATATGGTGTGCTCATGGCAAACCGAAAGCTGAAGCACTATTTCCAAGGTCATCCGATAACTGTGGTTAGTTCAGCGCCATTGGGAGATATAATCCAGAACAGGGAAGCTACAGGTAGAGTGGCGAAGTGGGCCATTGAGCTCAGCCCGCATGAGTTGAAGTATGTGCCACGCACCGCTATAAAATCTCAGGCATTGGTGGATTTCATCGATGATTGGACAGAATTACAAACTCCTGAGGAGAAGCCGGATCTTACGTACTGGACGATTCACTTTGACGGTTCAAGACAGTTGGAAGGCTCGGGGGTTGTAGTTGTCTTAACTTCCCCGCGAGGTGACAAGTTTTGTTACGTCCTCCGTTTATTGTTTCCTTGTACTAATAATGCAGCAGTATATGAAGCATTACTTCGTGGCTTGCGGATGGCAAAGGAGATGAACTTGAGCCGGGTTAAGTGTTTTGGCGATTCAGATTTGGTGGCACAGCAAGTTTCAGGCAAGTGGGATTCGAGAGATCCCCTCATGGCGGCTTATAGACGAGAAGTAGAAGCAGTTGCTGGATGTTTCAAAGGATATCAGGTGGATCATATAGACCGGCGACGGAACGAGGCGGCCGATGCTTTAAGCCGACTGGGCTCCCAACGTAAACCAGTGCCGCCAAATACTTTTTTGGATGAGTTGCACAGTCCTTCGGTTCAAGTACCATCGGAGGAAGACCTAGCTGTTCCTGATCCGGAGGCACAGTTAGTTGCAGCGCTCCATGTAATTCCGGATTGGACGCAGCCTTACTTGGCATATTTGAGCCGAGGAGAGCTACCGGATGATGAGATAGAGGCACGACAGATAATCCGGCGTTCCAAGTCCATGACGATTGCGAACGGAGAACTTCATCATCGCTGTGTTTTTGGAGCGTTTCAATGGTGTGCATCAGCTGAGGAAGGTTGCGATATCCTTCGTGAAATCCATGAAGGGGATTGTGGTCATCTTGCCGGTTCAAAATCCTTAGTGGCTAAGGCTTTTCGACATGGGTTCTATTGGTTAACAGCTCATGCTGATGCGAAGGATTTAGTCCGAAAGTGTGATGCTTGTCAGAAGTTTTCACGACGCGCTCTTGTTCCGGCACAAGAGCTCCGGATGATACCAATAACCTGGCCGTTCGCGACTTGGGGGCTTGATATGGTTGGACCTTTCAAACGATCCCAAGATCAGAAAACTCATCTACTAGTGGAAGAGGATAAGTTTACAAAGTGGATTGAGGCAGAGCCTGCGAGCAAGTGTGATGCGGCAACGGCAGTCAAATTTATCAAAAAGGTAATTTTCCGATTTGGCTTTCCGCAAGCATCATCACAGACAACGGCACCAATTTATCTCAAGGTGAGATGGAAGAATTCTGTCAACGGGAGCATATTCGCTTAGATGTATCTTCTGTGGCCCACCCCCAATCCAATGGTCAAGCTGAAAGAGAAAATCAGGAGATTTTACGAGGTATCAAGCCCCGGCTTATGACTGCCTTGCAAAGAACCCCGGGATGTTGGGTTGCGGAGTTACCATCTGTTCTTTGGAGTATCAACACTACACCAAACGGGTCCACAGGTTACACACCTTTCTTCATGGTATATGGTGCTGAAACGGTCCTTCCAAGTGATATCCGTCATGATTCACCAAGGGTGATGGCTTATGTTGAAGCGGCCAATGAACAAGCAAGGCAAGACAGTTTGGACCGGCTGGATGAAGAGTGTGATATAGCAGCGGCACGGTCTGCAATTTATCAACAAGACTTACGCAGATATCACAGCCGCCGGATCAAGACAAGGACGTTCCAGGAGGGTGACTTAGTACTCCGGCTCATCCAAGATCAAACAGATATGCACAAATTATCCCCGCCTTGGGAAGGGCCCTTTGTGGTCAGCAAGAATCTGAACAATGGTTCATATTACCTACTGGACGTTCGAGAACACAAGGACTCACGGACATCGGAGGAGGAGACGAAGAGGCCATGGAACATTGCCCACTTACGGCCCTACTATACTTGAGCTATGAGCTCCACTGTATCCTATGTATATATTATGATTAATGAATAAACCGGCATCCTCGGTAAACCGGGGGCTCGGCCTTTTTTCCAATACAAATATCTTGTGAGGACAACCATATATGTATTATCATATGTTATATTTCAAACATATCGGCCGGTTTAAAACTGATTTTTGCAGAATATATACTCAGAAGCAATAAAACTCCCTGAAGAGCATGAGGTCACATCCGGCTCAAAAGAGGACGCTTCACGGAAACCCTCTGATGGTAATCCATCCAGTGATTGGTTCAAGATCTACCCATGGCTTCATGGAGCCATGGAAGACCATCTGGAAACGCTACGGGCATCCAGTGATTGGTTTATACTTACCCATGGTTTCAAGGAACCATGGAGGCCCTCTGGAAAGACGGGATTACCCGCATCCAGTGATTGGCTAATTTTTTTTCTTATGGTTCCTATGGAAAGACGGGATAATCCGCATCCATCGACTGGCCCTCTGGAAAGACGGGATTACCCGCATCCAGTGATTGGCTAATTTTTTTTCTTATGGTTCCTATGGAAAGACGGGATAATCCGCATCCATCGACCGGCCCTCT
>LR738711.1:516866255-517093667 GCA_902687465.1 Secale cereale
ATTTTTTTCTTATGGTTCCTATGGAAAGACGGGATAATCCGCTTCCATCGACCGGCCCTCTGGAAAGACGGGATTACCCGCATCCAGTGATTGGCTAATTTTTTTTCTTATGGTTCCTATGGAAAGACGGGATAATCCGCATCCATCGACCGGCCCTCTGGAAAGACGGGATTACCCGCATCCAGTGATTGGCTAATTTTTTTTCTTATGGTTCCTATGGAAAGACGGGATTACCCGCATCCATCAACCGGCACTCTGGAAAGACGGGATTACCCGCATCCAGTGATTGGCTGAACCTTGCTTTGAGCCTGGCAGCTCGTAAAAAGCCTCGATTACATGGTTTTATTTGCAAATTTACGTTTTTCTGATCTTTATGTGTTATGATTCTTTAATCCGGAGTGGGACAATTCAAGAAATTGACCACACATCTACAAAGTTAAAAGTCTGAATCGTGAATACCAGCATGAGATAAACCGGTGCTCATTTTAACCCGGATCATCCATCAGGCAAAAAACTACGAACTTCTGGACAAAGTTTCAGAATGATATAAACCGGTGTCTTTTATCAAGCCCGGGTTTGTTATCGGATCCATGAAGGTCGTCATCAAGAAATTTTAAATTCTACCGGATTAAGAGTATTGAGCATACTTGATCTCAGGTACAAAGTTGTTTATGATATGAGTATATACTTATTTGATATATCATGAGAACAATTTAATGGGTCCAACGGTCAAACCGTTAGGACATATTTTCAAATATTGTATAAGCAGGAACAGATGATATATAAGACAATTCATATCAGACCAAACTGGCAATGATAAAACGAGAAGTTGGAATATCCGGATCAAAACGGACAATGTTATCAGCTATCCTATTACAAGGCATAGCAAGCCTGACGGATTAAAGATTGTTCGATAAATGAGACTGCAATTGCAAACATTAAACTATGAGCTATGCTCCCTCCTGCTGAGACGGCTGGGCATTAACTTGATCCGGAGTCTCCTCTTCCTCTTGAAGCGGTTGGAAATCCGGGGCGCACCAGTCGATTTTTGTTAAAGTACGAAAATACATCTCTTTGTTGATGAGTTCCGACAGTTCGATATGTGGAGCGAATGTATGAGGACGCACTGGTGGGATTAGATTGACGGTTTCATAAACCGGCCGCTCCACCCGCTCGTTTTGCAAGTCATACCCTGGATGATACCTGGATAAATCTGCTTCGGCCGCAAGTTTGCTGGCAAGAGGACGCTTCTCCTTTGTCAAAGCGTAGAGATCCTTTGCAGTAAACGATGATCCGTCTTCCTTGGTATTTGGACACCCATTTAAAGCCTCTTCCGGATCAAAGTCCGGAACCCAAGCCTTGGCTCTGGTAAGCGCCATGAGGGCACCGGCTCGAGCAGCAGATTTCTTGACTTCCTCCAAACGCACTGGCAAAACAGACAATTTTTCTAATGTACCTTGGATGGTCGTGGGGGCCGGTTTATTGAAGGATGTTGCACTTATGATCATCTGAGCGCCGGAATACAGCTGCTCGACCAAAGTGTAACATGCCTTAAGTTTTTTCCGTAAGTCATCCCCAAGATGGGTGACACGGCGCCCTGCATATGAGTATCACAGTTAGACCGGCACGGCTAGAAGATTACAAGGATGAAAACAGGAATACAGATTATATACTTACCGAAGATTGCAGAAGTCATTAACTCAATTTGCCGCTTTAAACCGGTTAACTCTTCAGTAACCGGATTAAGTGCCTCTTCAGCATCCTGAGCCCTTTTCTCCAGCTCTTTCTTCTGAACCTCAAAGGCGGTCCGCTCTTCTTCAAAGAATTTTTTCAGCTCTTCAGCAGTCTTTAAACTCACCTTCAGATCTTTCTTGGCTTTCGAAGCAGCAGCCTCCGTTTCAGCAAGACGGCTCCGAAGCTCATTGATTTCGTCAGCACTCTGGTTCAGATCAGTCTGCAAGTAAAATCAAGTGATAAGAAGCAAAAATCAGACAAGTCTCAAGCACACAAACAAGTTGTCCACTTGACACTTGGGGGCTAATGGGCAGTTGAAGCAATAAACAGCAGCAATTCAAAGTTAAAAGTCTCAAGCACACAAGCAAGTTGTCTACTTGACACTTCGGGGCTAATGGATAATTGAAGTATCAGAAGAAATTCTTACAAGTATCAAATACATAACCAAGTTATCTACTTGATACTTGGGGGCTAACGTAAGATCAGTTGTTCAAGTTATAAGTTCCGGTTTACCTTCAATGCACAGCTAAACCGGAACTTGGGGGCTACTATGAGATAGTTAGAAGCATATCAAAAGCACAAAGTCAGAAGGAAAGGATTACCTCATATTTTTCTTTCATCATGTTAACCAAGCCCGCTTCATAATCTCGGCTGGTGTGGAGCCAGTTCAAGTACCCGAAGTAGAGCTCCTGGGCACTCATGTCAGCAAGGCTGGATAGATCGGTACTCCATTTACCCTTCTCTTTATGCAGCTTCTCCACTTTAGCCGTATGTTTGGCTAAAACAGTGGGCTCAGCCGGAGCAGTAAAAGCAGTCCCAGTCACTACAACTTCTGGAGAAGCAGGTGCTGTTGGTGGAGCTGCAGCATGAACCGGCCTGGGAGATGCCGGATTGACCTGAGGAGAATTGGCCCGGGCAGGACTTGGCGGATCATGAACATCATCAGCAGTAGGGTTCTCGGGCATTGAAATATGATCCGTAGGCGCAGGATTCTCAAGAGGAATTGTGGGCTCGCCTTCTGGGGGAACGGTTGTTGCCGGATCAACCGCCGGATCATCAATATTAGTCTCAGCAGTGGGTTTGTTGGCCTTTGGTTTTTTTGCTAGGCTTTGGCTTGCTGGAGGAAGTTCGGAAAATGAGTTAAGATTATGAAGCAAAAGGTAATCATAAATCGGATAAGTTAAAAAGACTTACCCTGGAACAGTTTTCAGTGGGGGAAGCTGAGTGGCAGTCGATTCACCAGAGGAAGATAATGGAGTCTCCTGATAATCAGGGTCAGACGGTTTAAGAGGTTTGCGGATAAGTCCGGCCTTGGGATGAAGGAGGGTTGGAGAGAGTATAACCTCAGAACGGCGCCTCCGAGCCGGAGTGAGAGAGATTCCGGATGATTCCACTGCCAGGACGCTATGGCGAGTGGTCCGGCGAAGGGCTTCATGTTGTTGTTTCTTCAAAAGAAAATTAGGATCCAATTGAGCATAAGGGTGAGAAAATTGATATTTCCGGACTGTCCGACGACTTTTTTGTGGAAGTGGTTCTGAATCGGAAGAAAGGATAGTTACCCGAACTTCGGCCGGTTTATCACCTTCAGCCAACTCCTGTGGAAAGTTATCATTAAATACAGATATGAGTAAAAGCAAGCAAGTTAAAGCCGGATTAATTCATACCTCAGAGTCCGGATCGTCATCCTCAGCGTGAGAACTAGAGCCTCCGGCCGCTTTCCTCTACTTACTAGCAAAGGTTTTCCGGCGTGCCTGTTTTCCGGTTTTCTCTTGAGGTTTTCTTTTTCAGAAAGGATCATCGGCCTATTCAGACAGAAAAAGAGACAGTTAGAGGACGATTTATATAAGCGGATTAAAAAATGTATACAAGAAAGCAAGGCTTACTGCAGGCAGTCTGTTCTTCTTGTAATACGGAGCCAACCCGACTTTGCTGCAATCTTCTAAGGAGACGTTGAGCATCTTCTTAGCCGATTCAATAACCTCCGATTTAGAAAGTTCATCCTTGGTAAACCGTTGAGGGTCGTCCGGTTTACCAGAGTACTTGCACATCAGATTTGGTCGCTGACTCAAGGGAAGGATACTCCAAGAGAGCCAACAGCGCATAAAATCGGTTCCAATTAGACCGTTGGCCATAAAAGCTTTCAGTTTAGTAAGCTGAGAAGCAAACCGGGGCCGTTCAGCAGAGGTTAGTCGCTGTGGCAAAGGGTGATCCTCCGGAAGACGGTGCTCGTGGTAACCCGGCAGTGGGTTCTCCCCGGCAGGAGAAGTGTCAATACAGTAAAACCAGGACATATTCCAATCCTTTGGGTGCGTATGATGAGCGGCGTGGGGAAAGACTGCATCTCTCCTTTTCTGGATGCTAACCCCACCCAGTTCTTGATGCGCTCCGCTGGTGAATTCAGTGCGCCGGTTCAGGTGAAAGAAATCCCGGAACAGGTCAACAGACGGTTCTTCTTGCAGATATACCTCTGAGAACACTTGGAAATCACAGATATTGGAGACAGAGTTTGGACCTATGTCCTGAGGATGGAGTTGGAAGGCGGCAAGTACATCCCAGAAATTTTTTGAACCGGGGGGTGTGAAGCCTCGAGCTATATGATCAAAGAAAACAATAACCTCCCCCTCTATGGGGGTAGGAGGGCATTCACCTTTTGAAGCCCGCCACTTTAAAACAGATCGAGGGCCTAAAGTGCCAATTGACACAGCTTTGGCTAAATCTTCTTCCGTGACAATGGAAGGAGCCCAGTCACAAGAGACAAACTGTTTGGCCATAGCAACAGAAGAACAAAGTACTGAAGGGTAAAAGTAAAGACTGGATTATTTAAGTACAACGGCATAAATCGGAAGATATATACAAAGATCACGCAATGGTTTAGACAAGGGACTAATGATATGGCTAACCCGGCAATAACAAGGAGCTGTGTTACTACCGGTTCAGGACAGCAAAATAGGAACAGCTAAACCGCCACGTTCATCTTTAAAAAATTTACAGGAACAGGGCATGGCAGTATAAACCGGAGTATACTTAACAGATCTACAAAGGAGAAGAAACAGGTTTTTGCAGATAGCTAAGGTGGAACAGATCTGAGCATACAAGAAAAAGAAAAATAAATACAAGGATATACGGGAAGAACTACAAGGGTGATATACGGAGCGGATGAAACTACAGGTTGTGTAAATAACGAGATCTAAAGCATGGAAACAGCAGAATAAAGGCAGGGTCTAAGGGCAGGACATAAAGGTCAAAACTTCTACAAACAAGGTGAAATTCTCATTGAGGTTCTAATGGCGGAGGCGCAAGGAAGAACCCTAGAAGATACGGATCTATAATGAGGAGGAAAGACATACCTGGAACAGTGGAAATCAGCGGCGGAGTTCTCTGGTCAAACTCAGGGCGATGCAGCGGCCGGCGAGGACTTGGTTTCGGCGGTCGACGGCGGTGGTTCGAGCTCGGGCGTCAATGGCGTCTTGAAGCTCGGGCGACGGATGGAGGAAGAAGATGCGAGAAGAAGATAATGAATGAGGAGGGCGGTATTTATAAGAGGAAAGACAGATCCGAAGCGACAGGTGCGGGAATCGAGGAGGCAAAGGATCGGATAAAGATCCTTTTGACGCCTCGATTTTCGGGATAACCCTTAAACAAAAGCTACAGTACAGCTCACGGCGTTAAATGCGGAAGTGATGTCACGGTCAGATTCAATGATTCTCGAGGATGACGTCAGGGCCGGTTTACAAAAAAATGAGAAGACACAAGGAAGGAAATTATGTAAGACCGAGAAGATTGATGTGAACAAGTTCAAATCATTCTGGAGCCTAATGTCAGGGATATGACTAGCAGGTATGAACCGGCTAGTATAAACCGGTCTATTATAATATGCTCGGTTGTAATATTTAGTAAAGGCTACGGCCCATGAGATCTTAGGGCCCATGTATAGAATTACGGTTTGTAAACCGCCCGATGATGTAACTTGAGAGATTAGGAAGAAAGAGCAGAGACCGAGGCGGACACAAGTATGAGCCGGCCTCGGGACTCTGTAAATCGGACTGGGCATCGCCTCTCTATATAAAGGGACGACCCGGCGACGGTTCAGGGACAAGCAAGAATCAACCCGTCGAGACTACAGGCAAGCGATCCGCTCCCTGTAATCCGATGCCCAAGCAATACCAAACCAACTAGACGTAGGCTTTTACCTTCATCGAAGCGGCCGAACTAGTATAAACCCTCTGTGTCCTTTGTGTGCTATGAACCCTTTCAAGCTAACCCGTGCGATGGTTCCATCATCAAGTCCGTTAAACCGGACATCTGCCGTGTTAATTCCACGACAGGAGCCAAACCTCGAGTTTCCCCGTGGTGGCCCCGCAGTCTGCCCGTTTGGGACCAACACCATCAGCACTGGCCCTCCTGTTATGTAGGATCAAGAACCTGGGGACATGACCCCCTAAGCAATTAATTAATTAATTTTTTTATTATGAGGCAAATTAAAACCAAAGTTGGGCCTTGCTGGAAAAGCTTTAAGCAGTGCGAATTATCAAGGAGGGGGGGGGGCATAAACTCCAACCGTGTTAGGAACGCAAAATCAAGGAACATAACACTGGTTTATCGGGTCCTAAGGTGGCATGAGTGGAACAAAACACCGAGCAAAAGGCCTAGCCTTCCACCCATTGCCAAGTATATAGGTGTGTTAATATATTTAAGAGATATTGTGATATCCCAACAACAAGTTCCAACATGGAGCAATCTTCATCTTCACCTGCAACTAACAACGCTATAAGAGGGGCTGAGCAAGCGGGTAACATAGCCAAACAACGGTTTGCTGGGAATGTGTCAAAGGTTAGAGGTTTCATGGCAACAATAGGAGGCTGACAAACAGGAATAGGCATCGAGGCATATCTAAAGAGCGAGACAACTAGCATAGGCAAAGATAGAGGTGATGTTGGGGAATGATCATCTTGCCAGGGATTCTGCAAAGAAGAAGAACGAGTCCAAGAAGTAGTCGAACAAATCCTCACAACTCCGGGACGAACCCGAAGCTAACAAGAGAAGCAAACCGGAAAGAAGCAAACAACATGGTAAACACACATATCATAACCATGGCATGATGCACAAACAAGTATGATGCATGTCCGGTTAAATATGCATGGCATGGAAAAGTGCACAAACAAGTACTACAAGTTAAGTGGAGCTCAATATGCAACGAGTTGCATATTGACGAAGCACCACATTTTATTTATTTAGTTGACTCTCGTTTACTTACAAGACAAGATTAAATGTTTGTTAGCATTGCAAGAGGTGAAGCATAAGTAAACTATCTATCTAGGCATTTTAAGTAGGCCGGAAATAACAACAATAATTCTGGAAAAACCCCATGTCATTTAGCAATTTTAAAGCAAACAACAATTTAAACATTTGAATGTTGTTATCATGATGCGGATGACATTTTCAAGTTTTATGCAATTTTTATTAAGAGTTAACATGAACATGTTAGGAAGCATTGGTCACCATGGTGGAAAGAGAAGGTGCCACGGCGGCGAATCCGGAAATGATGCCACGGCAACATATCGGTTTCGGTAACTCGTTGAGAGACCGGTGCGAAATATGAAGGGCGGCGTGAGTGTGTCATGCAAGATAGTGGGGTGCTCCCAGATACCGGGTTCCCATGTGACGACGGCAAAAGAGGGGCACAACGGACATGGTGCAAACAAGGGATGCATCTCATACAACACACAAGCAACATTTGTTCACGGGCGTCGACTCGATGGTATACCTTTGAAGCGTGCATTCGGGGTGGAACGAGTCGTCGAGGGAAGTAGTCGTTCACGTTTCGTTTCGGAGAGGGAAGTAGGCGTTCACATGATGGTAGTGGAAGTAGTTATACTCTCGGTCATGGTGACGGAAGTGGTACACGTTTCGGAGTCGTTCTGGCGGTCGTTGCACTTGGCAAAAATACACGACAACGGTAGTGGTACACTCTCGTCGTGGAACTTGGCGGTCTTCGAAAACAGCGGTTGTCGAGGTACTTGGTGTATCGTCATGTAGTCGTACACGACCCTTAGATGTACATGTCGTCGTAGCCATTCGGGCGTCGGTAGTCAAGGTACTTGGCGTCTTCGAACTTGCCGGTCTCAATACTTGCAACGGTAGCGGTACACTTGCGATGGACTTGGTGAATCCATAGGCGCCAATGGTGGTGTAGTCGACTTGAGGGTCGTGGAGTCTTGCATCGAGGTGGTCGTCGAGGTGTGCAGGAGCTAGGGGTGTCGGTGAGGTTGCAGCAACAAGCGGTGGCCGAAGGAGGGCTCAAGGAGAGCAATGGCAGTACCAAGGGGCCTAAAGGGCACGGCAGCGAGGAGGCGGAGTGGAGCCATGGCAGCCATGGCGCGACACTCCTGACGCCATGCTCGAGCTTGACATCCGAGCGCGCAGGCGCGTCTAGCTGGGCAGGGAGGAGGAGCTCGAGCGAACGGTTCGCTGACGGGTGATGCAGAGCAGAGCTCCGGTGGGGGAGGATGATGTCGCTGGCGGGGTTGCGAGGTGGCTCGGCGTCACACGGAGGGTGACAAGGCGATGCTCGACAGAGTAGGGCCTGAGGCGCAGGACAGAAGGGCGCTCGCACGAGGGATATGGAGGCCGACCGCGGGCTTCAAGGCACGGAGGCGACGGTCGGCGTGCGGGGCCGAGACAGGTGGCGCGCAGGCGGCGCTGGGCGTGCAGGGATGCGCGAACGGAGCTTGAGGCCATGGCGGGGCGAGGGGAGCTGCGTGGAGGGGCAGAGGAAGGCGGTGGCAGGGTGGCTCGAGGAGGAGAGGTCGGACAGAGCAGTTGGCGAGGCGAGGGAGCTGCTGCGGCGGAGTGAAGGTGGTGGGGTAGGGAAGAGCGGGTCCGACATGGGCTTGATGGTGCGGGGCGATGGGGAGAAGGACGAGGGAGCGCAGGGCGGGGTGCTCGGTCGAGCAGACGAGAGGGAGAGGGAAAGATCGATGGGAGAGAAGTGGCAGCGCTAGAGGAGAGGATCGAGGAGGAGGGGTCGAGCAGGGGGCTCGAGTGGGCTAGGGTTTAGTTAGGCATGGGCGGCTGGGTCTAACTAGCTGGGCCTAGCTGTTGGTTGGGCCTCTGTTGGACCCAGTTCGGCTGGGCTCCTCTCCTTTTTTTATTAAACTCCCTTTTAACTGCTTAACAAATAAACAGAGGGTCTAATAAAAAAATCGAGACGGGGTGTCTGGAAGAATAATTTGAGCAGAAGGCCATTTTTCTTGGACTCATAAAAATATTAGGAATATAACAAAAATGGCCTGAGGCTTTCTAGAGGAAGTAAAATCCAAAGATGTTGAATTTAACTCGACATGTTTGAATTTTGAAACCCATTCAAATGAACTCCAAATGAGTTGAAATTATAGGAGGTGACCCTACACACTAGATGTGATTTATTGGTAGATTTCAAACATTTATGGAGAAGTAAAATTGCAGCTCAATTTTACTAAAAAAGGTCGAAAGGAAGGATAGGAAGTAGAGTCGGATAAAAGAAGAGTTGAAGAATAATGCAAATGTGTCATAGGCGACTCCCATTTAATGGAATATTTATTATAGCTCCCTAATACTGGGAGGATATGTTATAAAGAGAAGTCACTCTTCCCTCGATTTAAATGGATCGAAGATCAATACAATTTATTTAGCTCAGATGCAAAAGGTAATGACATGATAGAATGATGACATGATGCAATGCACAATTAAAAATAGAGCAAGCAAATATAACACACTGCGAATCCCGGAATAGCTGGAAGTCTTCTGGGCGTCGGTATCGGGGCGTCACACTCATGGGCCCCCTGGTGCTCCACCGACATACCCCCAGATCCTATATCTTCACATTTGGGGAGAAAAAATAGAGGAGAAGGAATTATCGCGTTTCACGCGACGGAGCTGCCGCCAAGCCGTAATCTCTCTCTGGAGGGCTGATCTGGAGTCCGTTCGGGGCTCCGGAGAGTGGAGATCGTCGCCATCGTCATCATCAACCTTCCTCCATCACCAATTCCATGATGCTCACCGCCGTGTGTGAGTAATTCCATTGTAGTCTTGCTGGACGGTGATGGGTTGGATGGGATCTATCATGTAATCGAGTTAGTTTTGTTAGGGTTTGATCCCTAATATCCACTATGTTCTGAGATTGATGTTCCTATAACTTTGCTATACTTAATGCTTGCCACTAGGGTACTAGTGCCATGATTTCATATCTGAACCTATTATGTTTTCATGAATATATGTGTGTTCTTGATCCTATCTTGCAAGTCTATAGTCGCCTGCTATGTGTTATGATCCGGCAACCCCTAAGTGACGATAATCGGGACCACTCCCGGTGATGACCATAGTTTGAGGAGTTCATGTATTCACTATGTGTTAATGCTTTGGTCCGGTACACTATTTAAAGGAGGCCTTAATATCCCTTAGTTTCCAATAGAACCCCGCTTCCACGGGAGGGTAGGACAAAAGATGTCATGCAAGTTCTTTTCCATAAGCACGTATGACTATATTTGGAATACATGCCTACATTGCATTGATGAACTGGAGCTAGTTATGTGTCACCCTAGGATATAACTTCTACATGATGAATTGCATCCGACATAATTTCCCATCACCGATGCAATGCCTACGAGCTTTTCCTATATTGCTTGTTGCTTATTTACTTTTCCGTAGCTACTATTACAGAAACTACAAAATCACTATCGTTACTTTTATTGTTGCTACTGCCACTATCATATTACTTTGCTACTAAACTATCTTGGTGCAGATACTAAGTTTCCAGGTGTGGTTGAATTGACAACTCAGCTGCCAATACTTAAGAGTATTCTTTGGATCCCCTTGTGTCGAATCACCAAATTTGGGTTCAATACTTTACCCTCAAAAACTGTTGCGATCCCCTACACTTGTGGGTTATCAAGACTATTTTCTGGCGCCGTTGCCGGTGAGCATAGCTCTATTCTTTAAGTCACTTCGGATTTATATCTGTTGATCACTATGAAGAATTTGAAGGACTCAAAAACCAAGATCTTACCCTCAACTACGAGGGGAGGTAAGGAACTGCCATCTAGCTCTGCACTTGATTCTCCTTCTGTTATGAGTAAACTTGCGACACCTACTCCTGCTATTGAATCTGATATGTCGTATGTTCTTGATGATGCTACTTCTCATACGTATGATGAAACTACTTCTATGCCTAATACTGTGACACTACGTGAATTTCTAGATGAACAAATTCCTAAGGTTAGGGAGAATGCAAATATTGAAACTGATGATATTTATGAAAGTGATGATGAGGCTACTCCCAATAGATATGAATTGCCTATTGTGCCTGAGGGTTATGTTATGGATGAAGAAACTGCTAGATACTTTCTTGCTTGCAATGATAGATATGATCTTAAGAAATTATTAGCTAAGCTGAAAGAAAAGTCCTTGAATGCTAGAATGAAACATGACCCTGCTTTTATTACTTCACCTATCTGTATTACTGATAAGGATTATGAATTCTCTGTTGATTCTGGGTTAATTACTTTGGTTGAATCTGATCCTTTCCATCGCTATGAGTCTGAAACTGTTGTGGCACATCTTAATAAGTTGAATGATATAGCCACCCTGTTTACCAACGATGAAAAGATTCGTTACTACTATATCCTTAAGCTATTTCCGTTCTCGTTAAAGGGTGATGCTAAGACCTGGTTTAATTCTCTTGATCCAGGTTGTGTGCGTAGTCCCCAGGATATGATGTATTACATCTCTGCTAAATATTTTCCCGCTCATAAGAAACAAGCTGCCTTACGGGAAACATATAACTTTGCTCAAATTGAAGAAGAGAGTCTCCAGAAAGCTTGGGGGAGGCTTCTCCAGTTACTTAATGCTTTGCCTGATCATCCTCTTGAGATGCATGATATACTTGATGTCTTTTATAATGGACTAACCGATGCTTCCAGAGACCACCTGGATAGTTGTGCTGGTTGTGTTTTCAGGGAAAGAATAGTTGAACAAGCTGAACTACTATTGAATAATATGCTGGCCAATGAAAATAATTGGACACTTCCTGAACCAGCCCCTAAGCCAACTCCGAAGAAAAGAGGTGTTCTATTTCTCAGCCCTGAAGATATGCAAGAGGCAAAGAAATATATGAAAGAAAAAGGTATTAAGGCTGTAGATGTTAAGAATTTACTGCCTATTGAAGAAATACATGGTCTTGATAACCTGACACAGGTAGTAAAGGTAAATTCTCTTTATAGATTTGATGAAGGTGATATTCCTCGTTATAAGTCTGCTAGCCAATGCTTAGATGAGTTTGACAATTTTATTGTGAAACAAGAAGACTTCAATGTTTATGTTGGTAGACAATTACAACACAATGCTTATATGATTGAACACTTGAGTGATTATCTGTCTAGAGCTAAAGGTGAACTGAAACTCATTAGTATACAAGCTTCTATGGTCACCACTCAAGTAGAACAAGTACTTAAGTCTCAAAATGATTTGCTCAATGAATTAAATAGTAAGAATAATGACTATGCTGTTAGAGTTGCTACTAGAGGTGGTAAAATGACTCAGGGACCTTTGTATCCTGAAGGCCATCCTAAGAAAATTGAGCAAGGTTCTCAGAGATCTAATTTAGATGCACCTAGTTCTTCTAAGAAGAAGAAAAAGAAAAATGATAGGACTTTGCATGCTTCTAGTGAACCTATAGCAGACACACCTGAGAATCCCAATGATATATCTGCTTCCGGTGCTGAGACACAATCTGGTAATGAACATGAACCTAGTGATAATATTAATGATGATGTTCATGATGATGCTCAACCTAGCAATGATAATGATGTAGAAATTGAACTTGTTGTTGATCTTGATAACCCACAATCAAAGAATTAACGTTATGATAAGAGAGACTTTCTTGCTAGGAAGCACAGTAGGGAAAGAGAACCATGGGTTCAGAAACCCATGCCTTTTCCTCCTAAACCCTCCAAGAAAAAGGATGATGAGGATTTTGAGCGCTTCGCTAAAATGATTAGACCTATCTTTTTGCGTATGCGTTTGACTGATGTGCTTAATACAAATCCGTATGCTAAGTATATGAAAGATATTATTACCAACAAGAGAAAGATACCTGAAGTAGAAATTTCCACCATGCTTGCCAATTACACTTTTAAGGGTGGAATGCCTAAGAAATTAGGAGATCCAGGAGTACCTACTATACCTTCCTCCATTAAGAAAAACTATGTTAAAACTGCTTTGTGTGATCTTGGAGCCGGTGTTAGTGTTATGCCTCTCTCTTTATATCGTAGACTTGACTTGAGTAAGTTGACACCTACTGAAATATCTTTGCAAATGGCTGATAAATCAACTGTTATACCTGTCGGTATTTGTGAGGATGTGCCTGTTGTAGTTGCAAATGTTACTATTCTAACAGACTTTGTTATACTTGATATTCCCGAGGACGATAGTATGTCTATTATTCTTGGAAGACCCGTTTTGAATACTGCAGGGGCTGTTATTGATTGCAACAAAGGCAATGTCACTTTTCATGTCAATGGTAATGGGCATACGGTACACTTTCCGAGAAAACAACCTCAGGTCCACAGTATCAATTATATTGGAAAAATTTCAACTATTACTATTGGAGGTTTTGAATTTCCTCTTCCTACTATCAAGAAGACACATGACATCCTTATTATTGGGGACATACATATCCCCGTTGAGGTAACCTAGTGTTATTCGAAAATTCTTCGGTTTCATGTTACTCGGAAAGAGTTTATTAACAGGACCTGATCAACCTTGTTAATGGATTCCTTTTGATGAGCATGGGATAGGTGAATCTAGATAGCACAACCTTCTGTACCCTCTTTTTACTTTCTGTTAATTAGGATAAATAAAGCAAAAATAGTATTTTCTTTCTGTTTCCAGACTTATCCGTGCAATAAAAAATATCCCGAAAATAAAAGTTCTCCAAATGCCATGAAAATGAAATATGATTTTTTCTATAATATTTGAGAAAATATGGCACAGAACACACAACAAGGGGAGCCAGCACCTGGCCACGAGGGTCCAGGGCGCGCCCCCTGCCTCGTGGGCCCCACGTGACCCCTCCACTTATTCCTGCACCCATGCTCTTCTTCTTCCTCCCAAAAAAATCACCAACCAGCTCAAACCCGAGTTCTAGCTCATCTTGCTCCCATTTTTGATCTCCTTGCTCAAAGCACCATTCACCAAACTGTTTGGGCATATTGTTCCTTGGTATGTGACTCCTCCATTGGTCCAATTAGTTTTTGTTCTAGTTCTTTATTTATTGAAAATTTATGCTGCTGTGGTGACCTTGTTCTTGAGCTTGCATGTCAAATTTTCTTGGTCCCAAGTAGTTCTAATGCATAATATAGTCTCTAGGCACTTATAGGATTTGTTGCTATCAATTTTGTTGAGTTTGGTTAAATTTTATTGTGAGTTACTAAAAAAATTCAGAAATTTTCAAAAAGGGAAAATGATAAAAATATTGTTGAGGGGCTCCTCCAGCAAGAGCTCAGAGGAGAAGAAGAAAGAGGAAAATAAGAAGCCCAAGTATAATCTTCCTTGCATGGCAGAAGTTCGACCGTGCGAATGGCCTTGTAATGATGTCATGATGTCCGCCGGGATTTACGAAGACTTTTATTGATTGGCAAATAATGCAGGCCTCACCGACTTCCTCCACGACCAGAAAGAACAGTATCTCTTACTCACCAATGTTTTTACGCAAAGTTTTCATTTTCATGCTAAGAAAACACCACCTACGGTGGAGTTTCGTTTATATGATGTGATTAAGGAGATATCACTCTTAGATTTTTGTGAAATATGCAAAGTACCCTTTGGAGGTAGACTTGATGAACCACGTCGTGAAGACGTTGAAGGGTTTATTGACACGATAGCTATAGGGGAAACTAGACAAGTTTCAGGGGCAAGAATCACTAGTATACACTTCCCTGTTCTGCGCTACTTTGCTTTATTTGCTATTAGATGTCTAATTGGTCGCCGGAACAGCGGGAATCTTAGTGCCCCTGATATTTTCATTTTACGCCATGCTTTGTTTCAAGACACAACTTTTAGCTTGGGTGCCGTCGTTGCTAAACGACTGAGTCTGAACCGCTCAAAGGGGCCCGTCTTTGGAGGCATCTTTGCTTCTCGCCTTGCTGAACATTTTAGAATACCCATTAGGCATCATGAGAATGAAGAAAAATTGCTTGCCCCTGTTTATCTAGACTACAAGAGTATGGTAGCCCATGATTTTATTGTTAAAGATAAGAATAGGCAGCTTAATTATAAATTAAGGTTTGATGAAATATACTGTGAAATTGTTACCTTGTCGGCACCATCTTTGTTTGATCTATGTACAGGCGTATACATCATCACATCAGATGCCTTCTACAAGTACCAATCCCAGGCACAAGCTTCAGAGCCTGAGCCTGAGCCACCACTTGATCCTTACCGTCAGTTTGTTTATGGGTGGGATCTAGATGAGCTCGCCAATCAGTGGAACCCAGAGGACACATCTCAGTACACTGGAGGGAGTGGCTTTGATCCGTGGCCATAGACCAACTTAGGCCAAAAGCCTAAGCTTCGGGGAGTACGTGTTTCTCACCGACTTTACATTCATGTTCACACTTATTCTAGTTGTCGTGCTCACACTCTTTCACTGTACCATCCATGCTTAGTTTCAATTTCTTTTTCTTAGTCTTTTTCTTGTGTGCTAGAAAAACCCAGAAAAACAAAAAATATATTAGTTGTAGCTTCTAGCTAGTTTACTTTCTTTGCTTGTAGTAGTAATTAAAATGAAAACCCAAAAAGATTTCCCGTTCTTATTTTGCTTGTTGGGAGCTTTCCCGTGTAAATAATTTCTTTTCTTTTCTTTGGGGGTTAAGACTAGAAGACCATGATTGAAAACGCTTAGTGGCTCTCATATGCTTTAATGTTGATTTAACCTTGAGCTATATTACCTTGTCTTCTCTCTTGTATTAAATGTTAGGAATTCCAGCTTAGTCCAATGCATGCGCACTATTATTATTATTATCCACACCGTTCGGTCGTGCGAGTGAAAGGCAATAAGGATGATATATGATGAACTAATTGAGATGAGAAAAGCTGGTATGAACTCAACCTCTCTTGTTTTTGTAAATATGATGGCTCATCATTCCTGATTCAGCTTGTTATGAATGAAACATGCTTGCAATGACAATTAGAGATCATAGCTGCTTATGCCATGCTTAATTAGCTGAGAGTTTATAATGGTCTATCTTGCGTGCCAACATGATATTAAAATGGTTGTGATGTGGTATGATGGGGTGGTATCCTCCTTTGAACGATTTAAGTGATCTGACTTGGCACATGTTCACGCATGTAGTTGAAACAAATCAACATAGCCTTCACGATATTTATGTTCATGGTGATTTATATCCTACACATGCTTTCATTCATTGTTGATTAATTTTAATGCATGTTCATGACCGTTATTTCTCTCTAGCTGGTCGCTTCCCAGTCTTGTTCTAGCCTTCACCTGTACTAAGCGGGAATACTATTTGTGCATCCACTTCCATAAACCCAAAAGTTGTTCCATATGAGTCCACCATACCTTCCTATACGCGGTATTTACCTGCCGTTCCAAGTAAATTTGTATGTGCCAAACTCTAAACCTTCAAGTGAAATTATGTTTTGTATGCTCGAACAGCTCATGTATCAACTAGGGTTGTCTATATCTTCCATGCTAGGTGGGTTATTCTCATGAAGAGTGGACTCCGCTCATCATTCATGAGAAAATGGCTGGTAATCAGGATACCCAGTCCCATGCTCAAAATCATAATAATTAAACAAAACTCCCCCAGGGATGTTGTTTGTTTGGACGGTACCCCGTGGATTCGGATGGCCGTGGAGTGTGCTTGTTGGTGGTTGGGGGAGTATAAACTTTACCATTCTGTTTGGGAACCGCCTATAATGTGCCTAGCATGGGAGATATCGAGATTCTTGGTTGTTATGTTGACAATGAAAGTATACCGCTCAAAATGTTATTCATCTCTATTTAAAAATCGAGCTCTGGCACCTCTAGAAATCCCTCCTTCCCTCTGCGAAGGGCCTATCTATTTACTTTTATGCAGAGTCGTCATCCTCTTACCAAAGAGCACCAGTAGGAGAGCACCTCTGTCGTTGCATGTATCACTATTAATTTGCATTGAGTATGATCATGACTGGATCTCTTTTACCATGAATTACAATGTCTAGTCGGTCCTTGATCTTTAAAGGTGCTCTGCATTTATGTTTTGTGGTCTCGGAAAGGTCTAGCGAGATACCATCTTGTTATATCATATCATGATTGTTTTGAGAAAGTGTTGTCATCCAAGGTTTATTATTATTGCTCGCTAGTTGATTATGCCATTGTTGTGAGTAGTCTTGAGACCTGAAAGTTATTGTGAATGTGGTTAGTTCATTATCTTGTTGAAAACCTGAATGCTAGCTTACATATTTACAACAACAAGAGCAAACAGAGTTTGTCAATGTTTTTCTTTATCACTTTCAATTTATCAACTGAATTGCTTGAGGACAAGCAAAGGTTTATGCTTGGGGGAGTTGATACGTCTCCAACGTATCTACTTTTCCAAACACTTTTTCCCTTGTTTTGGACTCTAATTTGCATGATTTGAATGGAACTAAACCGGACTAACGTTGTTTTCAGCAGAATTGCCATGGTGTTGTTTTTGTGCAGAAATAAAAAGTTCTCGGAATGACCTAAAACTCCACGAAGATTTATTTTGGAAAATATAAAAAATATCTGCAAGAAGATCCACACCAGGGGGCCCACACCCCGTCCACGAGGGTGGGGGCGCGCCCCCTGCCTCGTGGGCCCCCTGGTGCTCCATCGACGTACCCCCAGATCCTATAGCTTCACTATCGGGGAGAAAAAAATAGAGGATAAGTAATTATCGCGTTTCACGAGATGGAGCCGCCGCCAAGCCCTAATCTCTCTCGGGAGGGCTGATCTGGAGTCCGTTCAGGGCTCCGGAGAGTGGAGATCATCGCCATCGTCATCATCAACCTTCCTCCATCACCAATTCCATGATGCTCACCGCCGTGTGTGAGTAATTCCATTGTAGGCTTGCTGGACGGTGATGGGTTGGATGGGATCTATCATGTAATCGAGTTAGTTTTGTTAGGGTTTGATCCCTAGTATCTACTATGTTCTGAGATTGATGTTGCTATGACTTTGCTATACTTAATGCTTGTCACTAGGGTCCGAGTGCCATGATTTCATATTTAAACCTATTATGTTTTCATGTATATATGTGTGTTCTTGATCCTATCTCGCAAGTCTATAGTCACCTACTATGTGTTATGATCCGGTAGCCCCGAAGTGACAATAATTGGGACCACTCCCGGTGATGACCATAGTTTGAGGAGTTCATGTATTCACTATGTGTTAATGCTTTCGTCCGGTACTCTATTAAAAGGAGGCCTTAATATCCCTTAGTTTTCAATAGGACCCCGCTGCCACGGGAGGCTAGGACAAAAGATGGCATGCAAGTTATTTTCCATAAGCACGTATGACTATATTCGGAATACATGCCTACATTGCATTGATGAACTTGAGATAGTTCTGTGTCACCCTAGGTTATAACTTCTACATGATGAATTGCATCCGACATAATTTCCCATCACCGATCCAATGCCTACGAGCTTTTCCTATATTGCTTGTTGCTTATTTACTTTTCTGTCGCTACTATTACAAAAACTACAAAAACACTATCGTTACTTTTATTGCTGCTACCGCCACTATCATATTACTTTTCTACTAAACTATCTTGCTGCAGATACTAAGTTTCTAGGTGTGGTTGAATTGACCACTCAGCTACTAATACTTAAGAGTATTCTTTGGCTCCCCTTGTGTCGAATCAACAAATTTGGGTTGAATACTTCACCCTCGAAAACTGTTCGATCCCCTACACTTGTGGGTTATCACTTGACACCATGATCTTCATCCTAGCGTCGTGGTCGTCTCGCCAACTATTGCTACTACTACTATCGCTAACTCATAACGATAAAGTAAAGCAATTACATGGCTTTCGCAATTCATACAATACAGAAACAACCATAAAGCTCCTGCGGGTTGCCGATAATTTACAAATCATGATCATCTCATACAATAACGTATAACTTATCACGTCTTGACCGTATCACATCACAACATGCCCTGCAAAAACAAGTTAGACGTCCTCTACTTTGTTATTGCAAGTTTTGCGTGGCTGCTACGGTCTTAGCAAGAACCGTTCTTACCTACGCATCAAAACCACAACAATTTTTGGTCAAGTGTGTTGTTTTAACCTTCAATAAGGACTGGGCGTAGTCACACTTGATTCAACTAATGTTGGAGAAACAGACACGCACTAGCCACCTGTGTGCGAAGCACGATGGTAGAACCAGTCTCATGAACGCGGTAATGTAATGTCGGTCTGGGCCGCTTCATCCAACAATACCTCCGAGTCAAAGTATGACATGCTGGTAAGCAGTATGACTATTATCGCCCACCACTCTTTGTGTTCTACTCCTGCATATCATCTACGCATAGACCTGGCTCATGATGCCACTGTTGGGGAACGTACTATTTCAAAAATTTCCTACGATCACGCAAGATCTATCTAGGAGAAGCATAGCAACGGGCGGGGAGAGTGTGTCCACATACCCTCGTAGACTGAAAGCGGAAGCGTTTAGTAACGCAATTGATGGAGTCGAACGTCTTCGCGATCCAACCGATCAAGTACCGAACGCACGGCACCTCCGCGATCTGCACACATTCAGCTCGGTGACGTCCCTCGTACTTTTGATCTAGCTGAGGCCGAGGGAGAGTTTCGTCACCACGACGGCGTGGTGACGGGGTGATGAACTTACCGACGCAGGGCTTTGCCTAAGCACTATGACACTATGACTGAGGTGGAAAACTGTGAAAGGGGGCACCGCACACGTCTAAATATCAACTTGTGTGTCTATGGGGTGCCCCCTCCCCACGTATATAAAGGAGGGGAGGAGGAGGCCGACCGGCCACAAGGGGCGCACCAAGGGGGGAGGAATCCTACTCCTAGTAGGAGTAGGTTTCCCCCTTTCCTAGTCCAAGTAGGAGAAGTGGGAAAGGAGGAGGACGAGAGAAGGAAGGAAGGGGGCGCTGCCCCCTCCCCTTGTCCAATTCGCATTGGGGCAAGGGGTGTGTGCGCCACCTCCTGGCCAGCCCTCTCTCATCTCCACTAAGGCCCATGAGGCTCAATAGCTTCCGGGGGTTCCGGTAACCCCCGGTACTCTGTTATTTATCCGATATGACCCGAACCATTCCGTTGTCCGAATATAACCTTCCTATATATGAATCTTTTGTCTCGACCATTTCGAGACTCCTCGCCATGTCCGTGATCTCATCCGGGACTCCGAACTACCTTTGGTACATCAAATCACATAGACTCATAATACCAATCGTCATCGAGCGTTAAGCGTGCAGACCCTACGGGTTCGGGAACTATGTAGACATGACTAAGACACATCTTCAGTCAATAACCAATAGCGGAACCTGGATGCTCATATTGGCTCCTACATATTCTACGCAGATCTTTATCGGTAAAACCGCATAACAACATACATCGTTCCCTTTGTCATCGGTATGTTACTTGCCCGAGATTCGATCGTCGGTATCATCATACCTAGTTCAATCTCGTTACCGGCAAGTCTCTTTACTCGTTTCGTAATACATCATCTCGTGACTAACTCATTAGTCATTTGCTTTCAAGGCTTATTATGATGTGTATTACCGAGAGGGCCCAGAGATACCTCTCCGACACTTGGAGTGACAAATCCTAATCTTGATCTATGCCAACACCACAAACACTTTCGGAAACACCTGTAGATCATCTTTATAATCACACAGTTATGTTGTGACGTTTGATAGCACACAAGGTGTTCCTCCGGTATTCGGGTGTTGCATAATCTCGTAGTGAGAGGAACATTTATAAGTCATGAAGAAAGAAATAGCAATAAAACTAAACGATCATTGTGCTAAGCTAACGGATGGGTCTTGTCCATCACATCATTATCCTCATGATGTGATCCCGTTGATCAAATGACAACATATGTCTATGGTTAGGAAACTTAACCATCTTTGATTAACGAGCTAGTCAAGTAGAGGCATACTCGGGACATTCTGTTTTGTCTATGTATTCACACATGTATCAAGTTTCCGGTTAATACAATTCTAGCATGAATAAAAGACATTTATCTTGATATATAAGGAAATATAAATAACAACTTTATTAATACCTCTAGGGCATATTTCCTTCATCTATCTAATAGAGAGGGGGTGGAGGGGTATATATGGCCTCCACACAAAATCCAACCGTTACACACATTTGACCAATCTCGGTGGGACCGAATAATGCAACTCGAGGAGACCGATCAGTTCAAAAATGTGAACATTAGGAATCTGAGTGGGACCAACTGGAACAACTCGGTGGAACCTATGTGCTAGCGCTTAGGGAAAACATTAACTCGGTGGCGCCGGTTGCATCAACTCAGTGAGACTAAAATGAAGAAAAAGCAATAGACAATCTGTCAAGCCAACTCGGTGAGACCTATTGCATAAACTCGGTGAGACTGAAGTGAATGCAACTGATCAAAACACTTTGGCAAGGCCATCTCGGTGAGATCGAGATCCATATCGGTCGGACCGGCTTGTTAGGGTTTCTGGCAACGACTATGTCAAATGAACTCGGCGGCTTCGGATAGAAATTATAGATGGGGCCAAGTTTGGAAATAGGGATTAGACATATTTGTATGGAGAAAGTGGCCAAGAGTTTTGGAGCAATATCACTAAGCACTTGAGCAACCAGATCATTAAGTAACACCTCGTCCCCTTTTAATAGTATTGGCTTTCCTATGGACTCAATGTGATCTTGGATCACTAAAATAAAATGAAGAGTCTTGAGCTTTTACCAACATTTGTCCTTAGCATTTTGTAGGGGTTCCACATCCTTTTGTCCTTGTCGTGCCACTATTGAACTTTCCTAAAATATACTAGATAAAACTATTAGTCCAACAAGAGACATGTTAACATTAATTACCAAAATAACCCAGGGAGCACTTGTGCTTTCAATCTCCCCCTTTTTGGTAATTGATGACAGCATGCATAAAAGCTTCAAGCAAATGATTCAAAGAGTAGTGACTAAAGATTTGGAAGAACATGTAACTTCCATGAGCTCCCCCTACATGTATGCACTCATATAATGATATAATTTGAACACCATGAGAATACATGACATGACAGTGTAAGGATGAGTTACATGTATCTTGGCCATATGCCCCAGAGCATAAATGATGAGACATGAATCTTCATATACATGGTTCTCTCTTGCAAACAATATGTGCAAAGACAAGAGATCACCATGCACCTGAGTGTGATGTGTATACTTACCTTATGGTCTTTGAGCTGATTCTTGAAGAAGCAAACTTGAGAAAGCAAGGTTAGATAACGCAAGAAGACTTCAATCAAGAAAAAAATTCAAGAACCACAAGATTACCAAGACTGGGATGACATGTAATAGGTGAGTATCACAGAGTGAGTACTTCTTTCAGATATAGACATGTCCCCAAGGACTTAAAGATTTGCAATAAGTTCTTAGAATTTTTCTCCCCTTAAGCATGAATTCTTTCTCCCCCTAAAGCTGACATTGGATAATGGGAGAAGATAGGGTGAGGTCAAATCATATCAACAAATAAGTCAATCGGAGCAAAAATGATCACAAAAATGATCTAATAAGAATATCTCAAAACATATACTAACATGTCTTTTCCTCTTAAAGACATGTGACTTCTCTCCTCTTATAACATTGCATCTCAATATCAAGGAGATCTTTCTCTCTCCCTTAAGCTTTGATGTGCTCTCTCTCTTAATCTCAAAGAGAGCTTTCTCTCCCCCTTTGACATAAATTTCCAAGAAAGGTCCTTCAGGGATATGAGTCATGTGGGAATGGTCATGCAGAGACGCAAACAAGGAAGAATGCAGCTCAAGATGTAGCCAGAGGAAAAGAATCATTGAGTGGAGATGAAGAGAATGTCTAATAGAATATGACAAAAAGTTTTCTTAGCAGTGAAATCGGTGGTGCCGATTCATATCAGTCGGTGATGCCGAGATGAGGCTATCATAGACATAGCATATCGGAGAGACCAAGTCAGTTTGTTTCGGTAGCACCGATGGACTGTGTACAAGTAAGACTTGTGCTCCGGTCTGGCTGATTGGCTGAAATCGGTGGAGCCGAGTTCAATGTAGAGAAAAAATTGTCAACTCGGCTCACTTGGCAAATGAAATCTCACAAGAATTTTCAAGGAATGTGCATAAGGATTTGCAATGAATTTGTTGGATAGGTCAAATTAGACAAGAATAGAAACAGAGATAATCTCGATGAATTATTTTTTGTTTTAGAAGGGAAACACAAAGCAAAGAAGAAATGTAAAGGAGAAGCAAAAAATAAGAGATAAAACCACTAGAGAACTTCATCTAGAGATGGTCGGCGACATAGTCACCTATGTTAGAGCATATTGACTTAGGAGTCAAGTGAAAACACTTGATCGTAGGTCATATTCATCGTTTAAGCTCAAAATGGGATTGCCATTTTTCATTTAAGCTTCTTTATGTATTCACATCTTGTTGAGTTGCTTTAGCTCATGACTTGGAGTAAAGCTTCTCTAAGATGGAATGACATACCTTGGGTTGGTCTTGAACTTGATCATGTAGTTGAACTTGTTGTGGATGCTCAATGTTGATGTAGGCCATCAAGAGTTGTAGCATCCTTTGGCGTTGAAGTTCATCTTCCTACATGGGTTAGTTTTGCAAGGGATAGCATTTGTGTATTCAAATTGACAAGAGTGAAATTATCATAAAAATATTGTCAAAGGCTATGTTGAGTGTCTCCTTCATGCTTCCTTGATTTTAACAACCAAATCATAGATACTTGGTGATGTAGAGATTGCTCAAGATGTGAGTGATGTGCAATCTCATAGATTGAGGGTCATCCAAGTACCTACAAGGGTTAGATAACATGCAAGAGTGCAAATATATATCCAAGACATATGATCATCATCGTAAGAGAAATATGAAGGATTAGTCACAAAGGTTCATGCCTTGCATGTATCCAAATGGAATCCCTATTCGAAGTTTGAGGCATCAATGATATTCAATTCACCTCTCAAGCGACAAAATATCTTTTCATCAAGCGGTTTAGTGAAGATATCCGCCAATTGCTTATCGGTATGAACATGCTTAAGATTAATATATCCTTTAGCAACATGGCTATGAATTAAATGATGACGAACTTCGATATGCTTAGTTCAACAATGTTGCATGGGATTGTGAGTAATCTTATATTAATATCACTTTCATTGTTACAAAGCAATGGAACATGTTCCACATATATCCCATAATCTTTAAGAGTTTGGGTCATCAAAGTAATTGAGCACAACATGATCCAGCGGCAATGTATTTTGCTTCGGTGGTGGATAAGGATACCGGGTTTTGTTTCTTGGAGGACCAAGACACAAGGGATCTACCTAGAAATTGACAAGTACCCGAAGTGGACTTTCTATCAACCTTGTCACTGGCATAGTCCGAGTCGGAATAGCCAACAAGATCAAAAGAAGATATCATAGGATACCAAATGCAAAATTTTGGTGTATGAATTAAGTATCTCACTATCCTTTTCACGGCCTTAAGATGACATTCTTTTGGAGCCGCTTGATATTGTGCACACATGAACACACTTAGTATAATGTCGGGACGAGAGGCATAAAGATATAATAATGAACCAATCATAGATCGATAAACCTTTTGATCTACCGGGTTGCCATCCTTCGTCAAGTCAAGATGTCCACTAGTAGGCATATGAGTTTTCATACCTTTGCTTTCTTGCACGTTGAACTTTTTGAAGAGATCTTTGGTATACTTTTTTCGTGAGACAAAGGTACCTTCCTTAGTTTGCTTGATTTGCAATCCAAGAGAAATTTAAGTTCACTCATCATAGACATCTCAAACTTCTCCGACATTAGCCTTCCAGATTTTTCACTAAAATGAGGGTTAGTAGAACCAAATATGGTATCATCCACATAAATTTGGCATACAAATAATTCTCCATTAACCCTTTTAGTAAAAGAGTAGAATCAATTTTCCCAATTTCAAAGCCTTTTTCAATAAGGAACTTAGTCAAGCATTTATACCATGCTCTAGGAGCTTGTTGAAATCATAAAAAGCTTTGTGAAGTTTGTACACACGATTAAGTTTCATCGGATTAATAAAGCCGGGAGGTTGTTTAACATAAACTTCCTCCTCAATTTCACCATTGAGAAAAGCACTTTTAATATCCATTTGGTATAATGTGTTATCATGATGATTGGCATAAGCAAGTAAAATGCGAATGGACTCAAGTCTAGCAACGGGGCCATACGTCTCACCATAGTCCATACCTTCGACTTGAGTGTAGCCTTATGCGACAAGACGGGCCTTGTTGCGTACAACTTGTCCATCTTCATCTTGCTTATTCCGAAACACCCGGTTGGTTCCAATGGCATTTTGTTCATTGTTGGGCTTCTCAACCAATGTCCATACTTGATTCCTCTCAAAATTGTGTAGCTCTTCGTGCATAGCATTTATCCAATCGGGATCCTCAAGAGATTCCTCTAGATTCATAGGTTCAATGCTAGAAATTAATGAGTAATGCTCACAAAAGTTAGCTAAACGAGTTTTAGAGCGAGTGATTCTCCCAGTTCTGATGTCATCAAAGATTTGTTCAATGGGATGATCTCTTGAGACTCTTGCTCTAACTCATGAGAGATTTTGCTTGGTTTGTGGTGGAACATCCTCATCATTATCTTAGTCTTCATTGTTATTGTTGGTGTCGTTGTTCCCTTGTGGAGGTGGAGAAGGAGGTTGAGGTGGATCATCTTCGTGTACTTCCTTGTTCCCTTTGTATTGATGCGTTCCACTTGTGGAGGCCTCCAAGTCAACTTGTGGTTCACCTTGTTGTGAAGTTGAGGCTTCCACTTGAATGGACGAAGTGCTCTCCTTCACCTCTGTTGGACGGATCTTCCAAACAGATAGATCTTGAATCACTTCCGAGGGTCTTTGTATCCTACATCAATTTATAGTTACTCTACTTGCGAGCCGTTAGATTCATCAAACTTCACATCTACTGTCTCTTCAACCTTTCGGGTGAAATTGTTGTAGACACGGTAAGTGTGAGAGTTTAAGCCATAACCGAGTAGAAAACCTTCATGAGATTTCGGAGCATATTTCGAACGACGATGCTTATCAAGAATGTAGAACTTTGAGGCAAATAATCGAAAGTATCCAACTTGGGGTTTGTTATCGGTGAGATCTTGTATACCATTTTTCTGAGAAGCTTGTGAAGATATAGTCGATTTCTAGCATGACAATCTGTCTCAACCACTTCTGCCCAAAACTGTCTTGGTGTCTTGTATTCATCAAGCATCATTCTTGCCATCTCAATAAGTGTCCAGTTCTTCCTCTCAACAAAACTATTATTTTGTTGAGGTGTGTACGTAGCCGAGAACTTATGTGAAATCCCTTCTTTGTCAATAAAGGTATCCACATTTGCGTTCTTGAACTCCGTTCCATTATCGCTTCGAACCTTCTTGATCTTCACTTCAAATTGATTTTGGGCCTTCCTAGCGAAATTCTTGAAGATCTTTTGGACCTGTGATTTGTCATCAAGAAAGAACACCCACGTAAATCTTGTAAAATCATCAACAATACCCAAACCGAAACATTTACCATCAAGGCTCTCATAAGCATTGGGACCAAAGTGATAAACGTGAAGCAACTCAAGTGGTCTTCTTGTGGTCATGATGTTCTTCACGGGATGACTCCTCCAACTTGTTTTTCTTCTTGGCAAGCACTACAAAGTCTATCCTTGTCAAATATAACATCTTTAACACTAAGGATATGATTAGCTTTAATGAGTTTATCAATATTTCTCATGCCAACATGACCTAATCTTCTATGCCATAACCATCCTTTAGAAGATTTAGCAATTAAAGAAGTACAAGGTTGGGCTCTCCTAGTGAAATCAACAGTGTATAGGTCACCTATATGGATACCGGTAAAGACCATGTTATGATTATCTCGACGAAACACTTGGCAATCTACTTAGGTAAATAGAACATGGAGACCAAAGTCGGCTAGTCTAGATATAGAAAGAAGATTGTGTCCAAGAAATTCAACAAACATAACATTTTGAATAGAGCTCTCATTGGATATGGTGACCTTACCAACGCCAGGTACCTTACCCTTGGAGTTAACTCCAAACATGATGTACTTGCATGGACCATCATTTTTAGCAAGCTCATTAAACATGTCTTTATCTCCGGTCATATGATCGATACAACGACAACCGAGAACACATTCCTTTCCTCCAGATGTGTAATTGCAAAGATTTGCTATGAGACTAAGATTCCTCGTAGTCTTCTCAAATTCAATGACACTTTCTTTGTCTTCATCATAATAGCCATGCTCAACATCATCATGTGTGTGTTCATCACCTAGATCAAGTGATTCATTATATATATCACCATGACAATGTGCAGGTTTGTGAATTCTAATTGTCTCCACGATAATGCCACTAATGGCTCCAATATCACATTTAGCACGCATACGATCACGCAGCTCGAAAAGGCATTCACCAAACTTGGGATCACTAGGATTCATCTTTTGGAAAACAATGGACTTATGAAGAATTTCATCAAGGTTTTTCAAGGAATAATTTGGGAGCCATTCCTCAGGTTATTTCCATATAATGTAAGAACATTGAAAGGTAGGTAAGCATATAAGCAAGTTTCTAGGCAATCCTCCAATGATAAGATCGCTTGTTCTAATATTGCAAACCATGTCAAGATACTCACCGGGGTTCGGATGCAAAGGGTCAATATGAGGCACATAAGGGCTAAGAATATACTTTTTCAAATTGCATTCATTGAATATCCCAAGCATCTCATTTTTTCATGAACCAAAACTCCCCATTAAGAGTAGGCACTCTATGTCTAATACTCCCAAACTTAGACTCATCCATGTTCCTCCAATGGTGATTAAACCAAAGGAATGGAGACCAATGCTCTCATACCAATTGAAAGGATTGAGAAGAGGGGTCTAGAGGGGGGTGATTAGACCCTTAACAAGCAAAGTTAGCATATTTTAATTTTTACAAGTCAAGGTTGAGTTTACCAAATGTTAAAGCATTCACAATACATTTCAAGCATGCATGATATGAGTATAGGCAGCAGAAAAGGTAAATCATACAATTTGCGAGAAAGTAAAGGGAGGGGATTGGAAGAGACGCGGAGTTTTTGGCGTGGTTCCGATAGGTGGTGCTATCGTATGTCCACGTTGATGGAGACTTCACCCCACGAAGGGTAACGGCTGCGCGAGTCCACGGAGGGCTCCACCCAGGAAGGGTCCACAAAGAAGCAACCTTGTCTATACCACCATGGCCATCGTCCACGAAGGCCTTGCCTCACTCGGGTAGATCTTCACGAAGTAGGTGATCTCCTTGCCCTTATAAACTTCTTGGTTCAATTCCACAATATGTCGGAGGCTCCCAAGTGACACCTAACCAATCTAGGAGACGCCACTCTCCAAAAGGTAATAGACGGTTTGTTGATGATGAACTCCTTGCTCTTGTGCTTCAAATGATAGTATCCCCAACACTCAACTCTTTCTCACCTATTTGGATGTGGTGGAAGAAGAATTAGAGTGGAAAGCAACTTGGGGAAGGCTAGAAATCAAGATTCTTGTGGTGGGATTGGAATGTCTTGATCTAAACACATGAGTAGGTTGTTCTTTCTCAAAAAATGAATGGTGGAAGTGTAGGCACGTTCTGATGGCTCTCTCTCTCTCTCTGGTAGACAGGGGGTGGAGGGGTATATATAGCCTCCACACAAAATCCAACCGGTACACTCATTTGATCAATCTCGGTGGGACCGAATAATGCAACTCGGTGAGACCGACCAGTTAAAAATGTGAACGTTAGGAATCTCGGTGGGACCGACTGGAACAACTCGGTGGGACCGATGTGCTAGGGCTTAGGGCAAACATCAACTTGGTGGCGTCAATTGAATCAACTTGGTGAGACCAAATTGAAGCAATAAGCAACAGAGAATATGTCAAGACACCTCGGTGAGACCGATTTCATAAACTCGATGAGACTGAAGTGAATGCAACTCATCACAGCGCTTTGGCAAGGCCATCTTGATGAGACTGAGATCCGTATCGGTCGGACCTACTTGTTAGAGTTTTTGGCAACGGCTGTATAAAATGAACTCGGTGGCTCCGGATAGAAAGAACCGTCGGGGCCAAGTTTGGATATAGGGTTTAGACATATTTGGATGGAGAAAGTGGTTGAGGGTTTTGGAGCAATATCACTAAGCAATTGAGCAACCAGATCATTAAGTAGCACCTCATCCTTTTCTAATAGTATTGGATTTTCTATGGACTCGATGTGATTTTGGATCACTAAAATAACATGAAGAGTCTTGAGGTTTTGCCAACATTTGTCCCTAGCATTTTGAAGGGGTTCCACATCCTTTTGTCCTTGTCGTGCCACAGTTGAACTTTCCTGAAATGTACTAGATAAAATTATTAGTCCAACAAGAGATATGCTGACATTAATTACCAAAATCGCCTAGGAAGCACTTTTTCTTTCACCTAACATAAAAAAAACAAATTGACTGCTGCATCATAGCAGTGGCCTACTCGCTGTGATAAAGTAGCTAAAGTAACTAGCCTCCATCTAACCGGATCGCAAGGTTGGCCTAGATGGTTATCACGGATAGCAAAGACCACGTGCGGGTGTTCAGGTGAGGACTTCGAATCCGGCTGTCGCTCTTTTATTTCAAAAAAATGAAACTATTGACCGCATGACAAAAGCGTTCAGATAACCATCAATAGTTTCATTTTGTAATGTATATACAATTGCCGTGCGGTCAGATAACGTTCGGAAAATACAATTGTCGTGTATATATATAATGTGTAATATTTGATAATTTATTAGACGTAAATTTAGTTTAGTATAAATAGCATCATTAAATCGAATGGCTAAACCTTTTCCATGCATGTTGTTGATGTTTCTAACCCCTCTCCGCCTATCGCGTGAGGTTGTTGGCTCACTACCGTCATATCACGTGGGTGCAAACTGTCATGTGCAGCGTCGGCTCACCTCGCAACTTTTCATGTCGCCATTCATCAGTTTGAAGCCTTTTCCATCTACGGTTGAAGGTTTCTCTGCCCCAATGAGATTTCTCTCTTGCTGGTTAAATTTTTTTCCATCTATGGTCGAAGCTTGTTCTATCAACTGATGTAGGTTTTTTTGTTGAGCAGTGCCCCAGTTGAAGCTTTTCCCGGTTCGATAGTGGCCAATTGAAGTTTTTTCTATTGTCGGCTCAAGATTTTTCCATCTAGGGTTGAAACTTTTTGTCAACGGTTGCAACAGTGTTTACTGCGGTCCCAACATCACCTCAGCGCCAAGTCTCGCCGTTATTCGCTGCACAAAGGAGCATGTAGTCCCAGCATGTCGAGTCTCGATTCCAGCACCTGTTCGTCACCGTTGCAGCATGTGTCTCCAACTCCATTGCAACTCGTATGTGCTAGAGGTGAGGGTTGCCAGAGAGGGAGAGGAAAGAACGGGGCGCTTGTTATAGTTGTTTATCCACCCGCAGTGGCTCGCCCTAGTAGCAGGTGGCGATGATTGGCCTGCAGCAGCAACACGGCCTAGCTCGCCCCCCAACGGTTTTGAAGATTGAGGAGTGGAGCCACAATGAGCAGCATGTCTCAAAAAAGGGAGGATGAGTGGTGCTTATGAAAAAAAAGGTTGGGGAAGAATATAAGGCTGGGAAAAATAAAGGAAAGGGGAACACACGACTCTGTGGGATCCGATGTGGTTCACGCGACCGACGCGTGCTTCGATCAGTCGACCAGATAGAAACTTCTGCTTTTGTGTTTTCTTCTAGCGATCATTCCCTCCAACATGAACGAAACAACATTTCTTTTCTATTTTGTTTGATGTTTCTCTTCCCGTTTTTGTTTGACATTTTTATGTGAGACATGAACATCTTTTTTTAACCTATGATCATTTCATAAAAAAAACATTGAATGTATATTCGATATGTATGTATATATCAACATTTATTTTTCTAAACAAGACTTTGGAAAACTATATAAACATTTGCTGATAAATACACATTCATTTTTCTAATACACAAGCACTTTTCGAAAATTACACGAACAAGTTGCTTACAAGGGTGAAAATCTTTCTGAAATTACATGAACATTAAAAACTTGTGTTTGCACATTTTTTATTGCATAAATTGTTTGTAGATGTGTGAACACTTTTAGAAAAAATAAATACAAAGTGTATAAAGAAACGAAAAAACTAACTTCCACACGTGTGGACGTTTGCACATCGCTCACACGCCTCCATCACCATTTATTTTGCCACATATGAATAGATGACATCAGCAGAAATCTTTTTGATTTTTGGCTTAAAAATGTTTTATCTTCTAATTAAAAAATCAAATTAAAAATCCGTTTTCACCATTAAATCCGTCTCGACGAGATCTTCAAAACTAGACGAATTTTTTTGGTCCAAAAGTTGCCATAATGTTTACACTGTAGTTGCCATAGTGCTTAAACTAAAGTTGCCATCTGGCAGTTTTAGTTTGTAGAGCATGGCAGTTTTAGTTTTTTTATGATGATAATTCCAGTACTCTGACCACGATTATTTTTTTGTATAAACCATGACAATTTTAAGTACATGTATCATGACAATTTTAGTTTATGGTGCATGGCAAGTCTAGTTTCTTAATTCCCGTTAACTAATATGTTAAAATTTACTTTTAAATGTAGAAGAAAATAGCTAAAATGTATCATGGCAACTTCAATGCAAACATGATGGCAATTCATGTGCAATAGACATGGCAAATTTTGACATAAAAAAATTTCATCAAAATATATTGATATGATATCTACTTTCGAAGATCTCGTCGCGAGGGATTTAATGATGAAAACGGATCTTCAATCAGATTTTTCATTTAAGAGATAAAATATTTTAAAAATTGAAAATCCAAAAAGATTCCCATATGCATGCATGCGGTGACGTGACGCAATCAGTGTGTTATAGACTTATAGGGCGTGTGGACGGATTTGGCTCCCATCACACGTGTGGGCATTAGTGTTGTCCTAAAGAAAATGTTTGCCACACATTAAAAAAATAATCAGTGTGTATTTAAAATCCGTTAATTGTGTGAATAAAAAATATTTATATTATAATTTTAAGAACTTTTATCATATACTGGAAAATGGTCACTGTGTATCTGTAAAATGTTCACCATGTAGTACATATGGTCATCGTGCCTTAAAAAAAGTAAAAACAAATGGCTATCACATATTTAAAAAAATGTCAGTGTATTTATAAAAAATGTAAATATATTCTAAGAACGAAATAGAAAATTTAATATTCTTAAATTAAATTAAGCAATAAATAGTCTATACATAGACAACAGATATTTTAATAAAATGATGATTTTTGTTTGAAAAAATGATCAACAATTTTTAAGTAAATGATTGATATTTTTAGATACACGATAAAAAGAATTAACACACGATGATTTTTGTAGGAAAGGATCAACATTTTTCATATAAGCGCTGAATAATGCGATCAATCTTCTTAAAGTACATGAGTGCCAAATATGGTTGTGGTTGAATGTCAAATATGATTATAATTGTCCGGGGGAGCAACTAGACGTTACCCTCTGGTTTGGCCTGTTATAGGGCGCACGGGCCGATGTCAAATGGTACATCCAGCCGCCATCACGTGTCGCGCGCAAGATTTTTTTTTTAAAAATGTGTCGTACGCTAAGTGCGAATGCGGGAGCGTATTTTTGTCCTCTTTTCATGCATGAGTTGTTAAGTATTTTTCGGTTTTCACATTTCGCTTGCTTTTTTTAGATTTCATAGAAAAAAGGTGTTTTTGTTTTCCTCTTCTTTTATGGTTTTTTTATTTTCCACGCGCGAAGAACATCGTGTGAAATGCACAGTTGTGCTTCACGGTGAAGCATAACTATGCTCCCGCTTCTGTGTGCAGCATAACTATGCTTCTCCAAAAGTGAAAAGCACAGTTGTGCTTTACGGTAAAGCACAACTGCACTTCTCACAACTATGTTCCCGAAAAGTGAAAATCACGGTTGTGTTCACGGTGAAGCACATCAGTGCTACCGCGTGAAGCACAACTCTACTTTTCGAATGTGATCAACATGGGATCGGGTTTAAATATCTTGGCGTGAGAAACACGACATTTAATCGATTCATGATTTGGAGGCATGATTTAAGAGATAAAATATTTTTTAGAAATAAAAAACAAAAAACATAGAACTCATAGGTCGCCGTGCATACACCGATTTTTTCTTCTTCTAAGGTAACCACGAAGGAGATGCGACTGTATTCGCAAAAAAAGAGATGATAATTATATGGCAAGATATCGATTGTTCAGCGCCCGCTAGCCGGGGAGCCCGGGCCTCGTGCCTTGTCAATTACGGACCGTTGACGTCGGTCCCCGTGCCGTGCCAGAAAAACCCCGACCGAATCCCAGCATTAGAGCATCTCTAGCAGACCTCGTAAAACACCGACCCGCAAAACTCGTTTACAATTTGCGAAAAACGATTTTGCGAGCCGACGCAGGCTGCGACCTAGCCGACCCCGTGTAGCCGACGCGTATAACATAGTTCGTGCGTAAATAAAAGCATAGTTTTCTACGATAAACGCAAAAGAACTTCATGCAAAAGCAACGACCATGCCCATCATCATCTTGGTCGTTTTTCACCCGTCGTCTTGATCTTCACCCTGTACCACCGCCATCGATGCCATCGCCGCCTCTGAGTCCATCATCGGGACTTGTTTCAATTTCTGCACCGAAAGCATCGCCGGGCACACTGAAAGCATCAGTGACACTGGTTCCAACTTCTGATTGGAAAACATCACCGGCACCAAAACACGCACCGGTCGTCGCTAGCATCCTCCTCTTCAAGATGTCTCTCCTTGCCATATCACAACATTCTTTCTAGTGACCAGGATCTGAATGGACCGAAGTCTCTATGTTCCGTGTCATCCCTGGATCGGTAATGCTGACACACACAATACTTGAAGGATTTATAACAGAGTGGCAATCACACACTTATTACATCGACTGTCTCAAAAGAGTACTTATTACAAAATATATGGCATAAGGCCATCTAACACGATAACAGCGGAAGGCTTGGAAGATAAGTGAGTCCATCAACTCCAACGGCATAGCTGAGTGCATGACAAACGACCTAGCGCACCTTGCTCTTCTTCTGAAAAGTCTGCAACATGATATGTTGCAGCCCGAAACTGGTTAGCACATGGAATATGATGGCAAGATAACACAGTAGAGCAAGTAACAGAATAAAGGCTAACACTACATGCAAATATGGCTGGTGGAGGCTCTAAGGTTATAATGTTTTTGCATAAAGCCGAATTTTCCCTACAACAAAGGAATAAATTTATTTTAACTATTATGGTAGTTGAAACATTATTGAGAAGGTTCCTCCAACTCAATCCCAATTAAAGCCATCTTTATTAACCCAACCAATTAGTTTTAGAGTGATGAGATCAATCCAATAATTCAAGTACCAAATACTCAAGATGTCCATAACCGGGGACACGGATAATCATGATTAGTTTGTACACTCTGCAGAGGTTTGCACACTTTTTCCCACAAGACTCGATCTCCTTCGTAGGATTTCTCGCACTGCATGGTGTTTGAGAAATGATCACCGAGACACAGTCTTTCAGAAACATTTACTCTTTAACCCGGGTGGACCAGTACACCTACTTTCCCCTACATATCCTAGTCCACCACTGAAAGAGCTCACACAACATACTCAACTATGCCAGAGCCCATAATGGCATTGTGGCTGCACACGGAAGTTTCTAGCATGAATAGTCTTATGATCCCTTTGAGCATGGGTGGCATTCCATAGGATAATCACACGGTTCCTCCGGGATTTCCTGGGACAACACTGGATTCTCCAGGTGCCCTGCAACCAATCCACCCAGATGTGTATTAAAGTTACCACCTTAAGTTGAACTATTAATTAACAATCTCACACCTGTCATGGATACTCTCAAACCCAATCCACGTCTACGAGCATAGCATGGCAACCTAAGCATAACGTAGAAGTAACTCCGAGGGTTTGATAATAATGCAGGTAATAGGTTATACCTCAATCTACTTCCCAGACCCACATGTTAAGAGATCCTACTCATGCAATGTCTGAGGGGTGAACTAATGCATAAAAACTGGGAAATAAAGGGTATGATCAAAGTGTTACTTGCCTTGCCGACGATTCGCAAAACCTAGGGACTCGTAGTAGCATGCTTCGCACTCCGGGAATTCTATCGCAAACAAACAATAGCATACATAAGCAACCAAGCAAAGATGCATGGGTAAAACTCAAATAAGAAGATCTAACCAGAAGGTTCAACTGAAGAACTCCGGTTTGGAAAAGGAATCAACTCAAACGGAGCAACGAAACTCAAACTACGAAAGAAACAAGAAATGTTTACTATATTGAACTAAAGTCAAATTTTACATACCAAAACCTTGTTCAAGTTGGTTAAACAGAAAGAGGGCTACGAGATGAAGATCTAGGCGCTTGTTTCTCCTAATTCCGACTAACGAGCGAAAAGTTATACTAAAACGAAGATCAGGGCAGAAATCGCGATCGAAAATAATCGCGGAAAAACCCTGAAAAAGAAAACGTGACGAACAGGCTAACGAACGAACGTTCGCTAAAAGAAACTAACAAACGAAAACGTTCGTTAACAGATCTAAACGAACGAACGTTCGCAAATTAGATCCGAACGGAAAAACCGGGGAAAAACGAATCTAAATCGGAAAAAACCAATCTAGGGTTTTTATTAAAACCTGCGGTTTTTACCTAGAACCGAGAAAAGACTGACGGTGGCCACTCCGGCGGCGGCAGCGGAAGGCGGCATTGCGGCGGGGCGGCGGTGCGGCGGCTGTGGCGCGGCGGCGGTGGCGCAGCACAGCGGGGCGGGGTGCCAGCGACGGGGCGGCGGCGAGGCGGTGCGGCGACGTCGCTAGTGTTCGGCGGGGCGGGGCTGAGGCGAGGGGGCGGCTGGGCCTCGGTCTTTAAAGGTCGGCCGGGCGAGGTGTCCGGGCCGAGCACGGCGCGTTAGTTCGGTTCACTTTTTTTAAGTCCTGATGCAGAAAAACAGACAAAAGAAATACTAAACGGAGTCGAAAAATTCCGAAATAAATTTTCACCGTCCTCTAATAATATTTAGGACCAAGTGAACATTTTTCCTGGACCTAAATGCAATTTTTAAAAACACATATTTTTTTCTATTCAAATAAAATTGCAAATAAATCCAAATAAGATAAAATAATTGATTTTAATATTTTTCCTCCAATATTTCTTTTGTTTTGGAAATTCATATTATCTCGCTCATATATTTTATTATGAAATATTTTCGGAGAGAAAAAAAAATTAAAACCAAATTGATCCTCGTACCAATATTTGAGAAAACTCAAATATGAAAACGGTAAAATCCCCAACTCTCTCCGTGGGTCCTTGAGTTGCTTAGAATTTCGAGGATCACAACACACAAATGCAAATAAAATATGCTATGCAAGATGACCTATGTATAACATTCCAAATTGAAAATATGCGATGTTACAAACCTACCCTTCTTAAGATGAATCTCGCCATCGAGATTCGGGTTGGCTAGAAAATAGGTGTGGGTGGTCCTTGCGTAGATCATCCTCTCGTTCTCACGTGGCTTCATCCTCAGTATGGTGGCTCCACAGAACTTTGCAAAACTTGATAACCTTGCTGCGGGTGACTCTGCTTGCAAACTCGAGGATCTTGACTTGTTTCTCCTCATAAGTTAGATCACTATCTAGCTGAATTGCTTCCAGGGGCACTGTGTCTCTGAGAGGAATATCGGGCATCTCAGCATGGCACTTATTAAGCTGGGAAACGTGAAATACGTCATGAACTCCTGACAATCCTTTGGGTAACTATAATTTGTAATTAACATCTCCCATGCGTTCCAAAACACGGTATGTCCCTACAAATCTCGGGGCTAACTTTCCCTTAACACCGAAACGCTTAACTCCTCGCAAAGGTGACACTCTCAGATATGCTTTCTCTCCGATTTCGTAGACTACTTCCTTGCGTTTCGAGTCTGCATAACTCTTCTGCCTGGACTGAGCTACCCTCAATCTATCTCGAATCAGCTTAACCTTCTTTTCTGCCTCTTTGATCAGATCCGATCTGAATAACTGACGGTCTCCGACTTCATCCCACATCAACGGCGTTCGGCATCTCCTCCCATACAATGCTTCGAATAGGGCCATCTTCAAGCTGGCCTAGTAACTTTTGTCGTACGAAAATTCTGCGTAGGGCAAGTTGTCATCCCAACTAGATCTATAATCTAGCTCACAAGCTCTCAACATGTCCTCTAGAATCTGATTGACTCTCTCGGTCTGTCCATCAGTCTGCGGGTGAAAGGTTGTACTGAACTCTAGCCTGGTACCCAAAATCTGGTGTAACTGATGCCAAAACTTTGAAGTAAACTGTGTTCCTCTATCTGATACGATGGTCCTCGGAACTCCGTGCAGACATACGATCCTGGTCATGTATATCTTGGCCAACTTTGCACTGGTATAGGTGGTTTTCACGGGGATAAAGTGGGCTACTTTGGTCAAGCGATCCACTACTACCCAGATTGAGTCATATCCCGATCGGGTCCTGGGTAATCCGGTGATAAAGTCCATACCAAGATTGTCCCACTTCCATTCGGGTATCGGCATAGGCTGCAGTAATCCTGCTGGCTTCTGATGTTCTGCCTTCACTCTCTGACATACATCACATACGGCTACATACTCGGCAGTGTCCTTCTTCATTCCCATCCACCAGAAACGTTCCTTCAAGTCCAAATACATCTTAGTGTTTCCGGGGTGTATCGAGTATGGTGAATCATGTGCTTCCTATATTATCAACTTCCTAATCTCGGCGTTGTTGGGCACATAGACTCGGTCCTCGAACTACAAGGTGTCGTGTTTGTCCTCACGAAAACCCTTGGCTTTTCCTTCACTCATCTTCTCCTTTAGCTCAGCAATTTCTTTGTCATCCTTCTGAGCTTCTCGTATCTTTCCCAATAATGTTGACTGAACCTCCAAGGCTGCAACAAAACCTCTAGGAACTATCTCCAAATGAAGCTCCCTGAGATCTTCTGCTAACTCCTTTGGCAATCCTCCATTTACTAGGGTATTCACATAACTCTTCTGGCTCAAATTCTGCAACGACATTGGCCTTGCCTGGATGATAGTGCAGCTTCATATCATAACCCTTTATGAGCTCCAACCATACTGCCTAAGGTTCAGCTTCTTCTGGGTGAAAATGTACTTCAAACTCTTGTGATCCGTGTACACATCACAACGGTTTCCGTTAAGGAAATGTCTCCAGGTTTTGAGCGCATGTACTACCGCTGCTAGCTCCAAATCATGCATAGCATAATTCAACTCGTGCGGTCGAAGTTGATGGGATGCATAAGAAACAACTCTTCCGTCCTGCATGAGTACTCCTCCAAGTCCTAAGCATGAAACATCGCAATACACTTGGAAATCCTTGCGTATATCTAGCAAGATCAGCACTGGGGCTGTTGTCAAACGTTTCTTCAACTCCTGGAAACGTTTTTTGCACTCCTTAGTCTAATGGAACTTTGTGGCCTTCTTCAATAATGCTCATCTTATTCTGGTACTCGGAAGCTAGCCACCATATTATGCTTAGCCTCTGCTGCAACCTCACCACTACCCTTCTCCATACCCATGGTTACCCATGGTTATGGGATTGTTGAGTCCTCGTGGCTCACAGATACTACAACACCAGATGCAGGTTCAGCCGAGAATGATGCAGGAGATGGATTAGAACTCCACCGGGAGTTCGATGAAGAGCGTGGCCGTACGCTTGTGACGTTTTCGACGATCAGTAGTGGATTCTACTAGGGGCGATTCGGACCTGTGGCTTTATGTTTTTGGTATCTTTCTTTTGGATCTTCGTCAGTAGTCGGGTTGTGATGTTTTGGATGATGATTTGCTTATGTAATGTATTGTGTGACGTGGCGAGTGTAAGCCAACTATCCTTTTGCAATTTCATCCCTATTTTTACATGAGTCGTGCAAAGATACCAAACTTGAGATCATTCCAGAATGGGCTTATACCTTTAAGTCGTGCCTCGACACGTAGGAGGTATAGTCCCATCCTAGGCATTACAAGTTGGTAATCAAAGCCTTCTCCGACCTAGGAGCCCCCACTGATTGATCGAATCGTTGACGGTTGAGTCTAGGCACACACTTGAAAATGTTTTGAATCCTATATATATATCGGAGAGTAGGATTTCTTTTTACTCCTTATCCCTTTATCACTCTGGTGAGGACTCCTGACGATTACTTTTGTCTCTTCTACTCTCAAAAATTCACCAATTTTTTTTTTTTAGGATCACGCGAGTATTGTTTGGATTGTTCCGATGTCTTTGTGACGAGAACATTGTTCTCGATGCGTCCTGTCATTTAGGGGTTGTGGCAGTGTCCCGGGGAGTTGAGCTCCGAGGTGTTGTCGTCACAAATATATCACAGCAGTTCTGGAATACTTAAGACGGCCGGCATCGAAAACTCTCCTATGCGGTTAGTGGCAAGATAACCCCGACATCACCCAGTACTTGGGAGGTAGTTCGGGAGTATTGTCATAGCTTGTATAGCAGATGCGTTTCGAAGGTCCGAGGTAAACGGTTTCCGGAAATAACTGGTTATGTGTTGAAGGATGGATACAGTTGGATGTAGGATTAGAGTTGAGTGCGCGGTGCTTCCCCTGTATCCCCAACACCTGATTGCATAACTGGAAACTTTCGGAAATTAATAGGTGGGTTCATCTAGTAGCTCGTAGGCATTCTTCCAACGAATGCATGATATGGAGTTCGGGGTTCTACATTGAGTGAAGTGGTTTTATGGGCGTTGTTCCGATCGGGAGTAGCATATTAAAGGGTCCTTGGCTATGCTGATCCGGGGATTGCAAAACCCTTTGTAACACGTTCCATGAGCTTTCAGCACGAATATGTGGGACGAAGCTTCTATCTTGTATTTGTTCTATCTGCTCCTTGTTGCTTTTATTTACCTTTTGTTCTCCCAAGTGGCTTCTCGACAAGTTGATGTACCTACTGATTTCATTCGTTCAATTCTCTGTTCAAATGATATTGTGAAGATTATGTTGCAACATATCTATCCTTTGTTTTTGTTTTGATTCTGGTATCTGAGTTGCTTCGATGTCAAATGTTGATTCCATACCATTCCTAATCGGCGTTCTCATATTTCTATGGGAGTGCTAGCCCTTCTTAATCATCAAGATGGTCATGTTAAATTCTTTTTCAACCGGTGTCCATTTTGTTCGTCTCAAGTTGTCTTTGTTTTTCCCCGCCCTCCCACCCTTTTTCTTTATGGAGCCAGAAATTCTCAAATGAAATACCCAGTTATTCATGTGATGTTTCTTCATTCTTTTCCTTCAATGTTCTTATCCGGTGCTTTATCGTGAAGATGCTCAAGAGTTTCAAGTTCATCATTCTTAATTCTAATATTCTTCTCCGGTGGACTAAATTCAAGCTTCGGTCATGATCATATCTCTTCCTTTTTGTTTCACATGTTTTCCCATGTTGAAATTTATTATCCGAAGGCTCTCTTATTCATTCGACTCTCCTATCCATATACGGTGTGTACAAGGTATCTTAGATGATCCGCGTTTCCATTCATGATCTGTTCAAGCTATTTTGAGATTGTCATCTTATTCAAGCCATTTAATTCAACCGGTGCAATATCTCTTAAGCAATATTTTTCAATGGTGATTTCTTTAGTGGGCCCTAACCCACAGGTCTTTTCCCAGGATCTTACCTGACTCTTCTAATTTTTCTGGAGTTATACTCAAATTCTTTTCAAAGTGTGACGTAAGAATGATTTTCATCAGTCACACGCCTTCTCCAAGCTTGTTTTCGATTATTTCCATCTTTAGCTCCACCTTCCTCTTGTCATTTTTCAGGAGTATCTCGCAATTCTTCAAGGTCTTTCTCCTTGTCATTCTCAATAGTTGAAGACCGGAGAAGAGTTTCTCTTAAATCTTGGCCGTTCTCTCAAGATTCGTGGTTCTAGCTTCTTGCCATCCTCATTATTGTTCCGATGGTGAGGAATTCTTTTTATACCCATCCTAAGCATTTCACGAATTATTTCCATTGTGTTCCTCCAAAGGCCATCATTTCAGAAGATTTCTTCGTTCTCAGTTTTCAACTTTGTCCTCCAAATATTCTTCATTGACGTCTCTTCGTTCGTCTCCATATTCTTCTCGGTGATTCATTCTTTTATATTCACTCAATTTCAATTCCGTTCGGTGGCTTGTTCTCTGTCATCACTCCATTTCAATTTGTACGGTGGTTCGTTAAACATTCTTTACTGTGTTATCATGTCATTTCACTCGTTCTTTCCAAAATCCTGCCGGTGGTTCGTTGAAGATTTACCCAAGCTTGTGCGAGATCTCTCTTAATTCTTTCCAACAAGAATAAGTAGTAGGCCAAATCCGTTGCTCGTCATCAATTTAATTTGATGAAGGATAAGCATACAGTAAATCTTATTCTTATTTCCTCGAAGTGATTAATCTCCTTTTTCCGGAGCTTGTTCATCATATCATATTCTTGGTCCTAAGTTGTTCATCTTGTTTTCCGGAGCTTCAAGTTATTTCAATTATCATTTCAAAGCTCCATCTAATTCATCGCAGGCCTTGAATCTTATTCTTTCATCTTTCACTTCTCATGCTTTCATTACCGGAGTTCTCATGGTGGTTCAACATGTTTTAATTCATCCTCGAAGTGTTCTTCAAGATTCTTGTTGGACCTCAAGCATTCTTCATCATGCTTTCCAATTGCAATCCTTTCTTCCTTATCTTTCAGATGGTGTTATGTCATTCTTGACAATTCCTTCATGAATTATGATTCACGAGTTATCAAGAACGAGATATTTAAAACCATCATTTTCCTTGTTCGGGAAATCTTTTCAACCCTTCAATTATTCGTTGGAGTTATCTTGGGTTATAATTCACCTAAAAGCTTTCCCTGAGAATTGTTGCTACTATGGTGCTTATAAATGACCCAAGTCCTTCATTTATCATTCCGGTGAAATAAGTTTTTCATCTCCTTGTTGATCTCAATCCAATTAAATGTTTCCGTCAGTGGCCGGTTGTCACCTCATAATTTTGAGATGTTTTCCGTAAGCCCACATCAAGCTTATTCTTTTCGTTGTTGAATTCCAACAACTCTGTTCAACCCTTGTTCGTAAGGATGCTCTTTCAAATTCAATTTTGGGAGTTGCCATTTTCTTCTCCGTTCTTTCTTCCCAACGATCTAGCATCTATTCTTCCGTCCCGGAGGCTTTTTGATGTTGCTCTCTCCAAACCATCATCTCGTTTTATCGAGATCATGTTCTTTCCCTTGCTTATCATTTAACCGGAGTGTTGTATTCTTCATTCAAATTCCCTCATCTTATCAAGTTTTGCCTATCTTTTCAACCGGAGTGCTATCTGAAATGTTTCTTAACCTTGTGCCATTCTTTTAATTGTTTCGGAGGCAATGTGTTGTTGATTTCATCAAGTATCATCCCATCTCCTCAAGCTCATGTTAATTCCTTACATTTTCAGTCGGAGTGTTGTCCGAATTCTGTCATTCTTATTCCTTGGCTATACCATTGCAGTTTCATATTCTTTTGGTTCGTAAGCTCTTGTTTCATGTCCTTCAACCTACAAGGTTCTTGTAATGTTCCTTGTTCCTCATTTTACCGGAGTGCTCTTAACTTCGTCCATCTCTGTTGCATTCTTTCTTTCAAGATTGTTCAACCTCTCAAGGTTCGTGGTTTCACTCGTTTGTCGAAGAAGCAACTTTGTTTTACCTCTTCCTCTTCCGTTTTTTTACCCGGTGCCATCTCTAGGATCTCGGGTCGAGATCCTCTGTTAGTGTGGGAGAGTTGTGACGCCCGAAGACCGACGTCCCAGAAGATTCCAGATATTCCAAGTTTCTCCCTTGGGTTTCATTTGTGCTTGTGTTATTTATTTTTTGCTTTGCATCATGTCATCATGCCATCATGTCATTAATCTTTGAATCTCAAATAAATAAATTGCATAGATCGTTTGATCTATTTGAATCGAGGGAAGGATGACTTCTCTTTATAACCTATCCTCCTAATATTTATGGAGCTATTATAAATAAATATTCCATTTATTTGGAATTAACCCAAACACACTTGCATATATTCCCCATGCCTTTTCTACTTCAAGTTTCACCGTCAAAACCTTGGCAATAATTCTTAACCGTTTTATCGAGGCTCCTCCAAAAATTCGAACATTTTTGGACACTTCTGAAACCTAGTCCTAGTTCAAACTATTTGAATAATTCAAATATGTTTGAATTATATCTTTCAATCATACCCACTTCTATTTTTCCTGGGATCAAACTCATTTTTTATGAGTTCGGGAAAATTAACCCCGTGCAGTAATTCTTTTCCTAGGTGCCCTTTTCCTTTTCCTCTCTCTTTAGTTCTCTGTCTTGTTTTTTTTTGTTTTTAGAGAGAGACAGAAGAGAGCCCAACCAGGCACCCGTTCCCAGGCCCAGCTTCCCCTCCCCCGCGGCCTGGGCCAGCCTCCAGGCCAGGCCCAACTTCCCTCCTCTGTGCTAACCCTAGGCCCGACCGAGCTATCTCCCTCGCTCCCTCTTCCGTCCAGCGCCGCCATCTCCTTTTTCCCTCTCGATCCCATCGCCCTCTCTCTTTCCTTGTACGCTGCTGCCCCCATCGCCCCCGCAGCTCGATCTCTCCCCCAGTCCTCGCTCGTTCCCATCTCCCCCATTGCCCCTTCGTCCATCCTGGCGCCGCCAGGGAGCGAGAGCTCCCGCAACCTCTTCCGCCCGAGGCCCCTCTGCCTCCTCCCTCGCCTTCCTCCTATCTCCGCCGTGCCGTGCCGCGACCGCCGCCCCCAACATCTCCAGCACGCCCCCGCCTCCTTCTCCCACCAGCGCCACCGTCCTTCTCCCCCACCATAGCCACCTCGCCTCTGGCCGTCCGCTGCCGCGCCCTTCATCGACCGACCTCGCCGGCTAGCCACCTCCAGCCACCGTCGTCGCCCCGTTCCTTGCGGGATCTAGCATGCTGCCGTCCCACTTCCTCCCTACCTTCATCCGCTCGAGCCAGCCACCACAGCGGCCTCTCCAACCCTCTGCGTCCATGGTTTCGCCTCCTCTGCTTCTTCCGTTACAGAGCACCGCTGCCTCCCGCTTCTCCCCGTCGGCGCCCGAGCCCTGTTGAGCTCACTGCTGCTCCCACCGACGATGCCCTCGGTTTCCTGTACTGTTGCCGTGGTCTACCCAAGTACACAAGTTTTGCGAGCACCAAGACCTCCGAGAACGACAAGTTGGATAATCCAAGTACCACGACGGACGTTTTGAAGCGTCAAGTTCCACGACGCCCAGAGCCCTCGGATCCGTCAAGCTCCTCTCCCAACGTGTACGACTCCAGGGATTCGCCAAGTACCACATCGGCAAGCGTATACGCCCGAACGACTACCTTCGCCGAAAATCCCGTGTACAACTACCGTCGCTGAAGAACCGTGAACGAAAACGCCAACGTGTACGCCTACTTCCACTACGAATCACGTGAACGACTACTTCCTCTACGACACGTGAACCACTACTTCCCTCTTCCGTCGAACTCGTTCCGCCCCGAAGATGCACGCTTCGAAGGTATACCCCAAGTCGAATGCCGATGTGGTGAACGAATGCTTGTTGTGTTGTATGAGATGTATCGAATGTTTGCTCGTGTCCGTTGTGACCCTCGTCTGCCTTGGCGGCAACCCGTGGGAAACCGGTGACGGGTTCACCCCACCTTTCATCTTGTTCGACTCGCTCATGCCACCTTTTCTTTTGCACCGATCTCTCAACGAGTTACCGGAACCGAGATGTTGCCGTTGCATCATTTTCGGATCGTTGCCGTGGCACCCTTTCCTTCCACCACGGTGACAATACTTCATATCTCTTCATGTTAACTTTTACTAAAAATTGCATAAAACTTGATCATGTCATCCGCATCATGTTAACAACATTAAAATGTGTGAATTGTTGTTTGCTTAAAATTGCTAAACATGCATATGGGGATTTTTCCGGAATTGTTGTTGTTATTTCCGGCCTCATTTAAAATGCCTAGATAGCTAGTTTACACTTGCATCCTACCTTTCCATGTATTGCATCATATATAGACTTGTGTTGTTCTCCTGTGCTTCCTACCTTGCCATGTTTTGCTTCCTGTATGGATTTGTGGTGCATCCTATGTAGACTTGTGTTGCATCATACTTGATTGAGAATATTGTCATGTCTCGTGTGGTGTGTTTACCGTGTTGCATGTTTCTTTCCGGTTTGCTTCCCTAGTTAGCTTCGGGTTCGTTCCGGAGTTGTGAGGTTCTGTTCGACTACTTGATGGACTTGTTCTTCTTACTCGCGAAATCCCATGCAAGATGATCATACCCTTGGATACCTTTACTACCATTGCCATGCTTAGTTGTCTCGATGCTATCGTTATATGTCGCGCTACCCATCTTTATTGTCAGCCCCTCTCCTTGTTGCCATGAAACCTCTAACCTTTGGAACCTTCCTAGCAAAACCATTGTTTGGCTATGTTACCCGCTTGCTCAGCCCCTCTTATAGCGTTGTTAGTTGCAGGTGAAGATGAAGATCGTTCCAGGAGGGAACTTGTTGTTGGAATATCACAATATCTATTATTATTATTAACACACCTATATACTGGGCATGGGTGGAAGGCTTGGCCTTTTGTTCGGTGTTTTGTTCCACTCATGCCACCTTAGGCGCCGATAAACCGGCATTATGTTCCTTGATTTTGCGTTCCTTACACGATGGGTATATGGGGACCCCTTGACACTTCGACTTTGAATAAAACTCCTCCAGCAAGGCCCAACATTGGTTTTAACTTGCCTCATATTAATAACTTAATTAATTAATTAAATTGCATAAGGGGGACGCTCCTTGGAGATTCTTTTCTACATAGCAGGGGGGCCAGTGCTGATGGTGTTGGTCCCAAATGGGGGTCCTGCGGGGCCACCACGGGGAAACTCGAGGTTTGGTTTTACCTGTAGCATCACCCATCCGGTCGTGGCCTGAGACGAGATACGCGCGGCTACTATCAGGGTGTCGGCACGCCGGGAGGTCTTGCTGGACTTGTTTTACCATTGTCGAAATGTCTTGTGCACTGGGATGCCGAGCCTGATCGGATTTCCCTAAGATAAGGGGTGATGATATTATATTTATCACTTCAGCTAATCGTGAGAGCTTGTGATGGGCTAAGTTGGGACACCCCTGCAGGGTTATGATCTTTCGAAAGCCGTGCCCGCGGTTATGTGGCAGATTGGAATTTGTTAATGTCCGGTTGTAGAAAACTTGACAGAGGATCCGAAGTAAAACACACAACTGTGTGAGTAACCGTGACTGTCTCTTTTCACTTTGAGAAGAGAACACGGTGGGGTTATGTTTGACTCGTAGGTAGTTCAGGATCTTTAGCGATCACTACTAGTTTGCGACCGTTTGCGTAGATGCTCATCTTATTCTGGTACTCGTAAGCTAGCCACCATATTATGCTTAGCCGCTGCTGCAACCTCACCACTACCCTTCTCCATACCCATAAAGCTTTGCTAGTCTTGTTACCCATGGTTATGGGATTGCTGAGTCCTCGTGGCTCACAAATACTACAACACCAGATGCAGGTTCAGCCGAGAATGATGCAGGAGATGGATCAGAACTCCACCGGGAGTTCGATGAAGAGCGTGGCCGTACGCTTGTGACATTTTCGACGATCAGTAGTGGATTCTACTAGGGGCGATTCGGACCTGTGGCTTTATGTTTTTGGTATCTTTCTTTTGGACCTTCGCCCGTCGTCGGGTTGTGATGTTTTGGATGATGATTTTCTTATGTAATGTATTGTGTGAAGTGGCGAGTGTAAGCCAACTATCCTTTTGCAATTTCATCCCTATTTTTACATGAGTCGTGCAAAGATACCAAACTTGAGATCAATCCAGAATGGGCTTATACCTTTAAGTCGTGCCTCGACACGTAGGAGGTATAGTCCTATCCTGGGCATTACAAATGGGCCGGCCCAGCTGTAGGCCCACAAGATTTTATGGACCCTAGTAGGTCGGCCCATTAACTGGCTGCCATATTTTGGGCCAAATGCCGGGCCATATTTGATCCGATCCATTAATGGCCTGCCACATTCCGGGCCTAATAATGGCCCATATGAGATCCGGCCTGTTATAAGCCTACCACATTCTGGGCCAAATTACGGCCCAGATCAGGTCCGGCCCTTTAAGAGGCTTTGGGCTAAATTATGGCCCATGTCAGATTCGGCCCATCAACTTGACGCTATGCTTTTGGGCCCACTTGCTAAAGGCCCATTTAGTAATTCGCCCTGATATTTGGTTCGGCCTGTTATGGGACATCTTAACTTTTCGGCCCTATATTAATATCGGCATGTTAATAGCCCATCATATAGCTGGGCCTAACTACGGCCCGGTTTGCATCCGGCCTGCTCGCAGCCGATATTCTGATTGGGCCAAACAAGGACTGAGACAATTTTTGCCTGTTATAAGCCCGTGATTTGATTGGCGCATTCATGGGCCGAGGTCTATTTGGGTCTGCTACCGGCCTGTGAGGTGTTCGGCACGATTCAGGCCCAACCTACTTTTCAGCCTCCTAAAGGCCCATTGAGTTTTCTTGGGAAAATAGGGCCGACAGTTTACTCGGCCTATTAAAGGCCCGAATCTACTAGTGGACCAGTTTACAGTTAGGCCTGTTAACGGACCAAGAGGACGGGGCCCATGATGCGGATCATAGATGGTGATTTGCATGACGGCCTGATTATGTACCGTAATTTTACGGTTTGGCCGGTTTACTGCGAAGACAGGATATATATACAGTAAAATAACTGCAGCATCGTGAATAAGAAAAAAACCTAGACTATACAATAAAGCAATTACGGCATATTACATCCACTGGGCATCAAAGTTCACCACTATGATAATAAAGCACAAGCAGACAGCAGATTACATACACTGGGCATCAAAGATTGCCACCAGTGCAACTAAACATGCCGACAAAATAATATACAAAACCGACAGCACTTCAATAGAGTTCAAGAAAGGTTAGCCCTGCTCGGGAGCTGCAGCGCAAGGAGCTGAGCAAGCTGGTGAGACTGCACTTGTTTGACACTTATATCCTCCTCACTCTGAAAGATAAACAAGCAAACAGATGACAGGTTTTGCACATATAAGTATCAGTGCTGACAATTCATCACATTTCTTACTGACGAATAAAGTGACACAATTTAAAATAGCATTAACACAATATGGTATTGTTCAGGTCAAGACATGGCAGGAAATGACATTGTGAAGGAGTTGGCAGCTTCACGACACCACTGGATTACACATGAAGAACTCATAAGTATCAACGGTAAGTGTGCTGTCAATTTATCCCATTTCAGATTGGCAAAATAAGATCACTTGCTCTGTATAGTTTAATTTACATGGTATGAAGAAGGAACTTGGTTGTACAACTGAAAACTTAAATTGAGAAGGACAATCTTTTGTTTATGAACTGGAGTACATAATAAACTTTAAACATGCAATTTGATGCAAACACCAAAAATAAACAGTTGTTGCAGTCATGCCTAACAAAATATACACAACAAAGTTTGAACCCTTGAGAAGGACAAACTTACATTATTGGTGAAGGCAGGCTCTATAAAGCCCTTGTCCATTCTGATGGGGGGGGGCAATTCAAGAAGTTTAGCACAAAATCTTCTTCATAAGCATTGCCTTTATTCTACATTTTGTTAAGAGTAAATATAGATGTGACAATATAAGAAAAAATGGGGAATATTTAAGATAAGATGAAGAGTGATGATACATAACCAAGTACCTATAAATGTAAGTACAACGATACAGGCAAAAGGTACAACCAAGAGCAATGCAGAGCTAAACTTCTTTAGTACCATCAGTGTTATCCAACCTTATGGTAAGAGTAAATATAGATCTTATGTGTAGAAAATGGAGGGCAAAGGAAAATAAGCTGCAGAGTGATGGTACATGAACAACTACCTGTCAATATAAGTACGGTGATAAAGGACAGCAGGTACTTTACAAGAACAATGCAGAGCTAAAAAAATTCATTGGCATTGGATATATTCTACACTAATGTAACCATTCATACATATCAGATAATTTGGAGCGAACAATTGATAAGCAAGCTATCATGCATACTGTTGTCACATAATGAAACAGGTATGTATGCAAGTATAATGATACAGGACAACAGGTACTAACAAGAGCAAAGCAGCGGGCAACATATTTGCGATATCCTGTCGTTCTTTTCAAACCGGAATTATTTTTGAGCATATTTCCTACAAAAAAGATCCTTAAGGCACATGCAGAAAAGTAGAAGTTCAAATTGTCATGCGATATCATAGACAATACCTCATCCTCGGAACGAGACCAGTGCATAACAAGGTTTTTCCATTCAATGTCTTCTAAATTTTGCATAGGAGACTTCACCAGAAATTCGTTTATAGACTTTCCATCAAAGTGTGATTTTTTCATGTAACACCAATACTTCTGCAATGCTTCCTTGAAAAGCGCAAGCAAGCTTTGCTCGTCATGACTATCCAGATTGACCCTCGCCTACTTAGAACAATGTAATGTAAATCATTGATGTGTTCAATCAGCAGAAAACAGGAAATAATCACCATGAATAATAGCACTTACACGTAAGTGGGACAGGATGATGTGAAAATGGTGTTTGTCTTCACTATAATCTTCCAATGATGGGAATATATGCACGTAGTCTCTAAAAACATCGAAAGCATTGTCTTTTAAACTGGGAATAACTAGAATGGGGTTCCAATCTGCAGGAATTGGCCGTCTCTGCAGTTGGGATAGGTCTTCGGCCGGTGGACTTGCTGTACTTTTTGCTGGAGTGGGATTTTTCTGTGGTAAGGCTGTTGCTATGGCAACTGAAATCGGCATACCTTTTGCTGGAGGCGGGTCCTGTGTGGTGGGGCTAGTGGTGTGGCCAGTGAAGTATGGGTACTGTCTGCTGGAGTCGGTCGTACGTTTTGTGTCACTGGTTGTACAGCCAATATAAGTGGGGTGCTGTCTGATTTCTCCGGCACAACCACGTTTTCAAGGACTTTGCTGGTGCTCCTTCAGGTTCGGCAATCATCCTCTTCCTTTTTGATGTCTGATGCACAAGAACAACATTTGACAGATGGAATATGTATTGATAATGGATGGGCATGGCATCTCGACATATATGATGAGTAAACTAAGCAGATGGTGATGCAACAAAGTAGAAGAAATGCAGGACAACATATGCAAGATACACGCAATCAATAAAACCTTGCCAAATTAGAGCAGGCACCTTGCTGGATGAACATGACAGTCCATCTGCCTTTGACTCCTCGACGTTAGAATAGTCATTAGGATCATATTCTGAACAAGAATCTACAGGTGGGGAGCGTATGAGTTTCATTGCATCTAGAATGGCACTCAATGCCTTGGTGCCAATTTTGTAAGTCATTGCAGTGTTCCACAATATTCTTCTGATGCGTGGATTCTGATATTCACTGTAATTACGTATAATATCTGAGAACCATGAAAACATAAATAGTTGTGAGATTATCTTTGTAATATGGTTTCTGATGAGAGAGCTCATGTAAACACTTCTGTTCTGTCACTGGATTCTGATGAGAGAGCTCATGTGTGATGTAATATGGTGCGTGCATTTATATAATCTGGCACAAGTACACAAAAAATTAGGCTCCAGAAGTAAGGATAGTTGGCCGATGATAGGTTCAAAATATACTGTATAGAGAGTATATTGCCAAACCATGATAACAAGAGCACACATCAACTAGGCAGATCATAGTGTACATAAAAGGGGTACACCATAACCACTATATATAAATCGGGAAAGTGGAACTGGCTTGAAAATACGGTGTTGTATTGCCGCTAGTAATTGAAACCCTATCGATCAAGTACATGCCAGCTCTATCAGATGTTGACTGGAGATGTCCCTGCTCCCCTTCCTGAGAAGGAACATATTGTACGTACTAAATACAGAATAACAAAAGAGGAACATGTTAAAGAACAGAAGAGGAAGCATATTCTTGAGGTTTCTCTTAATTGCATACAATGTTGGTTGCCCACTCATGATGAATCACAGCGCCCAAAGAAATGCAATTCCATGATGTCTCTCTATATGTGGCAATTTTGAACAAGAGTCATCAGGATCATATTCTGAACAAGAGTCAATAGGTGGGGAGCGTATGAGTTTCGTTGCATCCAGAATGGCGCTCAATGCCTTGGTGCCAATTTAGTAAGTCATTGCGGTGTTTAGCTTCAAGAGTGGACTGCTGCTAGTGCGACACAAAGCAGCTACATAGATGATAGTGTAGATATAACGGGAAAACCGTAAGCATCAAAGTAAAATCAGCAAAGTGGAACTTGCTGGAATATATGTGCTAGTATTGCCAGTACTGCTAGAAAGTCTTTGGATACCAGCTCTCTTCAACTGAAGGTGCGGTACTGTTAATATCGCTGTAACTCTCAAAGGCGACATAGCTCCCCGTATTTCCTTGCTATTCTTATAGGATTCAAGTGGGCAGGCCACTACAAATCCTATTCCCATGTTTAGAAAATCCTATGAATCAAAGAGGCCCGAAGAGTTCAAAGTGTCCATACCAACCGACCGTATAGACCTCTACACTACAAATGTCCCTTCTCATCTTCACTACAAGGAACATACTGTACTACTATCATACTCCATCCGTTCCAAAATATAAGTCTTGGTAGAGATTTCCACTATGGATCACATACAGATGTATTGTCACACCCTGATTTCCATGCCACATTTTCTTAAGCTAATAATCATGCTAAAAATGTGGATTGACAAAAACTTTTGAGTGTTTTTGACTTTGCTTGATTGGTTTTTTGTTTGCTGCTTGCTAGTGCTCTAAAAATCAAATAAATCATCCAAATCTTATACTTCATCTCCTTGATCCAAAACCTTTTCACAATCATCATGCCATGTGTATAGACCAGTATAGTATTTTCTTATAAAATATTTCGGCCAAATAGTATTTTCTAAAATTAGTTTTCCAAAAACCCCTGAATTGAGGTTTGCACTGCAAGTACCTTATTTAGGGTGTGAAAAATCTTTCAAAAGGTATATTTGTATCCTAATAGGTATAGGACTCCCATAAACCACAAAATTGTAATTCTAAAAGTTATTTTTATATATTATTTAAAAGCTTTTTCTTAAGGCCAGAAATGGTCTTTAATAGGGAAAAATTATTTAATTATTTCAAAAATATTTGCCAAAATTCAGGGAAACTCATAGGACATATATTGTCCATATATAAGAGTTTCAACACATGGTCATGTTCAAAATATTGGACAAATCCTTCCAAAACCCTTTCTGGATATTTTAAGCTTTTGAAATATTTACAAAGGAAATATTCTCCAAAAATTCCAGGGAAATTCTATCTTGTCAAATATGACATATTTGATGATCTTGCAAAGCCTCATGCCTTGAAGATCAAGGAAACATCATCTAATCCCCTCAAAACCATTTCTGTCCATTTTGAAGTTTGAGCAACTTTACATTGCCAAACTTGTCCAAATGATCTCAAACTTGGTGCACATGCTAGAATGGTCTAATTATGCATCTAGACCAAATAGCACAAGTATTGGAGAAGCATAACTTGATCAAAGTGCCCCAAAACCCTTTCTGACCAGATCCAAATTTGAACAACTCTACATGGCCAACTTTTTACTTGGGGCCTTAAATTTTGTGGACATGCTCACAAACCCAAATGATGACACTACACCAAGTGGTGCATCAAGGAGGGATGATTTGCTTAACCTAATCTTGAGAAATCCCTTTCTGTTGATTTCTAGGGTTCACCAAAGTTACATTGGCAACTTTGCCCAAATGATCTCAAATTTGGTGGAAGGGCCTAAATGTATGTGACATTTGATCCTGTTAAGTCTCATGTCAACTGGAAGTCATTTGCTTGCCCAAAACTACATCAAACACCTTCTGCCATTTCTCCAAAACCATTGTTCTGACCCCTTTCAATATTCCCCTTTACCTCAAATTCTTACCACAGGTAAACCTGATCATCTTCTACCTCTAGTAACTTCCCCATGGCCAGAGCTCAATGATTGAGGGGGGTAAAACCCCATTTTATTCTTCTGGACAGTAGCAATCTCCTTCTTTCTTACGTCCCTCCTCACTCCAGTGGCCCTCCATGGCATCCAAGGCCACAACCCACTGCTTTACTCTTCCCCTGACCCCCTAGACCCCATTGGGCAAGGTGGACGCGGCCAGAGCGGTGAGGACACGGCCGTGCCGGCCATACGGGCGTTCTGGAGCGCGCTACAGTGCGCTCCCGCACTGTAGCCGCATCCTACCTGAGGCACTCGACAGCCTGGGGCGATGGGATTGTGTCCCCCGAGGCCGCCTCGGCGTCCGGGACACGCTGGACGGTCGTCCCACTCCTTCCTCTCTCTCTCCCCGGCCCCTGCTCGCACGCGCACCGTGGTCACCGAGAGCTCCAATGAGCACGCTCACACGCAAGTTGCCCTGGCGCATCCCCGCTCCTCCTCTCTCTTTCTCTTGACCTGGACGACCCTCACGAACACCCTAGACAGTATCCAGAGCGCCGATTTGGCCTCTGCCATCGCCTAGGGCGTGGCCGTGGACGTCGTCCGCGGTGCACCGCCGCCCCGCTATATAAGGCCATTCCAGACCCTCCTCTGGAGCCCCTTTGCTCTATCCCTCTCCCTTGCACCCCTGGACCAGCCCAACTCCCCTCCTCGCGCCCTCCATCCGCCACCATGGCCGGAGCCTTGCCGTCGGCTTCCGGCCAAATTCGCACCACGAGGGCCCCTCCCCTCCACCTCTTCGCTCTACAGGATCTCCAGCACCACCGCAAACACTCCCTACACGCCAGACCTTCCTCCCCGTGCCTCCCTCGCCGTGCCCATGTTCACCGTCACCGGCCTCCGCCACGGTCGAAGTTGCGCTCGCAGTGGACCACCCCCGAGGGCGTGGCACACCTCTCTGGACGCGGTGTGACCCCCTGAACCCGCCGGTGTGCTGGGCGTCACCGGAGGTAGCCGGGATCGCCGGGAGGAAACGCCGGCGCCGCTCGGCCTCGCCTCCCCTGCCTCTGCTCTGTTCGAGCGGGAGGTAGGCGACGGCCTGAGTGCTGGGGCCCGCACGTCAGTGAACCAGCGTGAGGGCCCCGCCCGTTTAAGTGGAAGCGGCGTCAGGCAAGCCCGTCTCTCCCGCGCGAAGGCGCACTCACGGGAAGCCACCTTCGACGTCGCCCGAGCGCTGCGAGGCTGAGCCTCTGGGCCGGCCCAGTGGCTATCCTGCGCCCTGTGCATGCCCTAGGTAAATCCTAAACCTTTCCCCTGTTTCTTTTTCTTTTCCTGTGAACTTCAAAAATCCATAAATAAATCAAATAAGCTCCAAATTTAATGATTCCAATTTATAGGAGTTTCTAAAATCCTGATCTACCTGTTGGTGCAACATGCACATTTTTCCAGAAACTTTTCCTTCACAAATAATTATCAAATGTCATTATTCCATTTCTGTGATGAACTTTAGAAAATCACAGAGAGCTCAAACTTGATCCAAATGTAGTGGTTGAAATTCCTAGGTGCTTGTCATATCCAAACTTAGTTTTGGAACATTTTTATTAATACTTTCTGTACCCCACCAAATAATGAGCCATTTCTTCATATTTATCAACTTTGCAAAATCCTAGGAAATTCATTTGAACTCCAAATCCAGTGAAACCAACTCCTAGATGCTTCTAAAATCATGACTTGTTAAATGGGTGCCTTTGCTCATTTTTCAAAAATATGTTTCTGTACACTTCTTTCAAATCCATAAACCCCTTGATTCCATCATATTGAAATGTGCCAAACCATCCATTGATCATACTCCAATGAAACCACCTTGGTTATTTTTCATATGACCAGAGGTATCCTAGAAAAGTCCAACTCCTATTTTTAGAGCACTTTTATTTTTGCTTTGTTGTGTTGCTTATTATGATTGTTTCCATCGTTAGTTGACGAAATAAACGGAGTACTCGGAGATGGACCAGAAGGTTTGAAGACTCGGAAGGATAAGGCAAGCAGCCCTTTGACCATGTTCGAGAAACATTTTTATGCATGTCTCACAGCACCTTATTATCAATGCATCGGAATCATGTTGAGGTGGAAACCACTTTGGTTGCTACCTTTGGTACTTCACTATTGGAACTTGCATCAAGCATGACCCTACCTTCCTATGAGGGTTATGTGGGTGGGAGTAGTTAGGTTGCTATAGTAGTGGCTACGCAAATGGGACGGGTATATGCATGGTGACAGGAGGCAGAATACTTTCAAAAGACTTTTCGAAAACCCCGTCGGGTACCACTTATGCCCGAGGGAGATGGTGAGATGGGTAACCACTTGATGACGAAGTGGTGTACCGAGACAAGTGTGTGTGATGTTTTTCAAACGGATTGGTTTAAGTTGCGACCGTTATTCCAACCTTACATGCGCAACCACTCTACCCTTATATGGGAAAGGGCATTATTGATTACCTAGGCTGATACTAGCATGGTGCCCGCATTACTAGCGATGGGGGTGACATGAGGTCACTCTTGGGACGGGGTCACGCTTGGATAGGCGGCCATGACTATCTTTACAAGGCACCGGACACACCTTTGGTACCCCGTGCTTGTGGTATGTGATGAATATGGGAGCGAGTCTCCAAAATCTTAAGATGTGAAATGTGGGGCACAGGGGTTGCTACCAAAGTGGAGTCCATATTAGTGTCGCCCAGGGAAAGATAGTGATCGGGTGCTTACCCCGGGTACTTGAGGTACCGCGGGTCGTGGATGTCACGAAAGTTCCCCGGATCTAGTGGGTAAAGTGTGCAACCTCTGCAGAGTGTAAAACTAATCGAATAGCCATGTCCACGGTCAAGGACAGTTGGGTAACCGCTCTTGGGCTACGTCCAAAGTTTGTGAAACCTGGTGTGTGAGTGTGAGGAAACAACACGGTTCAGTGATATTGATGGTGTGATTCTTGAGGAAGTCACAATGAGCTTGAGCATGAGTTGATTACAACTCTTTCTCGATGATGATGTCTGTAACCTCCTGATACTTGTTGCAGACACATGCATGTCCATGTTATATGTTGATCATACTTGCATATGAAAAACTAGCTTTCCGCAAAACTGCCAATTTAGCAGTAGAGCCTTGCATAATTATTCTGTCATCACACTTGGGTTGCTTGCGACTACATTCAAAGTACTCATTGGCTTGCCACTGGTTATTTTATTGGCCAGGCATGAGAGAACAGGATATGATGAAGATTTCTTGGTGTCGAGCATGCGAGCTAGGATGCTTCCCAGTCAGAATGCATGTAGGGTTAAGGCAGATGGCATGGGTCCAAGTTGTTATTGAAGATTTCCGTTGCAGTGTTATACTCAAGACTTGACCATAACGGTCTTATTTGTGTAATACGGTATGTATGGATGTAAGACTCTTGTTAAGCTTATGTGTGTTCAGTGAGCATTGATCTCTGGGATCACTGTACACGTGCATTCGGTGATCATGACTTATGAGTCGGGGTCCCCACAGAGCTGGTATCAGAGCCATCCTGACTGTAGGAAGCCTTAGTTAGCATGGTCGTTAGTTAGGGTAAAACTATTACTAGTTTTCAAAACTATCTATGCTTCTCTTCCCTTCTCAGTTTTTTGAAAACTAGGCTATACTTGATCTCTTCCCGTTCAAAACTTTTGGTTGCTAGAACCCTTATGCCCCAGACCACTGGATTTTCTGTAATCCTCGTGGAGTGCACCTTGCTAAACACTCACCCACCACTTCTGAACACAAGATTGGCGACACCACGACAAGACGATGCCAACAGAAGATACATCCTTGAGGAATGAAGACATGAAGACCCAGAAGATGGTGACACCCTTGACAGTGCCCCAAGATGATACGACATTGGCCTATGATGACCAGGGTATAGGTTATGCAAGATCATGATATACATCGCTAATAGGGTAACCTTGTCACTACCGTTGTTGTATCGGCAACCATCGGTGGATGAGAACCTCGCCATTTGGTCCGCCTCACTATAGTGAGCAGGGAAACGGTTCTCTTCGTCCCCCGCTCTTGGTGTCGATGTTGTCACCAACAAAACCGACATGTTGGACCTCTACTATGCCTTGTTAATGTCATTGCATAAAGGATTGCCTACCTGATACCCTCGACGTCCCAGAAGGCACAAGGGATCGTCATGATTAAAGAGACAAGAGAAGACCAAGTCAACGCCAGCTACAAGGAGGCACCTTCACCGCATCACCTCATCAGGCGATAAGTTGTTGAAGATTCTTCAGGCTCAACCCGGATCGTTTATCAAACAACTACAAGGGACTTAGCAACACCTGAGGAAAGCTCAGAAGACTTCACGAGGCACAAGTCACGACTGCTGAGTCCGAGTACCCCTAGGGTAGGACGAGTCATGTACCCCCTATGCGCAGTCGAGTTCGTATGATGGTTCAAATAGAACCATGATTATGTGTTGCTTGCTTTTATTTGTTTGTGTTTTGATATAAGTCGCACTTTTGCCCTAGGCAACAAGTGCATGGCTATATCATCTTTCTTGCCTTGTTTCTTTTGTTTCGGCCTTTTTGCACCTGTTTGTTTGCACCTACACTATAGAACCCCCTTAGGCGTTCCCCTCCTCTATGCTACTTTTTCCCTCTCTTCTCTCTCCCCAACTGAAGACCCGCAAGACAAGATGCACCAAGGATTCTACCTCGGCAACCAACTGGCACTGAAGACTTCTGCTACGACCTACACGATCAAGTGCAACCCCATGAAGTTATGTTTAACCCTCCAGACAAGAAACCCATTCCTAGACCTTTTGAGACTTCACGAGACACCCCAGCCCGGATCCTTAACCATGTGTTTAACCTATAGCATTGCAAGAGAACCAGTTAAGCCTCTACAACCTTGCACAACACTGGGTTCGTAATGGAACTAGTGGACACAGTGAATGAGCACATTTTCATCCTAATATAGCACAAAACTGACGATGCCATAGATAGACCAATTTGAGGATATAAGACAGATGACTTGGTGGCTTTATATCAGTGACTTCAAGGAATTATCTGAGACCTTGATGGATTGTGAGGTTTTCATGTTGGTGGGATCATGATTAATAGAGTAGCGTAACTTTCATCACCCTGGAGTAACTTGGATTTGCAGGGCAGTTGTGATCGCAAATTGAAATTCTTGGAGGTATAAGGATTTGACCTAGCCAGGTGATATTGATAGCAGATAATTGACATTTTGAGGATGACTTGGGGGAAATGTAGGAGTACTCGTTGGACATAAGATTTGGATTTAAGTAGGTGATTCTGGTTGGGTATAGATGCTAGATATGTCTACATGGTTCGGAGTAAATTGGATTTAGACCGATGACCCTAATCATGATACCATGCTTCTCGGTGGACGATAAACTAGGAGATTGGATTATTTGTCAGAGTTGATTTAGGGATCTATATAATCATGACCTTGGAGCTTACTTGACCCGGATGTTGGGAATTTGGTGGACTTACTATCGAAATGCATAGTCCTTCCAAGTATTTGGGCATTATAGGGACTTGAGATCTTGTGGGACACCGTAGACATCAGATTTGTAGAATTGTTGGATTATGTGGTGATTGATGGAAATTATCGGGCTATTGGAGTTGATCTATAGGAAGGAAACAAAATCTTGGAGTGGGATATGACGTGTTTCCTTAGAATAGAGATGCATTATCTTGAGCCTTGCAAGATTAGGTTGGGGGCTTGGGTTGTGGTGTTTGACCCATTCTTGGCATCTTGTATGCCCTACCCGTGGATTTTTAGGGGTAGCCATGCATATGATTATTGGGATCGTAGATACGTACGATTTTGTTAGACAGCCTCTTGGGAGTCATGAGGATATGTATGGCATGAGTGGTGATTGAAGTTGGTCTATGCGAGAAGATGCTTTTTCATTCGGAGTACTAGATAGAGCTATTGGCATCTCAGAAACCGTGCTTAAGGATAATATAATAAACGTTCACTCACTCACTAGAATCCTTGAAACCCTTAAGCCCCACCAAGCCACAACACGGCCAGATCCCGACCACGGGCCTTGGCTCTAAGTCAGGAAGACCTTGCAAATACTCAACGGAGACCACCACCAATATCCCAGCCTACCTTGCATACCCCATAGACCTCATGGAGTAATTGGACAAGTTGGGGAACATCATTATTTGATGGCCTACTTGTCTACCCGAAGACAAAAGAAGAGACGGACAACTGGATAGAAGACATCTGAAGACCGCCCTGACAAGAAGGAAGAACTACGTCGACGACCATCATCAAGAAGTAAACTCCTGCGTCCAAGACCGGGCGTATCTGCAAACCATTCCTCTCGAAGGAACCAAGCCTTTCCGTGTCGAAGGGACGCTCACATCGAGATTTATCGACTTTCTTCAAGTTCACTGCCAGTCAAATAGTAGACGGCTACCAGCTAGATTTACCACCTGAGATACCCACCGTGCACCAAATATTCCACGAGTCACAACTCTGGAAGTACTTCTTACTTCCTAACTAGCCCAGTCCCCGCAAGGACATCGATCACCGAGCCTTTGACGTCTAGCTCAACCTAACCCATACAAGAGACCCCTCAGTAACCTGCATCAAAGAGGGCAACAAGCAAGAAGCCACACCACCGAGTACTTCAAGATTCCATGGAGCACCACTCGGAAGCAGAACCAACAAGAAGAAGTGAAGACTACCCCGTATCCAAGACTCCATATTCCTTTCCACGCCTAGTCTGGGAATCTCGGGGACGAGATTCTTGTAAGGGGGGTAGGTCTGTCACACCCTGATTTTCATGCCACATTTGCTTAAGCTAATAATCATGCTAAAAATGTGGATTGACAAAAACTTTTGAGTGTTTTTGACTTTGCTTGATTGGTTTTCTGTTTGCTGCTTGCTAGTGCTCTAAAAATCAAATAAATCCTCCAACTCTTATACTTCATCTCCTTGATCCAAAACCTTTTCCCAATGATCATGTCATGTGTATAGACCAGTATAGTATTTTCTTATAAAATATTTTGGCCAAATAGTATTTTCTAAAATTAGTTTTCCAAAAACCCCTGAATTGAGGTTTGCACTGCAAGTACCTTATTTAGGGTGTGAAAAAACTTTCAAAAGGTATATTTGTATCCTATTAGGTATAGGACTCCCATAAACCACAAACTTGTAATTTTAAAAGTTATTTTTATATTTTATTTAAAAGCTTAATGGTCTTTAATAGGGAAAAATTATTTAATTATTTCAAAAATATTTGCCAAAATTCAGGGAATCTCATAGGACATATATTGGCCATATATAAGAGTTTCAACACATGGTCATGTTCAAAATATTGGACAAATCCTTCCAAAACCCTTTCTGAATATTTCAAGCTTTTGAAATATTTACATAGGAAATATTCTCCAAAAATTTCAAGGAAATTCTATCATGTCAAATATGACATATTTGATGATCTTGCAAAGCCTCATGCCTTGAAGATCAAGGAAACATCATCTAATCCCCTCAAAACCATTTCTGTCCATTTTGAAGTTTGAGCAACTTTACATTGCCAAACTTGTACAAATGCTCTCAAACTGGGTGCACATGCTAGAATGGTCTAATTATGCACCTGGACCAAATGGCACAAGTATTGGAGAAGCATAACTTGATCTAAGTGCCCCAAAACCCTTTCTGACCAGATCCAAATTTGAACAACTCTACATTGCCAACTTTTTACTTGGGGCCTTAAATTTTGTGGACATGCTCACAAACCCAAATGATGACACTACACCAAGTGGTGCATCAAGGAGGGATGATTTGCTTAACCTAATCTTGAGAAATCCCTTTCCGTTGATTTCTAGGGTTCACCAAAGTTACATTGGCAACTTTGCCCAAATGATCTCAAATTTGGTGGAAGGGCCTAAATGTATGTGACATTTGATCCTGTTAAGTCTCATGTCATCTGGAAGTCATTTGCTTGCCCAAAACTACATCAAACACCTTCTGCCATTTCTCCAAAACCATTGTTCTGACCCCTTTCACTATTCCCCTTTACCTCAAATTCTTACCACAGGTAAACCTGATCATCTTCTACCTCTAGTAACTTCCCCATGGCCAGAGCTCAATGATTGAGGGGGGTAAAACCCCATTTTACTCTTATGGACAGCAGCAATCTCCTTCTTTCTTACCTCCCTCCTCACTCCAGTGGCCCTCCATGGCATCCAAGGCCACAGCCCACTACTTTACTCTTCCCCTGACCCCCTAGACACCATTGGGCAAGGTGGACGTGGCCAGAGCGGTGAGGACATGGCCGTGCCGGCCATACGGGCGCTCTGGAGCGCGCTACAGTGCGCTCCCGCACTGTAGCCGCATCCTACCCGAGGCACTCGACAGCCTGGGGCGATGGGATTGTGTCCCCCGAGGCTGCCTCGGCGTCCGGGACACGCAGGATGGTCGGCCCCCTCCTTCCTCTCTCTCTCCGGCCCCTGCTCGCACGCGCACCGTGGTCACCGAGAGCTCCAATGAGCACGCTCACACGCGGCTACACTGGCGCATCCCCGCTCCTCCTCTCTCTTTCTCTGGACCTGGACGGCTCTCACGAACACCCTAGACAGTATCCAAAGCGCCGATTTGGCCTCTGCCATCGCCGAGGGCGTGGCCGTGGACGTCGTCCGTGGTGCACCGCCGCCCCGCTATATAAGGCCGTTCCAGACCCTCCTCTGGAGCCCCTTTTCTCTATCCCTCTCCCTTGCATCCCTGGACCAGCCCAACTCCCATCCTCGCGCCCTCCATCCGCCACCATGGCCGGAGCCTTGCTGTCGGCTTCCGGCCAAATTCGCACCACCAGGGCCCCCTCCCCTCCACTTCTTCGCTCTACAGGATCTCCAGCACCACCGCAAACACTCCCTGCACGCCAGACCTTCCTCCCCGTGCCTCCCTCGCTGTGCCCATGTTCACCGTCGCCGGCCTCCGCCACGGTCGAAGTTGCGCTCGCAGCGGACCACCCCCGAGGGCGTGGCGCACCTCTCTGGACGCGGCGTGACCCCCTGAACCCTCCGGTGTGCTGGGCGTCGCCGGAGGTAGCCGGGATCGCCGGGAGGAAACGCCGGTGCCGCTCGGCCTCGCCTCCCCTGCCTCTGCTCTGTTCGAGCGGGAGGTAGGCGACGGCCTGAGCGCTGGGGCCCGCACGTCAGTGAACTAGCGGGAGGGCCCCGCCCGTTTAAGTGGAAGCGGCGTCAGGCGAGCCCGTCTCTCCCGCGCGAAGGCGCACTCGCGGGAAGCCGCGTTCGACATCGCCCGAGCGCCGCGAGGCTGAGCCTCTGGGCCGGCCCAGTGGCTATCCTGCGCCCTGTGCATGCCCTAGGTAAATCCTAAACCTTTCCCTTGTTTCTTTTTCTTTTCCTGTGAACTTCAAAAATCCATAAATAAATAAATCAAATAAGCTCCAAATTTGATGATTCAAATTTATAGGAGTTTCTAAAATCCTGATCTACCTGTTGGTGCAACATGCACCTTTTTCCAGAGACTTTTCCTTCACAAATAATTATCAAATGTCATTATTCCATTTCTGTGATGAACTTTAGAAAATCACAGAGAGCTCAAACTTGATCCAAATGCAGTGTTTCAAATTCCTAGGTGCTTGTCATATCCAAACTTTGTTTTGGAACATTTTTATTAATACTTTCTCTACCCCACCAAATAATGAGCCATTTCTTCATATTTATCAACTTTGCAAAATCCTAGGAAATTCATTTGAACTCCCAATCCAGTGAAACCAACTCCTAGATGCTTCTAAAATCATGACTTGTTAAATGGGTGCCTTTGCTAATTTTTCAAAACTATGTTTCTGTACACTTCTTTCAAATCCATAAACCCCTTGATTCAATCATATTGAAATGTGCCAAACTATCCATTGATCATACTCCAATGAAACCACCTTGGTTATTTTTCATATGACCAGAGGTATCCTAGAAAAGTCCAACTCCTATTTTTAGAGCACTTTTATTTTTGCTTTGTTGTGTTGCTTATTATGATTGTTTCCATCGTTAGTTGACGAAATAAACAGACTACTCGGAGATGGACCAGAAGGTTTGAAGACTCGGAAGGATAAGGCAAGCAGCCCTTTGACCATGTTCGAGAAACATTTTTATGCATGTCTCACAGCACCTTATTATCAATGCATCGGAATAATGTTGAGGTGGAAACCACTTTGGTTGCTACCTTTGGTACTTTACTATTGGAACTTGCATCAAGCATGACCCTACCTTCCTATGAGGGTTATGTGGGTGGGAGTAGTTAGGTTGCTATAGTAGTGGCTACGCAAATGGGACGGGTATATGCATGGTGACAGGAGGCAGAATACTTTCAAAAGACTTTTCGAAAACCCCGTCGGGTACCACTTATGCCCGAGGGAGATGGTGAGATGGGTAACCACTTGATGACGAAGTGGTGTACCGAGACAAGTGTGTGTGATGTTTTTCAAACGGATTGGTTTAAGTTGCGACCGTTATTCCAACCTTACATGCGCAACCACTCTACCCTTATATGGGAAAGGGCGTTATTGATTACCTAGGCCGATACTAGCATGGTGCCCGCATTACTAGTGACGGGGGTGACATGAGGTCACTCTTGGGACGGGGTCGCCCTTGGATAGGTGGCCATGACTGTCTTTACAGGGCACCGGACACACCGTTGGTACCCGGTGCTTGTGGTATGTGATGAATATGGCAGCGAGGCTCCAAAATCGTAAGGTGTGAAATGTGGGGCACAGGGGTTGCTACCAATCGAGTGGACTCCATATTAGTGTCGCCTAGGGAAAGATAGTGATCGGGGTGCTTACCCCGGGTACTTGAGGTATCGCGGGTCGTGGATGTCACGGAAGTTCCCCGGATCTAGTGGGTAAAGTGTGCAACCTCTGCAGAGGGTAAAACTACTCGAATAGCCGTGTCCACGGTCAAGGACAGTTGGGTAACCGCTCTTGGGCTACGTCCAAAGTTTGTGAAACCTGGTGTGTGAGTGTGAGGAAACAACACAGTTCAGTGATATTGATGGTGTGATTCTTAAGGAAGTCATAATGAGCTTGAGCATGAGTTGATTACAACTCTTTCTCGATGATGATGTCTGTAACCTCCTGATACTTGTTGCAGACACATGCATGTCCATGTTATATGTTGCTCATACTTGCATATGAAAAACTAGCTTTCCGCAAAACTGCCAATTTAGCAGTAGAGCCTTGCATAATTATTCTGTCAACACACTTGGGTTGCTTGCGAGTACATTCAAAGTACTCATTGGCTTGCCACTGGTTATTTTATTGGCCAGGCATGAGAGAACAGGATATGATGAAGATTTCTTGGGGTCGAGCATGCGAGCTAGGACGCTTCCCAGTCAGAATGCCTGTAGGGTTAAGGCGGATGGCATGGGTCCAAGTTGTTATTGAAGATTTCCGCTGCAGTGTTATACTCAAGACTTGACCATAACGGTCCTATTTGTGTAATACGGTATGTATGGATGTAAGACTCTTGTTATTCAGCTTCTGTGTGTTCAGTGAGCATTGATCTCTGGGATCACTGTACACGTGCATTCGATGATCACGACTTATGAGTCGGTGTCCCCACATGTATCCAGATACATTTTAGCGTGTAGATTTACTCATTTTGCTCCATATGTCGTCCATGGTGGAATCTATACAAAGACTTGTATTTAGGAACGGAGAGAATACAAAGAAGAATGGATGAGGAACATGCTAAAGAGGAGCAAGCAGATTTTGGATAATAAAATGTTCGTTGCGCAGTGCCCACACACGATGAACCAGAGCGCATTAAGAAAGCAACTCCCTGCTGTCTCTCTATATGTGGTGCACGTGCTTTTTCGAAAGTAAAGTAGGAACATTAGCTGACCAATTAAATGTTATCTATTTTAGTAATATCAGCATCATATCAGATTCGTACTTGAGCAACAAGTTTGGAATTATGAGTGGCACATTGTTTAGCTTGATGGATTCAGCATCAGTGCTAAGCAGGTACAATGATGGTACTGAATATAAAGGCATGTCCGCATGCAAGTCGCTTGACTTTTGTCATTTGGGTCAGTCGACCATTTCAGGCGGTTGGATGAAGATCCTACGTCTCCTAACCCTTCTTCTTCCTCGTCTCTGATTATTCCCATACAGAACACCGCACGGGCCGCCGACCGGACCACCGGCCCCCACCGCCCGTGTTCCTCCGCCACCCCAACCCCCACCCCCGCCTCCACCCGCGTCGTGTTTTCTTCGTTCAGCGAGGCCCCACCACCCCCCACAACAAAAGTCCCCACCCGATCCCCTTCGTTCGCACCGGCAACTCCAGCAAGCTCTAAAAAATCGACTGACCCAATTTTGAAATTTAGTCTACTGTGATTTAACTAGTGTGGAATATAAAAGGGGAAAACCATAAGATTGGGAGTATAGTGTTGAGCGTGCCATGGCGGATCTGAAGGTGCAAACTGGACAAAGGCAACTTCGCAAATAATGTTTGCTCTCAACTAGCAACTAAGTGCTGCACAAGAAATCAGAGTAAAGCAGTGGCGATCTATTTTCTTGCTGCGATAAATATGTTGAGCAGATATGAAAGAGTACCGCCTCTAATGCAGCGCCGTGTATGCATCTGCTGAGAATTTGACGGTGCTGCGGTAGCGATGGCTGTGAGCGGCGTGGAAGGAGATCTAGGAGGGTAGACGGTGGCGGCGGGGCGCGGTGGATGAGACGGTCTTAGGAGCGGCGCCGGCAAGGTGGACGACGATGGGGATGAAGCGAGAGGACGGGATGCAAGGATCCCGGTCCGAAGCCGTGGATGAGAGAGGTCGATCTCTTGTAATGGACGGTGGCATCGGGATATCTACTCCGGCATGGTGGAGGAGGACGGCGGTGGATGGGGTGGCCGACGGAAGAGGCTGGGGTGGAGAGGGTGTTTTGGCGCCCACGGAGTACGAATAGGGAAAATGGAGGTGGAGAGGAAGGGGGGAACCATGTCTGCAGGGCGCGCTTGTCTCAAATGCGAGGAAATTTACAAACTTAGCCCCCGTTTCAAATTTCCTACATCACAACAATATTAGTCGGTTGGGGATAGGACGGTAATCTCACATACACCGAATATTTGCCAACAAGAGTTTGTTTTTGGCGCCCACCGTTTATGAATCGGGGAGGGAGTTGATTTCAGCCAAAGAAACACTGTGTTTTGGCGCCCACCGTGTATGAATCCGGGTGAGAGGCGGTTATGTCATGTTTGAGTGAAATTACAAACCTACCCCTATCGAAACCTATAGAAATCGAGCAGATAGGCTTTGCGTGGCAGGGATAGGCACTAGTAATTTCTATCTCGCAGATTTTGGTTCCAGGCGCGCTTCGTTCAAATTTTGCAAAGTGCACGTTTACCGTGCCAACTCAATTCGAGTCTCATTGGTATTCTATTTTTTTCGGGCGGGATCCATTTTCGATTGGAATAAAATTCTATATACATCATTTTTTATATATACTTTCAAAAGCACAACACCCTTTATACATAAATATGGTTTACAAATGGCATGATCTCAGATTCATAAGGTTGTATCCATCAATTTGGATTTTCAAATATTTGAAACCACTTTATGTTGAAATCCAATGTATGCATTCCTCGCTAACTGTCTCCAATTAATGTGTGTTTCATGTGGTTTTTTTTTTACTTCTCAAACATGTATAATGTGTTTCACACACGCAATATATAGTGTAATCCCGTTTAGACATTAATTGCATAAAAACCATGCATTGTTTCTAATTAAAGAATCTATGGATCACCAATATTGATAAACTATATAACATTACACGTGTCCCCAAATTCAAATGAATATGCATGTTTGATACACCAATTTGCGTTATGATATTATCGATGTCGTGATCTCTAGTTTAAATATTTGAATCCCATTAAATCCAGATATTCGTATCATATAACTGTCACTCATGCTTATATAGGACTATCTCTCTAACCTATACGCGTTCATCGTCTCTCGGGTATCTCTCGTGCTACCTGTATGTCGACAATGATCTTTTATCTTCGTAACACACTGACGGTACTCTCTCCCTCGACCTTCATCACTCTATCTCTCTCTAAGTATATCTCGCTCCCTGCTATGTGTCTCTAACTATGATTCTGCATGTGGAATCTCTTTCTCTCACACAAACACAAAACTTTGTCTTCCGGGGTCTCATTTCTCTCTACTATTCCCCTGTGTGCAACTTGCACACCCCTCATACAGAGATGTCTTTCTCTCCTTAGGTACGAGAACCTACGACTCTTCCTCTTAAATATCTCTTTCTCACACACAAACACAAACTCTGTCTCCCAGGGTCTCATATTTCTCCACTGTTCTATTGTATGTCGCTCACACACACACTCTCTCTCCCTAGAGATATCTTGCGTTTCCTCATATGTTTCTCTAGCTATCACTCTCGTTTTGAAATATCTTTCTCTCTCGCAGACACAAAACTCCGTCTCTCGGGATCTCATTTCTCTCCGATATTTGTTTGTATGTGAGTCACACGCACCCTTTCTTCATCTCTCTCACACCCACACCCATAACTCAGCCATCTGATCCACTCGACTCCTATCTCTAACGCACACTAGCTAGCATCTTTATATTTCTATTTATCTGTTTCCCCATCAACCTTCTTTCATTTATAGGTTGATCTCTTTTGCACAATCGTTGTGCCTCAGTCCCTCTGCTCGCCATAGATGCATGCTCCAGCCCACGCCACTGTCTCTTAAAGACAAAAACACATGCTCAATTTTCGAGCCTTCTTCCCTGCATTCTCGCATGCATGCATATTGTCATACCGATCCGTCTCTCCCATGTCGTTGATCTTAGCTTATGACTTATGTCTTCTTTCTTTTATCTCGATCATGCGCGCGCGCACACACACACACATCCCATGTATACATGTATACCTATCACACATGCACGTTGAAGGTCTCTATGTCTCCATACGTAGTTAATTACCCTCAACCCTAACGCCACATCTAATCGTTCTCTTCTTATGTGCACATAACTTCCGCCTGGATGGGTAAAACACACACTCACACTTAATAATCTCCTTGTAGCTACCCCCCTCTCACTCTTCCCCTATATCGCCGAAACCAATAAGACCATCCCTTCGTTTAATTCCCGCCTACATGCACCATCGATATATAGTATTCTTCCTCGGTGTCTCTCGAACAAACACATTCTATCGATGTCTACTACTCTCACGCGCACACACCTTCTCTTCCCTCTCTACGGGCATTTTCTCTCTAGCACCCCATCGTTGGTGGCCTCTGCCATACACATCACCTCTCTATGATGAAGCCATGCACACTTAAATTACATCCGCCACCGAGGACCCCGTGACACACACACACACACACACACACACACACACACAGTAAGACTCCATCACACACACACACACTAAGACTCCATCTCTCTCTCCCCCCACACACACTGAGACTCCATCTCACTCACACATGCTCTAGGCGGAGCATTTGTTCCTACCACCCTTCATCCACCCTTACCCGTATGATAAACAATCACCTTAATTTACTTCTATAACATGGACAAATTTCACTTTACTTTAGTAGTTACCAAACTTATCATCTGTACCCTTATAAAAAACCGAGTGTGTCTGCCATCTTGTAATATAGACCATCTGATCTATATCTGACGGACAGAAAGCTAACTATGATAATTTTACAAAAGATAGCCGCACCTCTCCCCCCATCCTTATCTCCCACACCTCATTGCTGAGCAATTAAAAAAGAAAGTCTCCGGAACAATCTAGCATGGTGGCCACTGCCGCCTGCCGGCGCCGTCCATCCCCATGCCTCCACCCATTCCGACCACCAGTCACCACCATGCTCCACTCCTCCTCACCTTATCTCTCATCTTTCATTTTTTCGATGACATTCTCGAGATACCAGTTTTCCGATAAAATTATAAAAATATCATTAGTTTTTACACATGGGATTACTCCTGCATGGGTAAATCACGACATGTGTTTTGTAAAAAAATGCATATTGATGTTTCGTGCAATGCATGAGCATCTTGCTTGTAACTATATAACGCAAATCACGAGTAGGAAGTGACATTTTTTTACACAACCACGTTAACATGGCCATGTAAATCACCTGCAAAAGAAACATGGCCATGTAAATCACTAGCTAATGTAAATACCATTATAATTATATCCTGATGCAAAAGGTTGACTACATGTCCGATGAGTAGAGTCGCACACACGCACTCTGTCTCTCAGAATCTCACACACACACCATTTACGTGACGCCCACTTAAGCAGACACGTATGTCACAATTTGTGCACCCACGGGTACACGTGATGGTGCACATTTATTTAAGCCGGACGGCGAACCCAAACAGTAGCTGCATTCATTCCCCTCCCGCCACCTCTTCTCTGGTAGCTGTCGCACGGAAGCCAAGAAATATGGTGATAGCGTGGGTTAGCCATGTAGTAGTATGATGTAACTACACTGGGCTGCCGTGTTTCGTACTCTTCCAGTCCACTGTGGAGATGATTGGTTGATTTTATATCGCTGAATAATATAAAATATTATGAGTGCAGACGCTCCACCCCGAGGTTCCTTGCTCCTTCTCGGTCGTTGGGAATCTATGTTCTTGCACTCTATTTTTTATGTGAGCTTTGTTCATCCTTTTGCCAACACGCGACACATCTAGCATCAAGGTTGTCAGATTCAGGGCTCCACAAAACCTATTAAGTTCGAACACAGGGGCGTGAACGAAGATCTCTCCCACTCACGTCTACCTAGCGCCTCGCTCTCGTCTCGGTGGAAAGATTCGAGCAAACAACGAACAAACACACAAGAGTTTATCCAGGTTCGGGCCATCATGTGGTGTAAGACCCTACTTCCTGCTTTGGTGGATTGGCTCCGGACGAACTAGAATATGAACTGGTACAAGGGTTCCTGAGCTCAGGAGGCGAGCTCAGGAGGGTCAGGAGGCTAGTGTTCTTGCTCCTTGTGCGCTGGTCAAGTGTGTCAGTCGATCCCCTTTGCAGTGGGAGCTCTAGCTACATATATAGGCGGCCACGGTCCTCTTCCCCCGAAATGTTTAGGCAGGAAGGGATCCCACAACGGACATTTTTGAGCGGGAACACAAGGATGTTCCTTCACTGACAAAAGCAGTCTTCGCCTGCAAAAGGATGAGGCGGTGACGCGGTGGTGGGCTCGACGATGACATCCTTCTTGTCGTTCTTGCGGTCTTCGGTCTTGTTGCACCAATGAGGAAACCTTTGCCCCGCTCCTCGGGAACTTGCGATTGCGCTGCCCCCCTTGCACCGAAACGGTAACTGCGCCACTGGCGGACGCTGGCACCCGCTGGCACGGTGCGTCACTTCTGACATCACTGCCTCCTCCTGAGGCAGGCTTGGCCTCGGATTCTCCACCCCTCCAGAATGCCTTGCCGAAGCCGCTCCCGAGGAGGTCTTGACGCCGTTCTCCTCGCGAGGCCTGGCCCCTCGCGAGGGTCCTGAGCAGGTGGTCGATCAGCTGGGCCGTACCAGGCTGCTTGAAGGAGTGCGTCGCGTCCCGCAGACAGGCAAGTCTGGGTACCCTGGTTCCCAGTACGCCGACAGTAGCCCCCGGGCCCAAGGCGCGCGCGGAGTTGGCTTCGGGGCAGAGCCAAAGTCGAGGACGAAGCATCGCGGGCCCTAAAAGGCTGCGGGCCAGGCCGGCGCGCGATTGCTGGATGGGACGTGGCGGCTCCGCTTCCCATGCAGCCTTGGTGATCGTGCGACTTGACAACTCCTTGGCGTGGGTGACGAGGTAGTAATGGCTGCGACACCATTGACTGACGGTTGGGCTCCTCCGCCCTATAAATGGTGCTAGGGGGGAACCCCCTGGCCATTTTCAAGCCAACACCATCTTCTCCTTACTTGTCCTTCGTTCTCCCCTCCCGTCGAAAGACCTTCATGGCGCCATCGAGGAAGCCATCCGCCGCGAAGAAGGGGAAGACCCCGAAGAATCCAGTCCCACTATCGCCGAAGAAGGGTCGCAGTCATCCCCGCAAGCATGCCGTTGCGCCCGCAGCGTCTTCTCGGGGAGGCGGGCGGGGCCCTTTTAGCTCTGCCACGGCCGCTGGTGGATGGCACGGGGCGTCCTCCCATGGCGAAGGTGGTCGCGATCATGGAGGAAGAGGGGGCGCGCAAAGGTGCCTACTGGTCGCGCGCACTCCGCGCCCATAGTTCCATTCCATCGATGTCTCGTCGGAGTTCATGGTGTGGGCGGAGAAGCCCGGTGGCCCGTGGCTCAGGCTTTTTCGCTCATTTGGCGACGTGCTCCCGACCGGAGGCCTTGGAGGCATATGGCTGCAGGCCGACGGTTGCTGCAGCGGCGCATCCTGGGTGGAGGTCGAGGTGACTCCCTCGGGCGATGTGTTCTTGGAGCGTGGCTGGTAGTCATTTGCCCGCGCGCGCCGGCTGCAGGGGAGGTGTGCGCTCCACTTCAAGTACGATGGCGTCTCCATGCTGTTCGCCAGAGTCTTCTCAGAGGAAGGGAGGCGCCTTGGGTGCTGTCCCGAGGCTGACGAGGAGGAGGGCGAGGACGTCCAGAGGAGCGGTTCCTCCTCCGGAGACGGCGTCAGTCCTAGCGGGCACCGCGAGGCCCCCCTATGTGGCAGCAGCAACTCCTCCAGCAGTGGCGGCCGCGATGAACCACCACGCCGCCGAGCTTGGTATGGCGTGGGGAGGGGATCGCCGCGCCGCCATGGCTCGGTGAAGTCGGAGGAGCCAAAGGATTCCGACTGAGCGGGGGCGACTTCTGCTTCTTCTCCTTTCTTTTCCTTCATGTCTTTTCTGCATCAAAGTTTCAAGTTGCCTTGAGGAGGCGTTGTAATGGGTTGTGATGTATGTAAGAAGTGAGAACTCGTCGTCATGCTTTTGTTGCTCGAATGAAGTGAATTAGCTTTTATGCGTCCTGCCGTCCTGAGGCGGAGTCCTCCTGATTCTGGCGTCATGAGCCCTTTCGGGTCGTGAGGAGGCGGCCGGGTCCGATGGGCTCGTATAGCCCCCGAGCAGGGGTCGATCGCTGAGATCTGCTGACAGTGCCGAGCGCGGGTTAGAGCACAAGAGCCTGAGCAGGCTTGGGAAGGCGAGGTCACGGGGCCACGGCGGCCAAGGGCCGGTGACCGACCGTGCCACAGCCCGCACGTGCGAGGCGCGTGAAGGAGAGCGAGTGGCATAGCTGAATTTAAAGCCGGTGAGGAAGATCCAAACACAAAAAGTCTCAACGAAACGCAAGAAGCTCGAGAAACACGAGAACTTCATAGCATGGGGTAGAGGAAGGGCTAATAGCCAAGGAGGTAGAAAAGGCTGACAGCCAAAAACCAAGCAAAAAAGGAAAAATGTCGCGTCTGACCCCTACACTACGTCTTCTTCCCAGCGCAGAGCTAAGGACTGCCACTGGGGCGTGGGTGGGAGCCCCGTCTGAGGGTCTGTAGGCAACGCACAAGAGACTCCGAGGCGTGTACAGCCCCAACTCATTATTACGTGAGAGTGTCACGGGCGGAGACCTTCACGGGCACGGAGCCTTGATTATGGATAGAACCTCCTGAGGTGTTCGATGTTCCAGGAATTCTGGATAGGTATCCCATCCTACGTCTCCAGGCGCACAGCACCAGGCCTAGAGACACGGGTGATTCTGAATGGGCCCTCCCACATGGGAGAGAGCTTGTGTAGCCCCTCACGGGAGAGGACACGCCTCAGGACCAAGTCACCAACTTCAAGTGTTCTTGTGCGGACGCTGCGGCAGTGGTACCGCTGCAGCTCCTGCTGGTAACGTGCCGCCCTGAGGGCAGCCCGGCGGCGGCCCTCCTCGCCGAGCACGAGCTCCATCCACCAGGCGGCGTCCTGGCATTCCCCATCGAAGGCCAAGACCCCTGGGGAGCGATGCTTGACCTCGTGAGGGAGGACCGCCACCGCCCCATAAACAAGAAAGAAGGGAGTCTCCCCCATAGGTTTGATGGCAGTGGTTCGGATTGACCACAACACGGACTGGAGTTCGGTGATCTAGCCCCTGTTGCAAGCCTCGAGCATCTTCTTGAAGCTGCGCATCTTGAGACCATGCAAGACTTCCATGTTGGCACGCTCGGCTTGGCCGTTGCTCCTGGGGTGGGCCACCGAAGCATAGCAGATCTGTTTTCCAAGGTTAGCACAATATGACCTGAAGAGATTGCTTGTGAACTGCGAACCGTTATCCGTGATGATGCGGTTGGGGACCCCGAATCGTCTCAAGAGGCCCTGGATGAAGTTGACAGCTGACCCGACTGGGATTGCGCAAACAGGCTCCACTTCTGCCCACTTGGTGAATTTGTCGATGGCGACGTACAGGAAGCGGTAGCCCCCTGCGGCCCGAGGGAAAGGACCTAGGATTTCCAATCCCCAGATTGCGAAGGGCCAGGAGAGCGGAATCGTCTAGAGGCCTTGCGCTGGCTGGTGGATCTGCTTGGCGTGAAACTAGCATGCCTCGTAGGCTCACACGAGCTCCGTGGCGTCGTTGAGCGCCGTGGGCCAATAGAAGCCGTTGCGGAAGGCCTTGCCCACGAGGGTGTGGGACGATGAGTGATGACCACAGTCCCCACCGCGGATATCGGCTAGCAGCTCGCGCCCTTGCTTTCTTGAAATGCACCTTAGTGAGACGACATTGGGGCGCCTCCTGTACAGTTCACCGTCTTGGATGCAGTAGGCTGAGGCCTGTCGGACCACGCGTTCTGCGTCTTCTTCTTTGTCCGGTATGGCATCGTGTTGTAGGTACATCTTGAGTTCTTGGGTCCAGCACCCCTCCTCGGGCTCCGCAACGAGCAACAAGCGGGTTTCGGATGGTGGTCCGCAGGGCGGGGCACCGTCTAGGGGCGCTGTCGGTAGCCCCTGCCGAGGGGAGGCCGGCTCGGGTACTGATGGTGCTGTTGATGGCTTGAGTTGTCACTCCTCGAAGATGCGTGGCCTTTGGGGCTCCCGCCTAGAGGCTCGCTTGGCGATGTCGTCCGCTTCTTTATTGGTGCCTCTCGGCACGTGCTGCACATCCAGCCCTTGGAATCGCTTCTCCATCCTGCGCACTTCCTCCAGGTATGCCCCCATGTGCTCATCCTTGGGCTTGTACTTCTTGTTGGAGAAGTCGACGAGGAGTTGCGAATCGCCCCTGATGGTGAGACACCTGACCCCTAGCGCAGCGGCGGCCTTGAGCCTGGCAATCAGGCCTTCGTACTCGGCAATGTTGTTGGAGACCTTCTTGCCCTGCTAGAAGCAGAGCTGCACAACTGTCGGCGTCCTGGGAACCAAGGTACACATACTTGCCTGTCTGCGGGCCGCGACGCGCTCCTTCAAGCAGGCCTGGTACGGCCCAGCTGATCGACCAGCTGCTCAAGACCCTCGTGAGGGGCCAAGCCTCGCGAGGAGAACAACGCCAAGACCCCCTCGGGAGCGGCCTCGACAAAGCATTTCGGAGGGGCGGAGAATCCAAGGCCAAGCCTGCCTCAGGAGGAGGCAGTGATGTCAGCAGTGACGCACCGCGCCAGTGAGTGCCAGTGTCCGCCAGCGGCACAGTTAACGTTTCGGTGCAAAGGAGACAGCGCAGCCGTTGGTTCCCAAGGAGCGGGGCAAAGGTTTCCTCTTTGGTGCAACAAGACCGAAGACCGCAAGGACGATAAGCACGATGTCACCGTCGAGCCCACCACCATGTCACCGCCTGATCCTTTTGCAGGCGAAGACTACTTTTGTCAGGGTAGGAACGTCCTTGTTTTCCCGCTCAAATATGGCCGTTGTGTAATCCCTTCCCGCCTAAACATTTAGGGGGAAGAGGACCATGGTCGCCTATATAAGTAGCTAGGACCTCCACTGCAAAGGGGGATCATCAACACACACACTTGACCACCGCACAAGGAGCAAGAATAGTAGCCTCCTGACCCTCCCGAGCTCACCTCCTGAGCTCAGGAACCCTTGTACCAGTTCATACTCTAGCTCACCCGTAGCCAATCCACCAAAGCAGGAAGTAAGGTCTTACACCTCGCGGTGGCCCGAACCTGGATAAACTTTGGTGTGTTTGTTTGTTGTTTGCTTGAATCCTTCCACCGAGATGAGAGCGAGGCGCTAGGTAGACGTGAGTGGGAGAGATCTTCGTTCACGCCCCTGTGTTCGAACTTAACGGGTTTTGCGGAGCCCTGAATCCGACATTTGGCGTGCCAGGTAGGGGGCGTGTCAAAATCTCGCCTCTCCGACGACCTCGTCGCGTTCTCGTCACCGACCCTGCTCCACAGCCATGGTGGACACACGCCGAGCTTGCGCCGCCCGCCGCACTGCGAACGTTGATCAGACGGCACCCGCGGGCAACTGCGCGCCGCTCCGCCCCAACCCGCCGACCGCCAACGCCGCCACAGACCCGGCTGTCCACGAGCAGCAGGACTCCTCGCTGCCGCTGTCCGTGCGGCGGGACGGCCGCACGACAACTCCTTCACCTTCGCCGGCCGCAGCGTCGTCCTCTCTGGTCCGCCGCGGGCCGGTCTACCAGCAGCCTGCGCTATTGATGGCGCGGGAGCTCTTGCGCTACCGTCCTGCAGATGATCTCTACGACGAGTGGCTCCACCGCATCACCGAGCTCGTCAACGCCGCTGGGGAAGCGCCTGCACCAACGCACTCTTTGCGTCCTCCGTCGCCCCCGGCGGCGAACGAGGGCCGTGGGGTCCCGGCTCTGCCTCAACTTCATCCCGCCGGCCAGGAGGGCCGGCGTGAGGCCCCTCGACGCGAACAACCCCGCAGAGCCCACGCCCGCGACGAGGAGAGTTGCCAGGTTATCCCGCACCCATATGCAGGGGCTCGTGGCCCCCTGGCCCACAACGCCCAGACCGCGCGCCACAGGAGGTGGTGGCGCCAGCACCTCCAGAACCAGCGTCACAGGTGCAGGGGGCGCCTGTGATCATGAGCGTACGCGGGTCTGGCGCCCTAGCTCCCGACCTACGGCGCCTCGTCTGGCCCGGCAAGTTCAAGCCGGACCTGCCTCCGCGCTACGATGGCGCCACCGACCCCATGGAGTTCCTTCAACTCTACAAGCTGAGCATCAAGGCGGCCAACGGCACTGAGCAGGTCATGGCCAACTGGTTCCCCATGGCTCTGAAGGACGGCACGTGCTCCTGGCTCCTAAACCTCCCGGTGGGATCCATCTCCTCCTGGGGAGAGCTTCGCGAGCGCTTCGTCGCCAACTTTCAAAGCACCCGCGACCGAGCCCCGGCAGCTGCTAACCTGCATCGCGTGAAGCAGTAGCTGGGAGAAACCCTGCAAAAGTACATCCAACGCTTCAACACCATGCGCCTCAGTATCCCCAGGGTTTCGGACGAGGCCATCATCTCTGCGTTCTCTGATGGTGTCCGCGACGTCAGGATGAGGGAAGATCTCGCCATCCACGAAGACCTGTGCATGGCCCTCGAGATGTTCAAACTCGCGGCAAAGTGCGCCAGGGCGGAGGAAGGCCGCCTCTCCCTTCAGGAGCTGCCTGAGGTGGAGGCAGACGACAAGAAGACCAAGGCCAAGGAGTCGAAGCGCAAGGGACCCGCCGTGCTGGCTGCTAAGCCAGAAGTGAAGCGTGGCTGCGGCTACGATGACCTCCCCAGAGACAACCGACCATACTGCGTCTTCCACAACGTCCACAACCACAACACCAACGATTGCCAGGAGCTCAGGGCGATGCACGGCGGGCGCATCGGGCAGCGCCCTGAGCGCGACAACCGTGGCTACGGCCGTGGAGGAGGCCGAGGAGGAGGACGTTGGGACGACAGGAACTCGCGCCAAGGGTGGCGTGAGTAGCCTCGTGAAAACCACTGGCAGGAGCAGCCTCGTGACGCCCCCTGGCGCGACCAGCCTCGCGAAGGTCGCCCTCAGGGCCACGGAGGCCTACCTCCGCTGCCACCACCACCAAGGAGGAACGATGACGATCACCAGGGAGACAGGGCAGGGGTATCCAATAACCGCGTGCAGTCGCGTGCATTCTGGTAGGAGCTCATGCCCCGGCTTCTCATCACATCTTCAAGCAGTTCGCCCGTGAGGTGAACGCGGCGCTTCCCAGGCCTGACACCGCGTGCAACCTCAGGTGGACCAAGCAGGTCATTGCTTTTGACCCAAAGACCAGCTCAAGTGTACTGCGGCCCCGGGTGCACTCCCGATGCTCTACACCCCGACCATCAGCAATGTCCTCGTGACAAAGACCCTCATCAACGGTGGGGCAGGGCTCTCCGTCCTCTCCGTCCAGACCTTCGAGACACTCCAGGTTCCCTACAATCAGCTCCACCCCGCCAAGCCATTCTACAGAGTCACGGATGGCTCCACGCTCCTGATGGGGCAAGTCCGCCTCCCCGTCACCTTTGGAGACCGCGACAACTACCACACCGAGCTCATCGACTTTGACGTCGCCAACATCCACCTCCCGTACAACACCATCCTGGGGTATCCTGCCCTTGCCAAGTTCATGGCGCCGACCCATCATGGCTACAACGTCCTCAAGATGCCCAGAAGTAGCAGAGTCATCAAGATCGCCTCCGACGAGAAGGAAGTGGTGCGTTCCCTGGAGCGTGCCTACCAAACCGCGGCGGTTGAATACCCCGATGTGGATGAAGCCGTCCTTGCCCTGTAGACCGCCCCCAAGAAGAAGAAGAACCTACCCGTCAACGGACCTGAGGACACGGGGGCTGCCGATGACCTAGCCTCAGGACTCGCGCCTGCTGACGGGGAGGCATGCTCGACGCCCCTCTCGTGATGGGCTCGGGGACTCTCCTGTGGAATGTCCCTGAGCTGACCCGTGCCCCGAGGGAGGTGTTCAAGCACCACCTGCAAGCGTATCTTGATGCGCGTTTTTGTGAGCCCAGCGCGAGCCGTCCAACGCTAGGGGCTCAGGACATCATCGACCAAGTTACAGAGGAACTTTAGTACGCAAGACTCATCCGCGGTGGGCGTAACCGCACAACCTCGAGTCCACCTGCACGCAGCTCAAGCGACTGCTTCCGCATCTACATCGACATCGCGGGTCTCAACCGACCCGTTCCTCAGGAGCCCTTCTAGCCGACGCCGGTCGGCCGGAGGAGGGCCCTCCCCTGCAGCTACGTCCGCATGCTCTTCGGCTTCCGCAATGCAGCTGCCACGTTCTAGCATCTCGCGCAGCAGGCCTTGGGGGCTCGGGAGGCACAGTGGCAGGCGGTCCGGACGGAGTGGGGGCTGGACCCGCGCGACCACTAAGAGCCTCAGGAGCCCCTGGGCCTCACTAGCCCGACGATCCTCGGGAGCGACCCGCACAGCTCACGTATTCAGCTACCCCAACTCTCCTTCGGCAAGTATTAGGTGACACTTCAGGTATCTAAACGAGGGCGCCTCTCGGGCTGCATCATCCTCGGGCCGCTGGGGGCTGTTCCCCCGCGGCTGTCTCCCTTTTTGCATGATCAAGGCCAGATATGTCGGTGTACAAAAAGAGGGGTACACTTTTTGCACCCCTATAACTGTGCACGGGCAGTCTGAGCCGCGGGCACGACCACACCAAGCAAGGCAAGGGAGGTGAGCCAGGGTGAGACTGAAGCTCGATGGAAATGGATCGACACCAAGGACAAGACCAGGAAGAACCAAGGGACGAGGCAGGCTCCCCCAGCAAGATCCTTGCCGGGGCCGGCTTTGGCTCCCCCCGGCAAGATCCTTGCCGGGGCCGGCTTTAGCAGCCCCGACAAGACCCTTGCCGCGGCAACTCGCCCCACGCCTACGGAGCAAATCACCCTTGAGTCCACTGCCCCCCATGGGGCAAGGATTCGGGAGACATCCCCGTAGTGGCATGCAGATCTTTGTGAAGACATTCAAGATCAGATACGCACTAAAGAAGACGACGACCCTTGGCGGGATCCTAGCCAAGGAAGACCATAAGACCTCCGGCAGGCACCTTGCTGGGGATGGCACCAGGCGCCACGGCAAGACCCTTGCCGGCGCCCCGGCAAGGCCCTTGCCAAGGACATCCGTAGAGCCACTATCAGGCCCACGCCGACTAAACCTCCACCACCGTATGCAACTGCCGACCCAACCAGCTATGCAGGCACCTGCATGGCGACATGCAGATCTTCGTGAAGACCCACCATTGCGCCACCTCAGCTGCCTACCTACCTACATGGCATATCAGGCATCGCTAGCCAGGGCGCGTGTCGACACAAGAAGGAGCGGCGACGGACAAGACATATCTCCCCCCCATCCCCGATAAAGCAAGGACACCTGAGCAAGACGCATTAAATGTGCCTTGTCATGTAATGCGAGGGATAAACTCGCATCACTATACCCTTTCCACCTCCTGTGTGCCACTGTGGCAACCCCTTTTTCTATAAAAGGAAGCGCGAGGCGACCAGGAGGAGGATTCGGCTTTTTTGGATCTCCTCACGACCCATAGCTAGCTGAAGAACACATATATACAATCCACCAAAGCAGGAGTAGGGTTTTACGCATCCTCGCGGCCCGAACCTGGATAAACGAACCGTGTGCTATCTGTTTGATCCACTCTTCTCTCAACCCCGCGCCCCGCTAACCGTAGTAGGGATTCTTGTGATCCCATAGGTGTCTTTCCCACCGACATCTTTGGCGCGCCAGGTAGGGGAGCGCAGTTGTGAGAATCGGCTTTAGCAGTTAGTTCGACGCTTCTTCATCATTATGACACCCAAGAAGAAGACGACGGTGGTGGTTAGCCAATCGGAAGCCGGACAGCCCGTCCCGACGCGGGCGAGCAGCAGACCGGTCGCGGAAAGGACCCGGGGCACTACTCGCAAACACCAACACCGTCCCGGCAGCCGGAGTTTTGGAGGTGGCGATGTTTGTGCGTCTGGTAACGGGCCACACACCGCCTAATCCAAAGACGGGGCCAGGCCCTCCGCGGGTGGCGCGGGGCCTTCCAAGATCGCTGCCGCATCACCCGAAGGCAACACAAGGGCATCCAGAACTCCCACGCCGGCGCCAACAGCGCGCTCCTCCCAAGCAGCGCGCGACGAACGGCGTCATCACGCCGAAGATCCCGGGCGTCGCCACGGGAAGAGCCCCAAGTGCCACTCCCGAGACGTAGAAGACCTACCTGCCCGCCGAAGCGCTGGTGAAAACGGCATGCGACCGCGGGATCGTGATGGAGCTCCTCCTGACATGGTCAGGAGTCGAAGCGCGTCGCGGTCCGTGCAGGTTTCGCTACCGCTAACCCCAGCAGAAGCCTTGGCGCACGCGCAGTTGCTCCTCGACTTTCCTCCTGTTACGGGGAAACTCGACGAATGGAGAGCCACCATCCGAAGCCATGTCGCGGTCGCCAACAAGGATGAACCAAGTCCAGCGAAGCCCCCGGGTCGACGCTCCGATGGGGTCCCACGCACCGGTCGCGGGAGGACCGACAGCGCCGTGGCCACGGTGCATTCGCCTCCACCTCGCCCGGTACCGCGTGTGTCAACTCGTCAGGACGTCGCGGGTGATGACATCTCCATAGCATCATCCGACCCACGGGCCCACGGCGACAAACGTCAAGTTCTTTAGGAGCGACCTCATGAAGACGCTCGAACCACCATCGAGCGCCGGCGCGGAGCGCGCCACCACTCAGACAGGCGAGCCGGGCCTGCTGTGAACTGCCCAGCACCGGAAAGCCCTGGAGGTCTACCTTATGAGGTAGGCTGTCCGACTTTTACCCTTGAGCTAGGGCAGTTCCAATGGCCCACTCACCGCACCTTCAAGCCTGACGTTGGCGAGAAGTACAACGGCAAGACCCACCCGTCGGAGTTCCTCAGCATCTACACCATCGCGTTGCAAGTTGCCGGAGCCCGCGACGATAAGGTGCTTGCGAATTACTTTCCATTGGCTCTTAAACCCAATGCCATGTCGTGGTTGATGCACTTGCCGGTAGACTCTATTTCCTCCTGGTCGGATTTGTTCCATGAGTTTGTTGGCGCCTTTACTGGAGGTCACCAAGCCCATGGCCAAGCAAGTGACCTGCACGTCATTCCCCAGAAGGGAGGCGAGATTCTGCGCAAGTATATACAGAGGTTCAGCCGGGTATAGTACAATATCCCTGATGTTCACCCTGCCGCCATCATCAGCGCGTTTCATCAGAACGTGCGTAACCGCAAGATGCGCGAAGAGATGGCAATGACCAAGGTGAAAGATGTGGCAGAACTCTATGTTCTTGCAGACAGATGTGCCCGGGCTGAAGAGGGAAGGAAGTACCCCGGCGAAGATGCCGGCGTGGACCGACTCTTCAGATGATGATGCTGCCGCCCCGGCAAAGATAGGCCGGTGCCGCAACAGGAAGCGCGAAGGTAAAGCCGTGCTTGCCGTCGAGGGATCTGATGACGCCGGCTCCGCCAAGAAAACCAAGGCGGATGACCCCGGCAAGGAAATTGCCGGGTGTGTCGCCTGCCGGGCCTTGGCGGCTGCCGAGAAGCCAGGAAACTCCGACAAGCAATACTGCAAGATCCATCGCACCAAAGTGTTGGGGAACGTAGTATTTTAAAATTTTCCTACGATCACGCAAGATCTATCTACCAGATGCATAGCAACGAGAGGGAAGAGTGTGTCTACGTACCCTCGTAGACCGGGAGCGGAAGCGTCAAGTGACGCGGTTGATGTTGTCGAACTTCTTCGCGATCCAACCGATCAAGCACCGAACGTACGGCACCTCCGCGTTCAGCACATGTTCAGCTTGATGACGTCCCACGAGCTCTTGATCCAGTTGAGCTTCACGGGAGAGTTTCGTCAGCACGACGGCGTGGTGACGGATATGATGTGTTCACCGGCGCAGGGCTTCGCCTAAGCTCTACGACGGTATGACCGAGGTGTGATTCTGTGGAGGGGGGCACCGCACACGGCTAAAACAATTCAACTTGTGTGTCTTTGGGTGCCCCCCTGCCCCCGTATATAAAGGAGCAGGGGAGGGAGGCCGGCCGGCCCTTCCTGGTGCGGCTAGAGAGGGAGTCCTACTAGGAATAGGATTGCAATCCTATTCCTAGTAGGATTCACCGAAAGGAAGAAGGGGGAAAGGAATAGGAGAGGTGCCCCCCCCCCCCCAATCCTAGTCCAACTAGGAATGCTAGGTGGGGGCACCGGCCAGCCCTATGGGCTGCCTCTCTCTTTCCCTTTAGGCCCACTATGGACCATCCCCTCTCGTAGGGGGTTCCGGTAACCCCCTCCGGCATTCCCGATAAATCCGAAACTTTTCCGGTATACTTCCGGTGTCCGAATATAGCCGTCCAATATATCAATCTTTATGTCTTGGACATTCCGAGACTCCTCGTCATGTCCGTGAACTCACCCGGGACTCCGAACTACCTTCGGTACATCAATACTCACAAACTCATAATACCGATCGTCATCAAACGTTAAGCGTGCGGACCCTACGGGTTCGAGAACTATGTAGACATGACCGAGACTCATCTCCGGTCAATAACCAATAACGGAACCTGGATGTTCATATTGGCTCCTACATATTCTAAGAAGATCTTTTATCGGTCAGAACCGCATAACAACATACGTTGTTCCTTTTGTCAAACGGTATGTTACTTGCCCGAGATTCGATTGTCGGTATCTTTATACCTAGTTCAATCTCGTTTACCGGCAAGTCTCTTTACTCGTTCCGTAACACATCATCTCGTGACTAACTCATTAGTCTTTTGCTTGCAAGGCTTATTATGATGTGTGTTACCGAGAGGGCCCAGAGATACCTCTCCGACACTCGGAGTGACAAATCCTAATCTTGATCTATGCCAACACCACGAATACTTTCGGAGACACCTGTAGAGCATCTTTATGATCACCCAGTTACGTTGTGACGTTTGATAGCACACAAGGTGTTCCTACGGTATTCGGGAGTTGCATAATCTCATAGTCATAGGAACATGTATAAGTCATGAAGAAAGCAATAGCAGTTAAACTAAACGATCATAGTGCTATGCTAACGGATGGGTCTTGTCCATCACATCATTCTCCTAATGATGTGATCCCGTTGATCAAATGACAACTCATGTCTATGGCTAGGAAACATAACCATCTTTGATCAATGAGCTAGTCTAGTAGAGGCATACTAGGGACATACTGTTTTGTCTATGTATCCACACATGTACTAAGTTTCCGGTTAATACAATTCTAGCATGAATAAAGACATTTATCATGATATAAGGAAATACAAATAACATCTTTATTATTGCCTCTAGGGCATATTTCCTTCAGTCTCCCACTTGAACTAGAGTCAATAATCTAGATTACAAAGTGATGATTCTCACACCCATGGAGTCTTGGTGCTGATCATGTTTTGCCCGTGGAAGAGGCTTAGTCAACGGGTCTGCAACATTCAGATCCGTATGTATTTTGCAAATCTCTATGTCTCCCTCCTTGACTAGATCGCGGATGGAATTGAAGCGTCTTTTGATGTGCTTTGTTTTCTTGTGAAACCTGGATTCCTTCGCCAAGGCTATGGCTCCAGTGTTGTCACAAAAGATTTTCATTGGACCCGATGCACTAGGTACTACACCTAGATCGGATATGAACTCCTTCATCCAGACTCCTTCATTTGCTGCTTCCGAAGCAGCTATGTATTCCGCTTCACACGTAGATCCCGCCACGACGCTCTGCTTGGAACTGCACCAGCTGACAGCTCCACCGTTCAATAAAAATACATATCCGGTTTGTGACTTTGAGTCATCCGGATCAGTGTCAAAGCTAGAATCGACGTAACCGTTTACGACGAGCTCTTTGTCACCTCCATATACGAGAAACATATCCTTTGTTCTTTTCAGATACTTTAGGATGTTTTTGACCGCTGTCCAGTGATCCACTCCTGGATTACTTTGGTACCTCCCTGCTAGACTTATAGCAAGGCACACATCAGGTGTGGTACACAGCATTGCATACATGATAGATCCTATGGCTGAGGCATAGGGAATGACTTTCATTTTATCTCTATCTTCTGCAGTGGTCGGGCATTGAGTCTTACTCAACTTCATACCTTGTAAAACAGGCAAGAATCCTTTCTTTGACTGATCCATTTTGAACTTTTTCAAAATCTTATCAAGGTATGTGCTTTGTGAAAGTCCAATTAAGCGTCTTGATCTATCTCTATAGATCTTGATGCCTAATATGTAAGCAGCTTCTCCGAGGTCTTTCATTGAAAAACTTTTATTCAAGTATCCTTTTATGCTATCCAGAAATTCTATATCATTTCCAATTAACAATATGTCATCTACATATAATATTAGAAATGCTACAGAGCTCCCACTCACTTTCTTGTAAATATAGGCTTCTCCAAAAGTCTGTATAAAACCATATGCTTTGATCACCTCATCAAAGCGTATATTCCAACTCCGAGATGCTTGCACCAGTCCATAGATGGATCGCTAGAGTTTGCATACTTTGTTAGCACCTTTTGGATCGACAAAACCTTCTGGTTGCATCATATACAACTCTTCTTTGAGATATCCATTTAGGAATGCAGTTTTGACATCCATTTGCCAGATTTCATAATCATAAAATGCGGCAATTGCTAACATGATTCGGACAGACTTAAGCATCGCTACAGGTGAGAAAGTCTGATCGTAGTCAACTCCTTGAACTTGTCGAAAACCTTTCGCAACAAGTCGAGCTTTGTAAACAGTAATATTACCGTCTGCGTCGGTCTTCCTCTTGAAGATCCATTTATTTTCGATGGCCTGCCGATCATCGGGCAAGTCAACCAAAGTCCACACTTTGTTCTCATACATGGATCCCATCTCAGATTTCATGGCTTCAAGCCATTTTGCGGAATCTGCGCTCATCATCGCTTCCTAATAGTTCGTAGGTTCATCATGGTCTAGTAACATGATTTCCAGAACTGGGTTGCCGTACCACTCTGGTGCGGAACGTACTCTGGTTGATCTACGACGTTCAGCAGAAACTTGATCCGAAGTTTCATGATCATTATCATCAACTTCCTCACTAATTGGTGTAGGAATCACTGGAACAATTTCCTGTGATGTACTACTTTCCAATATGGGAGAAGGTACAATTACCTCATCAAGTTCTACTTTCCTCCCACTCACTTCTTTCGAGAGAAACTCTTTTTCTAGAAAGGATCCGTTCTTAGCAATGAATATTTTGCCTTCGGATCTGTGATAGAAGGTGTACCCAACAGTCTCTTTTGGGTATCCTATGAAGACACATTTTTCCGACTTGGGATCGAGCTTATCAGGTTGAAGTGTTTTCACATAAGCATCGCAGCCCCAAATTTTAAGAAACGACAACTTTGGTTTCTTGCCAAACCATAGTTCATAAGGCGTCGTATCAACGGATTTAGATGGTGCCCTATTTAACGTGAATGTAGCTGTCTCTAAAGCATAACCCCAAAACGATAGTGGTAAATCGGTAAGAGATATCATAGATCGCACCATATCCAATAAAGTACGGTTACGACGTTCGGACACACCATTACGTTGTGGTGTTCCAGGTGGCGTGAGTTGTGGAACTATTCCACATTGTTTCAAATGAAGACCAAACTCGTAACTCAAATATTCTCCTCCACGATCAGATCGTAGGAACTTTATTTTCTTGTTACGATGATTCTCTACTTCACTCTGAAATTCTTTGAACTTTTCAAATGTTTCAGACTTGTGCTTCATTAAGTAGATATACCCATATCTGCTCAAATCATCAGTGAAGGTCAGAAAATAACGATACCCGCCGCGAGCATCAACACTCATTGGTCCACATACATCAGTATGTATGATTTCCAACAAATCTGTTGCTCGCTCCATAGTTCCGGAGAACGGAGTTTTAGTCATCTTGCCCATGAGGCATGGTTCGCAAGCACCAAGTGATTCATAATCAAGTGATTCCAAAAGTCCATCTTTATGGAGTTTCTTCATGCGTTTTACACCAATATGACCTAAACGGCAGTGCCACAAATAAGTTGCACTATCATTATTAACCTTGCATCTTTTGGTTTCAATATTACGAATATGTGTATCACTACAATCGAGATCCAATAAGAATAGACCACTCTTTAAGGGTGCATGACCATAAAAGATATTATTCATCAAAATGGAACAACCATTATTCTCTGATTTAAATGAATAACCGTATCGCAATAAACAAGATCCAGATATAATGTTCATGCTCAACACTGGCACCAAATAACAATTATTTAGGTCTAAAACTAATCCCGAAGGTAGATGTAGAGGTAGCGTGCCGACGGCGATCACATCGACTTTCGAACCGTTTCCCACGCGCATCGTCACCTCGTCCTTAGCTAATCTTCGTTTAATCCATAGTCCCTGTTTCGAGTTACAAATATTAGCAACCGAACCGGTATCAAATACCGAGGTACTACTACGAGAATTAGTAAGGTACACATCAATAAGATGTATATCACATATACCTTTGTTCACCTTGCCATCCTTCTTATCCGCCAAATACTTGGGGCAGTTCCGTTTCCAGTGTCCAGTCCCCTTGCAGTAGAAGCACTCAGTTTCAGGCTTGGCTCCAGATTTGGGTTTCTTCGTTGAAGTAGCAACTGACTTGCTATTCTTTTTGAAGTTCCCTTTCTTTCCCTTGCCCTTTTTCTTGAAACTAGTGGTCTTGTTAACCATCAACACTTGATGCTCCTTTTTGATTTCTACCTCCGCAGCTTTGAGCATAGCGAAGAGCTCGGGAATTGTCTTTTGCATCCCATGCATGTTATAGTTCATCACGAAGCCTTTATAGCTTGGTGGCAGTGATTGAAGAACTCTATCAATAACACTATCCTCGTCAACTTTGCAACCAAGTTGAGTCATATGATTGTAGTACCCAGACATTCTGAGCAAGTGTTCACTAATAGAACTATTCTCCTCCATTTTGCAGTTGTAGAACTTATTGGAAATCTCATATTTCTCAATTCGGGCATTTGCTTGAAATATTAACTTCAACTCCTGGAACATTTCATATGCTCCATGACGTTCAAAACGTCGTTGAAGTCCCGGTTCTAAGCCGTAAAGCATGGCACACTGAACTATCGTGTAGTCATCAGACCGCGACTGCCAGGCGTTCAAAGTGTCTGCATCAGCGGAAGGGGGCTTGTCACCTAGCGGTGCTTCAAGGACATAATTCTTCTGTGCAGCAATGAGGATAATCCTCAGGTTACGGACCCAGTCCGTGTAATTGCTACCATCATCTTTCAACTTAGCTTTCTCTAGGAATGCATTAAAATTCAAAGGAACGGTAGCACGGGCCATTGATCCACTATGACATAGATATGCAAAACTATCAGGACTAAGTTCATGATAAATTAAAGTTCAATTTAATCATATTAATTTAAAGAACTCCCACTTAGATAGACATCCCTCTGGTCATCTAAATGATCACGTGATCCAAATCAACTAAACCATGTCCGATCATCACGTGAGATGGAGTAGTTTTCAATGGTGAACATCTTATGTTGATCATATCTACTATATGATTCACGCTCGACCTTTCGGTCTCCAGTGTTCCGATGCCATATCTGTATATGCTAGGCTCGTCAAGTTTAACCCGAGTATTCTGCGTGTGCAAAACTGGCTTACACCCGTTGTATTTGAACGTAGAGCTTATCACACCCGATCATTACGTGGTGTCTCGGCACGACGAACTTTCGCAACGGTGCATACTCAGGGAGAACACTTATACCTTGAAATTTAGTAAGGGATCATCTTATAATGCTACCGTCGTTCTAAGCAAAATAAGAAGCATAATAAGATAAACATCACATGCAATCAAAAAATATGTGACATGATATGGCCATCATCATCTTGTGCTTTTGATCTCCATCTTCAAAGCACCGTCATGATTACCTTCGTCACCGGCTTGACACCTTGATCTTCATCGTAGCATCGTTGTCGTCTCGCCAACTATTGCTTCCATGACTATCGCTACCGCTTAGTGATAAAGTAAAGCAATTACATGGCGATTGTATTTCATACAATAAAGCGACAACCATATGGCTCCTGCCAGTTGCCGATAACTTTACAAAACATGATCATCTCATACAAAACCGTATAACTCATCATGTCTAGACCATATCACATCACAACATGCCCTGCAAAAACAAGTTAGACGTCCTCTACTTTGTTTGTTGCAAGTTTTACGTGGCTGCTACGGGCTTAGCAAGAACCGTTCTTACCTACGCATATAAAACCACAACGATGTTTCGTCAAGTATGTGATGTTTTAACCTTCACAAGGACCGGGCGTAGCCACACTTGATTCAGCTAAAGTGAGAGAGACAGACACCCGCCAGTCACCTTTAAGCAACGAGTGCTCGTAACGGTGAAACCAGTCTCGCGTAAGCGTACGCGTAATGTCGGTCCGGGCCGCTTCATCTCACAATACCGCCGAAGCAAAGTATGACATGCTGGTAAGCAGTATGACTAGTATCGTCCACAATCTCATAGTGTTCTACTCGTGCATATCATCTACGCATAGACCTGGCTCATGATGCCACTGTTGGGGAACGTAGTATTTTAAAATTTTCCTACGATCACGCAAGATCTATCTACTAGATGCATAGCAACGAGAGGGAAGAGTGTGTCTACGTACCCTCGCAGACCGGGAGCGGAAGCGTCAAGTGACGCGGTTGATGTTGTCGAACTTCTTCGCGATCCAACCGATCAAGCACCGAACGTACGGCACCTTCGCGTTCAGCACACGTTCAGCTTGATGACGTCCCACGAGCTCTTGATCCAGTTGAGCTTCACGGGAGAGTTTCGTCAGCACGACGGCGTGGTGACGGATATGATGTGTTCACCGGCGCAGGGCTTCGCCTAAGCTCTACGACGGTATGACCGAGGTGTGATTCTGTGGAGGGGGGCACCGCACACGGCTAAAACAATTCAACTTGTGTGTCTTTGGGTGCCCCCCTACCCCCGTATATAAAGGAGCAGGGGAGGGAGGCCCACCGGCCCTTCCTGGTGCGGCTAGAGAGGGAGTCCTACTAGGAATAGGATTGCAATCCTATTCCTAGTAGGATTCACCGAAAGGAAGAAGGGGGAAAGGAATAGGAGAGGTGGCGCCCCCCCCCCCCCCAATCCTAGTCCAACTAGGAATGCTAGGTGGGGGCGCCGGCCAGCCCTATGGGCTGCCTCTCTCTTTCCCTTTAGGCCCACTATGGACCATCCCCTCTTGTAGGGGGTTCCGGTAACCCCCTCCGGCATTCCCGATAAATCCGAAACTTTTCCGGTATACTTCCGGTGTCCGAATATAGCCGTTCAATATATCAATCTTTATGTCTCGGACATTCTGAGACTCCTCGTCATGTCCGTGATCTCATCCGGGACTCCGAACTACCTTCGGTACATCAATACTCAAAAACTCATAATACCGATCGTCATCAAACGTTAAGCGTGCGGACCCTACGGGTTCGAGAACTATGTAGACATGACCGAGACTCATCTCCGGTCAATAACCAATAGCGGAACCTGGATGTTCATATTGGCTCCTACATATTCTACGAAGATCTTTTATCGGTCAGAACCGCATAACAACATACGTTGTTCCTTTTGTCAAACGGTATGTTACTTGCCCGAGATTCGATCGTCGGTATCTTTATACCTAGTTCAATCTCGTTTACCGGCAAGTCTCTTTACTCATTCCGTAACACATCATCTCGTGACTAACTCATTAGTCTTTTGCTTGCAAGGCTTATTATGATGTGTGTTACCGAGAGGGCCCAGAGATACCTCTCCGACACTCGGAGTGACAAAACCTAATCTTGATCTATGCCAACACCACGAATACTTTCGGAGACACCTGTAGAGCATCTTTATGATCACCCAGTTAAGTTGTGACGTTTGATAGCACACAAGGTGTTCCTACGGTATTCGGGAGTTGCATAATCTCATAGTCATAGGAACATGTATAAGTCATGAAGAAAGCAATAGCAGTTAAACTAAACGATCATAGTGCTATGCTAACGGATGGGTCTTGTCCATCACATCATTCTCCTAATGATGTGATCTCGTTGATCAAATGACAACTCATGTCTATGGCTAGGAAACATAACCATCTTTGATCAATGAGCTAGTCTAGTAGAGGCATACTAGGGACATACTGTTTTATCTATGTATCCACACATGTACTAAGTTTCCGGTTAATACAATTCTAGCATGAATAAAAGACATTTATCATGATATAAGGAAATACAAATAACATCTTTATTATTGCCTCTAGGGCATATTTCCTTCACAAAGGCCATGATCTCCAGAACTGCCGACAGGTTGAGCTCCTTGCTGAGAAGCAGAGGGCTGAATATGAGAGGCGGGACAAGGATAAGGGCCAGGATGGTGCCGAGGGGTCCGGCAAGAAGCGTGACGACCAAGCAGGCCGTCGCGGGAAGGATAAACAGCAGGAGAGGCCCGCCCGGGGCCGTGACAGAAAGCCAAAAGACGACGATCATGAAGAGGACGATGAGTCCGGCGATCAAGAGTTTCAGAAAGCCATGGAGGCCGTGTGCGTCGATGGCGGCGCCTCGCTGCATACTTCTCACCGCCAGCTTAAACAGTGGGCGTGTGAGATTAGAGCGGCGGAGCCGTCGTCTGGTGCCCAAAAGCCGCTGTAGTGGTCCAGCACGCCTATCATTTTTGACACTTAGGATCACCCCGACCGCACTACTGCGGTCGGGTGCTTGGCATTGTTGGTTTCACCAACAATACGCAACCTCAAGGTGACAAAGATGCTAGTCGATAGCGGGACCGATCTGAACTTAATCTCACCTACCGTGATCGAGAAGCTGCAGATTCCTGATGGAGACCTCGAGGAAACGGGCATGTTTCAGGGTGTCAACCCGGGAAGAAGTCAACCAAAGGGGAAGGTCACGCTGCCCGTGACTTTTGGAAGTGACCTGAACTACAGGACAGAAAGGATCGTGTTCGATGTCGCCAAGATCCCCTTGCCCTACAACGGGATCCTTGGCCGCCCAGCGCTGGCCAAGTTCATGGCGGCGTCACATTACGCCTACAACACCCTGAAGATGCCAGGACCTGTGACGATCATCACCATCCCCTCCGATAAGAAAGATGCGCTGATTTGCGCTGACCAACTATACCAACAAGCAGTTGCAGCAGCTGCCGCCACTAGGGCACTTGCTCCTGCCACTGGAGCCCGGGGGGAGAAGAAGAAGAAGACCGGTGTGACCTCGGACACCCACTCCGGCAAGCGCACCTTTTTAGACTGTAGTGCTCCCGTCGAGGACGTGCCAGAGAGCTCCACCGGCAGAAACAAGAAGTCCAGGGCCACACTGCCGGGAACCAAGAAGGTTGCTGTCAAGGAGGACGGCACAGGAGGGGCTTTCACCATAAGCTCCACCCTTGACGACAAATAGGAAGACGCGCTCGTCACCTTCCTGCGGGCAAATGTCGATGTGTTTGCATGGCAACCATCCAACATCCCCGGCGTTCCCAGGGAGGTGATTGAGCACCACCTTGATGTTTGTCCTCATGCGCGGCCCGTCAAGCAGAAGGTCAAGAAGCAAGCTTTGGAACGACAAGACTTCATCACAGAGGTGATCCGGAAACTGGAAGCAGTGGGTTTGGAAAGAGGAGTGCTCCATCCAACGTGGTTGGCCAATCCAGTGGTAGTGCGCAAGGCAAATGGGAAGTGGAGGCTGTGTATTGATTACACAGATATCAATAAGGCTTGTCCCAAAGACCCCTTCCCATTGCGACGCATCGACCAGATTGTTGACTCCATGGCTGGGAGTGACCTGTTGTCATTTCTCGATGCCTACTCCGGCTACCACCAGATCTTCATGACAAGAGAAGTCGAAGATAAGACGTCATTCATCACCCCATGTGGTACGTATTGTTTCGTACGAATGCCTTTCGGGTTGAAGAGTGTTGGCTCAACGTTTGCAAGGGCAGTCCAGATTAGTTTTGAACCCCAACTCCATAGAAATATGGAGGCTTATATGGATGATATAGTGGTCAAAACCGAGAACAGGGCAACCCTCATACCGGATCTACAAGAGATGTTTGCAAACCTACACAAGATCAATCTCAAGCTGAACCCTGAGAAGTGTGTCTTCGGCGTCCCGTCCGGCAAGCTTCTCGGGTTCTTTGTGTCACAGCGTGGGATAGAGGCCAATTTGGACAAGATCAAAGCTATAGAACAGATTGAAGCACCCAAATGGGTCAAGGATGTGCGTCGGCTTGCTGGCTGCGTTGCCGCCATGAGTAGATTCATTTCCAAGTCTGCCGAGCGCGCCCTCCCCTTCTTCAAGATTTTGAAAAAGGCGGGCCCAATGGAGTGGACGCCAGAAGCCGAAGCAGCATTGCAAGATTTGAAGAGGTATCTTTCCTTCACACAAGTACTAGTTGCGCCTAGGCCACAAGAACCGGTGCTGCTATACCTGGCGGCAACGAACCAGGTGGTCAGCGCCGCACTAGTGGCACAGAGAGAAATTGATGACGAGGTGATAGTAGCGACAGAGCCTGATGCCGTTGGTGCAGAGACGACACGGCCGGTTGGAGTGCCGCCAAGGAAGAAAATGATGCAGCACCCGGTCTACTTTGTTAGCTCCCTCTTGCAGGGGGCTAGATCAAGGTACTCCGGTGTGCAGAAATTGCTCTTCGGCCTTCTTATGGCCTCGAGGAAGCTGCGTCACTACTTCCAGGCACACGAGATCACTGTCGTCACTCGCCTCCCTCTGCAACGGATATTGCACAATCTGATGCAAAGGGAAGAATTGTAGAGTGGGCACTAGAGCTGTCCAGCTTTGGCCTCAAGTTTGAAAGTACCTCGACAATTCAAAGCCGAGTCCTGGCGGAGTTCGTTGCAGAATGGACCGTGACGCCTGATGAAGAAGCCCAGGAAACTGCTCTCCTCGGCAAAGAGGCGAGTTGCGACTGGATCATGTACTTTGATGGAGCTTTCTCCTTCCTGGGCGCCGGGGCTGGCGTACTGCTTGTCACGCCCACTGGAGAGCTCCTCAAGTACGTGGTCCAGATGCACTTCCCCAAGGAGTTATCAACGAATAATACTGCCGAATATAAGGGGCTGCTTGCTGGTCTTAGGATCGCGACAGATCTCAGAATCAAGAAACTCATTGTCAGGGGCGATTCGCAGCTTGTCGTCAAACAAGTCAACAAAGATTACCAGAGCCCTTTGATGAAGGCCTACATCGATGAAGTGAGAAAGCTGGAAGAGCGTTTTGATGGTATACAGGCGGAGCACGTTCCCCGAGCAGAGAACGACATCGCCGATTACCTGTCAAAGCGCGCTACCCTCAAGTTACCTGTGGAACCAGGTACCTTTGTGCTTCAGCTTTCTCAGCCATCCGTTGATCCATCAACAGAGCAAAACAAGAGGAGGAAATCAGGGCCCGGCAAGTACTTTCCCGCCGAGCTCCCCGGAGCCGCCGGCAAGGATGTTGCTGGGGACACTGAGCCCGCCATGGGACGGCTAGCTCCAGCGGAGCGTCAAGCTCTTGCCATCGAGACAGCCGCTCCTATTGCGGAGGAAATGCCTTTAGTCCTCGCCGTCGAGCCCCAGGCTCCAGCGTGGGCACATCCTACCGTCCGATTCCTCCAAACTGGGGAACTTCCTGAGGAGCAGAAAGAAGCGGAAAAAGGAGCCCGTCGATCTGCTATGTACCAGTTCATCGATGACGTCCTGTACAGAAAGAGACCGAACGGCGTGAAATTGAAGTGTATCCCTCGAGAGGAAGGACTGGGGCTGTTGGCAGAGATACATGGAGGCATATGTGGATCTCACATAGGGTCAAGAGCCCTTGCCGGCAAGGCATTTTGGCAAGGCTTCTTCTGGCCCATTGCCCTCCAGGATGCGACGACACTGGTCACCAGGTGTGAAGCGTGTCAGTTCCATTCAAAGAAACTTCATCAACCAGCTCAAGCCCTTCAAACCATTCCTCTCTCCTGGCCCTTCTCGGTCTGGGGCCTCGACATACTGGGCCCTTTCCCCCGCGATGTCGGGGGCTTTGAGTACTTGTACGTCGCAATCGACAAGTTCACAAAGTGGCCAGAGGTGGAGGCAGTGAGGAAGGTCACAACTCAGTCAGCCGTCAAATTCTTCAAGGGACTAGTGTGCCGTTTTGGTGTACCCAATAGGGTCATCACCGACAACGGCACACAGTTCACAAGCCGCACCTTCATGCAATATACCAAAGACCTCGGCAACAAAGTCTGTTTCGCTTCCATTGCTCACCCACGAAGCAATGGTCAAGCTGAGAGAGCAAACGCTGAAGTACTGCGAGGCTTAAGGACAAATACCTTTTACAGGCTGCGCAAGAGTGGAAGGCGCTGGATTGATGAGTTGCCGACGGTTCTTTGGTCGATCAGAACGATGCCAAATCGAACCACCGGCTAGACACCCTTTGCCCTGGTATACGGGGCAGAAGCAGTTCTCCCCACCGAACTCATATACGGGTCACCTCGAGTGCTCGCTTATGATGAGCTTGAGCAAGAGCAACTGCGGCAAGATGATGCAACGCTCCTTGAGGAAGATCGTCTTCGGGCGGCTGTGAGAGCAGCACGCTACCAGCAAGCCTTGCGCCGCTACCATAGCCGCAAGGTCCGTGCCCGAAGCTTTGAGGAAGGCGACCTTGTTCTTCGGCGCGTTCAATCGGCCAATAATACCAACAAGTTGACGCCGAAGTGGGAAGGCCCTTATCGGGTAATACGAGTCACCAGGCCTGGCACAGTCCGCCTAGAGACCGAAAATGCCGTTTTGGTGAGCAACTCCTGGAACATTGAGCATCTTCGCAAGTTTCACCCGTGAGGCGCGGCTTGCCGGGCCCCCCTTTAAGCCACCTTTTGTACAAGCCTTACCAACAAGACATGTAACCCTTTGTACAAAGCCAGGAGCAAACCCTGAGCATAAATAAATGAAGCGCTGGCGCCCTAAGTTATAGCATGCATGCTAGGTCAAGTCTCATCCTTGGTTAGGGTTGATAGTGCTTAGCGGCGGCTAACCCCTAGCTTAGAGGTCGAGTTTGCATCTCTTTTTTTTTCTTCTTTGGTTCACAGGACACACATATATCCTTGCCGAAACTACTTGTGGAGAAAAAAAAGGAACATACCAGCATCTAGGCCCCGGCAAGCCAGTATTGCCGGGGGCTGCAAGAGCAAAGATTCACCCACGGCAGACCACGGTTGCCGGGGGCTGCAGCTTCAGATAAGTTCTTCATCCCTTATCATGCATTCCATTATGGACTGAGGTATGTGAAACCTCTTTTTTTCCTTAAACTACCGTGCTCCCCTAACTCTAGGCCCTAGGGCTCGTTCCAGGGACCAGGTTTGGTCGTAGTCGCGGCAGCGAAAGGGTAAAACAAGGAGCCTAAACCCACTTCATCCCTGCCTCCGCCAAAGGCGTGAGAAAGGTCGAGCGAAGTGGGGGGAATGGCGAGGCCTGTTGCCGGGCAAGAAAATGTTTATCTTAGAGATATCAGGGATTTATTCCCTGTTGTGGGTACTACCTGCGAACAAATGACCCGGCAAACATCCCTTTTTCATTAAAAACATCCCGCCCATGTATAGTCCATACGGAATGAAAAACATGAACAAGGGGATTACAAGTGTTAAATTTAACAGACGCCCGAAGGCTTACAATATAAAAAGAGATAAGATGCCCGTAATCCCTTTCTTGTCCCTCTCCTCAGGAGGCAGGTCAAGGAGGCGAGAAGGGCAAAAGGAGCGCCTAGGCGAGCTACGGGTGGCAGAAGACACCAAGAGAACATCTCGGTGGCCGCCCAAAGGCTGGATGGTGATGGCGGCGCCGGAAGCAGAGCTCAAAGATGAGGCGGCATGACGTCAGTACGCGTCGAAGGCGTCGGTGCCCGCATACACCGACTTGACGGCCTTGCCGCCCGCCCTCTTCCTCTTCCGCAGCCCCCCACGCCAGTCACCCAAGGGGACGGCCCCGAGAAGTTCAAGGAACCGGCGACATGGATGATGGGGTCGCCGGTGCCACAAGGAGCGGCGCCCGACACCTAGTCGGACCCGTCATCCTGCCGCCCACCATCCTCGTCGTCGCTGCCACTGTCCTCCTCGTCACTCTCGCTCGAGGAGGAACATTCACTATCACAAGAGCTCTCCACACAGTACCTTGTACGAGTCCCAAAGTGCCAAAAGACCTTGACGGAGAGAAGGCCACCCTCCATTAGCTTAAAATGGAGAGTGAGCCCCTCCGTCAAGCTGTGGATATGAGCAAACGTATTCCATCCCCGACGAAGATACATCATATGATGAGCAGGGAAGTCGACGTGGACCCACGTGCCACTGATCCCGCAGCCCCTCATGTGCAGCCGCAATGACTCCGGCGGATCCAGCTCCATCTCCCACGCAAATGGAGTCGGGAGACGAAGGCGACGGCGCGGCGGCCGGCGCAACCTGACGAAGAACTCACAAGGGCCATCCCCAACATGGCCCTCCATTGGAGGAGGAGCTGCTGGCGGGGGCGAGGCCGGCGGGCCACCCCGTCCTCCTTTTCCCCGAGCGCCCCGGCCTCGCCCACTGCCTCACCCCTCCCCCTTCCCCTTGCGGCCGGCTCTGCCACCGCAGGCGCGGGAGAAGGAGGGACACGTTGTCGAGCGGCGACCCTGGCCGCCACCGTTGAAGGGCTGGGATTTCCTCTCTCCATGACGAATGGAAGATAGGAGCAGAAGCTGAAGAAGGAAGAAGATCGAAGAATGCGGGACGCCGTCCCTCCCCTCCCGCTCTTTATAAAGGAACGAGGTTGGGGCTCGACCGCCCCGCTCGGCCAATCAAGACACGGAAGGCACAGGGAGCCAGGACCGACCCGCTGCCCCAACCAGCGACGGCCCAGTTTCCTGCCTCCACCGTTTGCCACCCCAAGCGCATGGGAGACACGTGGCAGACGTGCAGAACCGAGGGGACGGGTGAGGCGACCTCTCCCCACCCCGTGATCGTGGGGAGTGGACTCCTTGAGTACCGCGCCTTGGCCCCATTCAATAAATGGGCCGCGCCTCCACGCCTCCCTCCGTTTATGGGGAAGGCGCGAACTGCCCCTTTACTACGACGTGACGCATGCCTGCGGGAACCAACCCCACGCATGCCGCCCACGTCATGCACACCCCTCCACACCACGCCACGCGCGCGGATCGTGGGAGACGCAGCGCGCGAAAAGTCTTACCACGGTAAAAACCGCCCCGCCTGCCCACGCACCGTTTTCTGGGCCTTGTCCAACAACGCGTTGCGCTTATGTGTGGCCCAGGCCAGGGGGTTCCTCTCGGTGTACAAAAAGAGGGGTGCACTTTTTGTACCCTAGAACTATGCACGGGCAGTCTGAGCCGCGGGCACCACCACACCAAGCAAGGCAAGGGAGGTGAGCCAGGGTGAGACCGAAGCTCGATGGAACTGGAGTGACACCAAGGATAAGACCACGAAGAACCAAGGGACGAGGCAGGCTCCCCCAGCAAGATCCTTGCCGGGGCCGGCTTTGGCTCCCCCAACAAGATCCTTGCCGGGGCCGGCTTTAGCAGCCCCGGCAAGACCCTTGCCGTGGCAACTCGCCCCACGCCTACGGAGCAAATCACCCTTGAGTCCACTGCCCCCATGGGGCAAGGATTCGGGAGACATCCCCGTAGTGGCATGCAGATCTTTGTGAAGACATTCAAGATCAGATACGCACTAAAGAAGACGACGACTCTTGGCGGGATCCCAGCCAAGGAAGACCACAAGACCTCCGGCAAGCACCTTGCTGGGGATGGCAGCAGGCGCCACGGTAAGACCCTTGCCGGGGCCCCGGCAAGGCCCTTGCCAAGGACATCCGCAGGGCCACTATCAGGCCCACACTAACTAAACCTCCACCACCATATGCAGCTGCCGACCCAACCAGCTGGACACGCACCTGCGTGGCGACATGCAGATCTTCGTGAAGACCCACCATTGCACCACCTCAGCTGCCTGCCTACCTACATGGCATCTTAGGCATCGCTGGCCAGGGCACATGTCGACACACGGCGATGGACAAGATAGATCTCTCCCCCGTCCCCGATAAAGCAAGGACACCTAAGCAAGACACATTAAATGCGCCTTGTCATGTAATGCGAGGGATAAACTCGCATCACTGTACCCTTTCCTCCTCCTGTGTGCCACTGTGGCAACCCATTTTTCTGTAAAAGGAGGCCCGAGGCAAACAGGAAGAGGATTCGGCTTTTTTGGAGCTCCTCACGCCCCATAGCTAGCTGAAGAACGCATATATACAATCCACCAAAGCAGGAGTAGGGTTTTACGCATCCTCGCGGCCCGAACCTGGATAAACGAACCGTGTGCTATCTGTTTGATCCGCTCTTCTCTCAACCCCGCGCCCCGCTAACCGTAGTAGGGATTCTTGTGATCCCATAGGTGTCGTTCCCACCGACAAGATATTTCTTTCCATTCGCATTATCTATATGCTTGGCATCCTCACCGCCACTAAGGTCATGAGCCCTTGTGAGCCCACTCGCGACCGCCCCATGATTAAGGACAGGCACGACGTCTGTGCTCGGATCCGTCCCTGCAGCATCGACAAACCCAAGGGCTAATCTCTTCCTAGCGAGCCATTTCCGTGACGGCACCTCCCATGGTCTTTGGTACCTTGTTCTCGCATGGGCTAATCGTGGATGGGTAAGTAGGGGCCCGTGGCAGGTGCCTTGCTCACACGGGGACCGCGCGCCGGCTATTTTTCTTTTGGATCATGGCATGAGAAGACTGGGCACGGCATCTGTGCTCGGGTCTGTCCCTGCAACGTCAATAAATCCAGCGGCTGAGCTCTGTCTTACGGGCCGGTCCAGCTAACGTCACCTCCTGGGGTTGCTGGTGTTGTGGCCTTCTCATGCAATATCCCCTGGAGATGCAGTCGACGCAGGTCGACACAACACCTCTCTTTTCAAATTTTGCAGAAGAAGACTCAGGCGCAACCCGCCTCAGGGTAGGGTCTCGTGGTTAATGCATAAGCTCACGAGAACTTCCTCAGAGTCGTTCAGCTCGTCCTGAGGAGGGCCCATATACACCTTGGCTGTCCTACCGTGCTAGCCATGCGCCAGGATGGGGCTGTACACGCCCCGGAGTCTCTCCCGGTGGGAGGCTCCCACCCACGGTCCAGTGGAAGTACCAAGCTCCTCGCTGGCAGATCCAACCGAGGAGCGGTTATGCCCACGAACCAGTGGAAGCAGCAAGCTCCGCGCTGGCCGATACGACCGAGGCACGGTTATGCCCACACTTCGTGCAAGTGTGGTAGCTCTATGCTCCGCGCTAGTTATAAACAACTGAGGGTGGCCCCCAGTGGTCGCACCAACGTCAAGGAGCTTTTCAGCTCACGACGCTCATAGCTTCTCCTTGGATGGGTGACGCGAGGGGGGCTAGGCACGGGGCTATGCTCGGGTCACGCCTGGCAGACGCCACCCTACCAGGTGCCCAGACACCTGGCCTTCTCGTGCCCCCATCCCAGGCGAATGCTCGTGGGCAAGGTATGGTGCTTGTTCTCCTTCATGAAGAGCCGTTCGTACATCAAGGGGGACCCTTGGGCATCACGACCCAGGGGCCTAACTGGCCACATAGCCCCTCATCCCTTGAGCCTAGTTATGACGATAACCCCGGTCCTCTGGAGGGCTCAATGGCGATTGAGGTATGCGCGGGGTTGGGCCCTGCCGACGCAGAACGAAAACAAGATCGCTTGAACGTCAAGGGGGACCATTGGGCATCGCGACCCAAGGGCCTCACTTGCCACGTAGCCCCTCACCCCTTGAGTCTAGTTACTACGGTAACCCTGGCGTCCGGAGGGCTCAGCAACGAGTCTAGTTACTACGGTAACCCCGGTCACCCAGAGGGCTCAGCGGCGGTCGAGGTATGCGCGGGGCTAGGTCCTGCCGACGCAGAGCACCTAAAGCGAACATGAAAGGAAGCAATCATGGAATCATCTAGATATTACAATAACGACAAGTTTTTCAAATTCAACCAAGTTCTTACGCCTCCCTGAGGCACTCACACTCCTCTCACTAACCAGGATGGATCGAGCATCGCCAAGCACAGTATCACCGGCCTACACCTTTTTTAGGATGCGATGGTGGCAGCCCGGAGAAGCGTCTCCACCAACCATGTGCCTTCTGTTCCAAGGCCTCGGGAGAAATCATCACCACCCCCTCACGAGGGCGCTTGGACACAAACCTTGCCTCAAGGGAGAGGCGATAGGAATCAAGCACCATCTGACCTCAGGAATCACCAAAGATAAGTTTTCAACACCGCACCCGCTTGCGTACATACACCACCACTTACTATAGTTACGAAGCCCTTCCTGATGGACCGATGGGCAGCTGCCTGGACGCCAAGAGGGACTTCTCGAGCGTTGCGCCTCGGGGGCTCTTACCAGATCCTGGACCCCTCGCCTCCTGGCCTTGGCCATGGAGCCGCGACTTGGCATAACAACACGGGCCGCGGCTGGTTCCAGGATTGGGTCTCGCAGGCGTAGGGCCTTAAGCTACCGCAGGAACGAAAGAAAGGGGAAATCGTGCTTTAACAAGGGAATCATGCAGGACATAAGTTCATAACGCTAGATAACAAAAGTACTACGAGAATTTACATGTCCTTGTGAAGCCCTCCATGATGTCCCGCAGGAACTAAGCTAAGGAAGGTGCTCCCAAGGAACTCGGCCTGAACTCCTTCAACAACGGCGATGCCAGGAAGACACTGTTTTCCTCCGGCGATAGGGGAGGCGGCTCGGCGGCTCATAGATCTCGTCAGAGCTCGAGGCCGTCTCAGGGGTAGCATAGCTGCTATCAGGATAGTCGGAGATATAGCCGACAGCGAGCGCTTCGACGCCCTGATGACACAGGGAATGGTCGTCGGCGAGCCCATTCCCTGCGCCCAATGTTGAGGATATCGCTTATCGTTATCGTCTCGGTCAGCTGGGGATTTGAGATTAACCGGAAATCGGCTAATTAATCGATTTTACCAGTCGACTATTAATCAGCCCTTTTTTCCAATCTCAGGTCCCCAACACTAAAATATGGTATATTCAACACCAAAACAATATTGGACAGAAATGTTACCTTGAATCCTAGCCTTTGAATCCTGATATAATGACAAAAAAAATAGAATAACATTACATATTGCGTAACAAGGTCCATAAAACACAAATAAACATAGTTCTTGCAAACATAGTGCTATGAATAGGCCCGATTTATTGGTAGATTCCCGATAAATTGCTTGTCACAACGATAAATCGGTCCAAACGATAAATGATGAAGATAAGGCATAATCTTATCGGTCACCCCAAGAGTAGCGTCGGATGATAAATCGCTGAATCAGAAGATTTCTTGAACAGTGCCTGCGCCACACGGCAGTCGGAGGCCGTCCACCCCAAATACTTTGAAGGTTATCGCGCCCATCGTGTCCAGTGCGAAGTGAATAATGTGCCTCCCGGTAGGGGCGCAGGCGCGACGCACCACACCCCAGCCCCAGGTCATGAAGACCTAGCCAGAAGGAACCACCTCCACGTCGGCATGCGAAGGAGGAAGGCGACACCCTTCGTGCCTCAGCTCCATCGTCACCCGGCCACGAGCCGGGAGTACCTCTCTCAGGAACGGAGGAAGAAGGATCTAGGAATGCGGAGGGGCCCCCGCCCATACGATGAACTCGCGGGCATCGTCCTCCGAATGGGACGGTAGCAGGGTACGAGGAGACGCTCGTCTCTCCGGACGACTGGCGGCGCCGCCCTTATCGCCGCCCCCGCTCGGTCTGCATGCCGAAGAGATGAGCAAGGGAAGCGAAAATCTTGGTGGAGCTCGCGTGCACCATGTGCGGGCGTCCGCCGGCCTCAGGGACGCACCCGGAGAATCATGGCGCCTCTTCTTTGGGGGGAGCTGTTCAGGCTCCACCATCGGGCTCTCCCTTTCTTCGCGACCGAGAATCTGCGAATCAGCGCCATGGAACCCTAGGAGCAATGGAAACGTGGGGATCAGCCTGCAACGATCAAGTGAGAGGCATGGAGCCTCACCCCCCTGTTTATAAGCCAAGAAGACCAACCGGCGGCCACTCGCGCGCAGCCATAATGGCCCCGCTATCCACGCCAAGGAGTTGTCAAGTCACATGGTTACCGAGACGGCGTGGGGAGCGGGGTCGCTCGCGTCCCATCCAACCGTCACGCGCCAGCCTGGCCCGCATCATTTATGGGGCCCGCGGCACTTCGTCCTCGACTAAGGCTTCGCCCCGAAGCCAACTCCGCGCGCCTTGGGCCCGGGGGCAACTGTCGGCGTCCTGGGAACCAGGGTACCAAGACTTGCCTGTCTGCGGGCCGCGATGCGCTCCTTCAAGTAGGCCTGGTACGGCCCAGCTGATCGACCAGCTGCTCAAGACCCTCGCGAGGGGCCAAGCCTCGCGAGGAGAACAACACCCAGACCCCCTCGGGAGCGGCCTCGGCAAAGCATTACCGAGGGGCGGAGAATCCAAGGTCAAGCCTGCCTCAGGAGGAGGCAGTGATGTCAGTATTGATGCACCGCGCCAGCGACTGCCAGCGTCCGCCAGCGGCACAGTTGCCATTTCGGTGCAAAGGAGACAGCGCAGCCGTTGGTTCCTAAGGATCGGGGCAAAGGTTTCCTCTTTGGTGCAACAAGACCGAAGACCTCAAGGACGATAAGGAGGATGTCATCATCGAGCCCACCACCGTGTCACCACCTGATCCTTTTGCAGGCGAAGACTACTTTTGTCAGGGTAGGATCGTCCTTGTGTTCCCGCTCAAATATGGCCGTTGTGGAATCCCTTCCCGCCTAAACATTTCGGGGGAAGAGGACCATGGCCACCTATATAAGTAGCTAGGACCTCCACTGCAAAGGGGGGTCATCGACACACACACTTGACCACTGCACAAGGAGCAAGAACAGTAGCCTCCTGACCCTCCTGAGCTCGCCTCCTGAGTTCAGGAACCCTTGTACCAGTTCATACTCTAGCTCACCCGGAGCCAATCCACCAAAGTAGGAAGTAGGGTCTTACACCTCGCGGTGGCCCAAACCTGGATAAACTCTTGTGTGTTTGTTTGTTGTTTGCTTGAATCCTTCCACCGAGACGAGAGCGAGGCGCTAGGTAGACGTGAGTGGGAGAGATCTTCGTTCACGCCCCTGTGTTCAAACTTAACGGGCTTTGCGGAGCCCTGAATCCGTCACAACGTAGTACAACTTATCTTGAGTGGGAGATACCAGCACGGTGCCGGCTCCCGCACCGAGGCGTGAGAAGGCGCCATCAAAGTACACCACCCATCCGTCTGGGGCTTCATCGCCGGGGGCCAGCGAACGGTCTTCGTTGACCCCCCCTCGGGCGCATCTGTCACATCCCCAACTTCACCTTGCCCTAGGATAGCACCTGTCTGTTGCATCATGTTTATTTTCAAAGTAAACCTGAAATGGGGATGCTCAAACCCTAGCATTAAATGAATTTAACTAGGGTCAAATTCAAATCTTTTTCAATGAACCCAAAATGCCCCTTGGAAAAGTTCATCATTTTTGGATTGGTTAAAAACCTCTGCCAAAAATGTTGCACATATTTCTAGGACCATTCTGGATTTTGAATTAAATCATATCCTATTTGCATTTGGGCATTTAAAATTTATATATTATTTTTAATGCTCAAATAATCATAAACTAAAATGTTTACTGTTGGGTTTATTCTAAACAGTAGCAATGCTTGGTTTCATGATTTTTAAGTGTGTCTAAGTATTTTTAATAAAGCCCAGCACAAAATAACAAAATAGAATAACAGAAACAAAATAGAAAACAGAAACAGTTTTAAAATAGAAGGAAAGGCTTACCTGTCCAGCCTAGCCGGCCCGGTACTGTGCGGCCCAGCCCACCTGGCCCTCCTGTGTCGTCTACCTCGTGCCAGAAGGCACGAGGGCGTGTGCCCGCGGCGCGCCAGCACGCGCACGGCCACCGACGGCCACCTCCAGCCTGCCTGCCTCCTCCCCGACGCCTGGATGAACGACACGACACCCTGGAACCCCACGACCCTCCCCGTGCTTCTTCCCCTCTCCTCTGCTCTCTCTCTCCCTCTCGCGACCGAATGGAGCCGTCGCCGCCGCTCGTCACCACCGCGGCCACCATCGCCCCTCGCTGCAGCGCCATGCCCGAGAGCTCCGCCGCGTCCTCTTGGTCCTCTCCACCGAGCTACGGGACGCCGGGAGGCTCGGCTTCGCCATCACCGCGCTCGTCCTCAACCTTCGGCCATCGACGGCCTCGCCGTCGATTCGGCACCACCAGGACCTCCCCGGGCTCGATGACCTCCTCTTCGGCATCGCAGTGAGCTTCTCCGCCGTTTTCCCCTGTCCCCGTAGCCTGCAACTCGCCGTAGCCGTCGCCCCCTTTCTTACCGTACCCGCTGCCGCCACCGCATGTCGCCGTCGTGGCCACAGCCACGTTGGTTTGATTCCAAGAACGGCATCGTCTTCACCGCACCCGTAGAAGCCCGTAGCACCTCCTTGCTCATCTCCCCGAGCCCCGCAGTGCCTAGCTCGACGGAGCCCGAACTCCGGCGCCGCCGCGAGCTCCGTTCCGACGAGCTCCGCCGTCCCCGTGTCCTCTCGTTGCCTCCATTAGATGCGCGAGCTCCCCAGCTACGCGTAGCACCAAGCCGCCGTCCAAATGGTCGCCAGAGGGCGATTCCCGAGCACCGCCGCCACGTTTGGCCTCGTCGGCGTCGAGCCGCCGGTGGTTTTGACCCCGTTTGACTCCGGCTGGACCCCCCTGTGTCCATGACATGTGGGGCCGGCCGTCGTTTAGTTTTAGTTTAGGTTTTAATTAAGTACTAATCTCTGTGCTTAGATCTGTGAGTCACCGACACGTGGGGCCAGCCCCTGTTAATTAAGTTTAGTTTAAAACTAAACTTAATTAGGCCCTGAGAGACTGACATGTGGGCCACATCCCCCCTGACACTTTAGTTAGGATTGGATTAGCACTAACTAATAGGATTAGCTAGTAGTGTCACTGACCAGTGGGCCCCACTGGTCAGGTTTGACTAAACCAGCCCCTGTTGACTTGCTGATGTGAGCATGACCTAGTGCTGACGCAAAAAGTGTTTTCTGGAATTTTAAATAAATCATAAATGATTTATTTATTTCAGAAAATAGCTAAAACTTCTAAAAATCATATAAAATCAACCGTAGCTCAGATGAAAATAAGTTATATATGAAAAATGATCAGAAAAATTCAAGGAATCTGTTTATGGCAATTTCATGCATGTTTGAAGAAGTTAAACCTGCTGATCAGGTCAAATCAATTAAATGGCATTTAATTAATCACATATGGAGTTTGAATTTGAACCTTGGGTTCAAACCAACTTCATTTAATTGTGTTGCTAGTTGCATTAGCTCAATCAACAGCATATTGCCATGTCATGATCATGCATCATATTGTCGTATTGCATTGATTGTGTTCTTTCTCTGTTTGTCGGTTTTGTCCCCTCTCAGTAGACGACGTTCCGACGATGTGATCGATGACACCGATGAAGACCCAATGTTATCTTCAGAAGTGTCAGGCAAGCAGAACCCCATTGAGCATTCCGATACAATCCCACTCTCTCGCTCTTGCTCTCTTTTATTGCATTAGGACAACAACGATTCAACTGTTACCTGCTGCGGTAGTTGAACCCCTTTCCACTGCATGACCCGTCATTGCCACAGTAAATAGTTGAAACCCACTAGTATGACTAGGAGTTGTTTGAGCCATGTTGTGCCTACTCATTCATGCTTTATGGTTATGCCTGCTATTGCTTAGAGTTATGTCAGGTCAGACTCATCAGGGATGAATTGGAAGGGTGATGAACATGTCCTGATGTGTGTGAGCTAAGTGTGTGAACACGATTTGGTAAAGGTGGTGATGAGAGGCCATGTAGGAGTACATGGTGGGTTGTCTCATTGCAGCCGTCCTCAGGAACTGGGTTCTGTGTTGGTTGATCCATGACCAGTTACTACCATGCATTGGGCCCGAAACCAATGGACCCTCTCGACTTATTAATCAACAAGATCTCTGTCCAGGAGTTGCAACTAGTTTCTGGTGTTTGTAGTTTACTGGAGGTCGTGCGCAGCGCTGACCCTCGGGGTGCGCTGTGACGCGGCAGGTACGTGGCACAGTGTACCGATTGCCCGTTTGGTGATGTGGGAACCCTGTTCACATCGTTTGGGGCCGTGAGCGACACCCCGGCTGGATCTCCCCACGGATGGAACCCAAATAGGAGATAAACCTGGACGAGAGACTTGTGTGGTTAGTCAGGTCGTGGCCGACACCCTCGCTGGGCCTCCGCTTGAAGGTTGCCGAGTACATGTCGTGTAAACGGCGGTAAGTGGTGAGAGCGTGTGTGAAGAAGTACACCCCTGCAGGGTTAAATATAAACTATTCGAATAGCCATGTCCGCGGAAATGAACTTCTGGGTTGCCTACTACAGTTCATAGACAAGTGAAAGTGGATACTCTAAAACGCGCAAGATAAGTGTGAGTGCTATGGATGGCCTTCTCGTAGGGAGACGGGAGCGGATCCATAGTGGTGTACTGATTGGTGAATATGTGGACTCGTGTGCGCTACCTCAAAAGAGTTACTTGCAGTCGTAGTTTAGGATAGCCACCGAGTCAAAGCTGGCTTGCTGCAGTCAAACTCCACCACCCCCTTTGTTGATACTGATGCATATGTAGCTAATTCTTATGTAAGTCTTGCTGAGTACCTTTGTACTCACGTTTGCTTAATTTATGTTTTTGCAGAGAGACTTCAGTCTCGCTAGTGGTTCCGCGTGGACTTCGACGTTTAGCTTGTTACCTCTGCTACGATCTTGTACCCTTGGGAGGGTCTTGTAGATAGTCAGGCTTCTCAGCCTTTTTCATTTGTAGTTGTCTGTACTCAGACATGTTATGCTTTCGTTGCCTGTATGCTCTGTATGTTGGGTCATGTGACCTCTGATTGTAATAAATGCTATGATGGCTCTTCTGGGCCTTTATCTATATGAGTTGTTGAGTTGTGTTGTGATGCCATGTTGTACAGCACATACTTGCATGTTATGCGTACGTGTAATGTGTATTGCTATGTGTGGGATCCGACACCTAGTTGTTTACCCTTGGTATCCTATCTTACAGGGAAATGTCTCCTAGTGCTTCCACTGAGCCTTGGTAGCTTGCTACTGCTCCGGAACACTTAGGCTAGCCGGCATGTGTCCTTCCTCGTTCCTGTGTCTGTCCCTTAGGGGAAATGTCACGCGTTGTTCCTTTAAGTCCTTGTAGCTCGCTACGACTTGGGTTCATACGTTGATGACCGACACGTTCGTTGCTGGGTCATGTATGCCTGTCTCTGTAATTTAGTGCCACTTTTGGTTTATAACTGGTCATGTCTGCCCGGGTTCTCTGTCATATGTATGCTAGCGACACTATCATATACGTGTGCCAAAATGCGCAAACGGTCCCGGGCCAGGTAAGGTGGCACCCGTGGGGATACCGTGCGTGAGGCCGCAAAGTGATATGGTGTGCTACAAGCTAGACCTGTGTGACTTAGGATCGGGGTCCTGACAGCTTTGGTATCAGAGCCTGACTGCCTGTAGGATTAGTAAGCCAAACTGGTCGAAGTCGTGTCTAGAAATTCTTTAGTTATGTAAGGGAATTGTTTGTGGAAGGGAACGTAAGGCTCTTTTTACTCCTTTACCTTATGACCTTCTGATCTGAGTCACCTTCTTCTTTCTACGGGGATTAAGAACTAGGATTCTCATTCCATTTATCAGGATCACGTTATTGTGGATTCAACCCTCAGTTCAGTTGCTACTATGTAGGATCGAAAGTATGTCTAGAGGGGGGGGGGTGATTAGACTACTTGTAAATATAAAAATTCTGCCTTTTGATCAAGAACAGTTTTTTGGCAGATTCACAATTATGATCAAGTTAAGCATCACCCTACACATGCAATTCTAGAGTATAGGCAGCGGAAAGTAAATTGCACATGTAGTAAAGAGAAGTGGAGAAGAGCAAACGCAATTTTGAGACGCGGTGATTTTTCCCGTGGTTCCGATAGGTGGTGCTATCGTACATCCACGTTGATGGAGACTTCAACCCACGGAGGGTAACGGCTGCGCGAGTCCACGGAGGGCTCCACCCACGAAGGGTCCACGAAGAAGCAACCTTGTCTATTCCATCACGACCTACGCCCACGGAGGGCTAGCCTTACTAGGGGTAGATCTTCACGAAGTAGGCGATCTCCTTGCCCTTACAAACTTCTTGGTTCAACTCCACATCTCGATGACGGAGGCTCCCAAGCGACACCTAACCAATCTAGGAGGCACCACCCTCCAAAAGGTAATAGATGTTGTAGATGATGATGAACTCCTTGCTCTTGTGCTTCAAATGATAATCTCCCCAACACTCAACTCTCCTCACTGATTTGGCTGTGGTGGAAGAAAGGATTGAGTGGAAAGCAACTTGGGAAGGTTAGAGATCAAGTTTCATATGGTGGGAGTGGAGCAACTTGATCTCAACACAAGGATAGGTAGTTCTCTTCTCAGAAATGTAAGGTAGGAGTGGTAGTTCTTTCTGATGGCTTTCTCCACGAATGAAGAGGGGGTGGAGGGGTATATATAGCCTCCACACAAAATCCAACCGTTACACACATATTTGAGCAATCTCGGTGGGACCGAAGTGGACAACTCGGTGAGACCGAAAGTTCAAATAATGTGAACGTTGGGGTTTTCGGTGGGACCGAAAATACCATCTCGGTTAGTCCGATTTGAGTAAAGACAGGAGCTTGCCAGTTTCGGTGGGACCGACTTCATCATCTCGGTGACACCGATTTGATGACAGAAGGTTACAGAAGCTTGGCAGCCCATGTTTCGGTGAGACCGATTTCAAACTCAGAATATCCGATTTTTCTAGGGTTTGGCTTATGGCTGAGGTGGTTCATCTCGTTGTGACTGAGTTTGGCAAATCGGTTGCACCGAGATTACTTATGAGTGTGTATTGTAGTGAAAGTTGCTGATAGTTAAAGGAGATATATCACTAAGCACTTGAGCAACCAGATCATCAACATAACCTCATCCCCTTTTAATAGTATTGGCTTTTCCTATGGACTCAATGTGATCTTGGATCACTAAACCAAAAATGGAGTCTTGAGCTTTTGCCAATGCTTGCCTTAGCATTTTGAGGGGTCCACTTCTTTAGTCATTGCCATACCCATATCACTGAACTTCTCTGAAATGATTCTCAAGTAACTATTAGTTCAATGATATATATGTTGTTATTAATTGCCAAAACCACCCGGGGATTAGTTGCACTTTCAATCTCCCCCTTTTTGGTAATTGATGACAACATATAGATCAAAGCTTCGACAAAGGATATAATCAATGAATAATATCGTCGCTTTGAGAAGTATGTGATAAGCAAGAGCTCCCCCTAAATTTGTGCATTATTTAAGATTTGCGTTTGAATGCAAATGCACAATCGATTAGGATCATGGGTCACTCTTCCATGTCACATACATCTTGGTGGAGCGCACAAAATGATAAGAATGAATAGCATGCACCCAATCACCAAGACATGAGTAAATAGCCATACAAGATAGGAATAGCATATGATAAGCATTAAGCACACATTAAAGCATAGTATGACCAAGCACTCATTAAGGTAGCATCAAACGTAGTATCAAGCACACTGAAAGTTTCGAAAACCAAAAGACCAAAAGTATCTCAAAGAAACCGCAAAAGAACGAAAGAGCACTCTCTCTCTCTTGAAGCCCTATGATCTATACAATTTCTCCCCCTTTGGCAACAAGTTACCAAAAAGTTCGAAAAAGCATAGAGCTAACCGTCACTGGGGACTTTGCTGGCGGCTCCCATCTGGGTTGATGTCGGAGTAGATATGACGGCATTGGCGAAGAATTCAGCTGATGTCTGTGCTGGAGGAGTGGATACTGGAGCTGTGGCTGGAGTGACTGCTGGAGCTGTGGGAGGTGCTGAAGCTGTAGTCCTGGTGTGAGTCACTGGAATAGCAGCTGATCGGGATCCTCTGGGAACCGGAGCAGTCTGTCGATGAGAGTCCTGGACTAAGTCATCCTGCACAAGCTCTGCCTTGTCCTGCTTTGCTTCCTCCATGTCTGCCTCAAGCTTGTTGACGGTCACTTGAATTTCAGTCAGCTTCACGTCCAGAGTGTGGATCTTTTCGTCAACAATCCTCTCTAAGCTCTCCTGAGACTGTTCAATGCTGGCCAGGCGTTGTTCAGTCCTTTGGGTAGCTTCAAGAATCTTCTCTCCGAAGCTCTTTGGTTTAGCTGCTGCTGCTGCTGCTTCTTTGTCAGCTTTGGCTTTCCTGGCAGCTTCTATCTTGGTTTGACCTTCAACGGATGTAGGATCCTCCTCGTCCATCACAACAACATTGTCTTCATGCTCTGGCTGCAGGGGTAAGTGCTTCCTATCCAACAAGAATTTGCCCGTGCCAAACTTGGCATTGATAAGCATCTGAATCTGTGGGGCAAATCCACATGACCTTTTCTGGTCAGCTGCAGTCCTCTTAATGGTCTCTACCATTAAGTCCATCACCTTGAAAGGTGCCTTCTCATCAAGTATATGCAGCATGTTGATAGAATAGCCTCTGATCATGCGGTGATCTCCAGACTTGGGCATCAAGGTATGCCTCAGAATAGTATTAGTGGTAGGTAAACCTGCCTGGAGATAGTACACTGAGCCGAGCTTCCATACTTCCAAATCTGCTGCAGGGATCTCCTTGTACATGTTCTTCATGGAATCATGATTCTTCTTTGGAATCCCATAGACATCAATATCATCTTCTCACTGCACTGGAGCATTCAGAATTTCTGCCCATTCTTCAACAGAAGAAGAGAACCTTTGACCTTCAGTCATCCAGGTGATCTTCCCATCAGGATAGAAGTGAGCTGTGGCATAGAATTGCATAATCATCTCATCGTTCCAATCTGTCAATTTCTGACCCACAAACTCTGCAACTCCACATGCAGTGAAGCTTTCATGCACATGTGGAAAGAAGTCTCTGTGCTCTTCGCTGTCAATGTATTCCCAGTCAACATATCTGGTGTCTGCGACTATGGGCTTCTTGTCCATCAGCACAGTCTCATAGAAGTCCTGCTGCTCTCTGGTGTGAAATCTGGGATCTACAGCAGTCCTTCTCCTCACGGCATATGGATCAGCTTGTCTCCATAGCCTGAGACCTCTATCTTTCCTTGCCTTCATATCCTCGGCTTGAGGATGAGCATCATTGTGAAGTGGCAGTTTTGGACGGAGTTTCAGCAACACTTGTTCTTCCTCATCAGACTCAGCTGGTGGCACATCACCCTTGTTCTTCTCAGATGCTGGAATATTTCTGGTAGTCCTCTTGGGCTTGGCAGCAGGCTTTGCTGGAGCTGCCTTAGCTTGAGCAGATTTCTTGGGCTTTGAAGAGGCTCCGTCCTTATTGGCATCACCCATGAGCTTCTGCTTCTGAGGAGCAGGCTGGGGTGCTTCTTCTTCTTCATCCTCGACTGCTGCATCTGCATGAGAATTAGTATACACTACCCTCTTTCTCTAGGTTTTCTTCACTTTGCTTGCAGCTGGCTCTCCCAAATTCAGCTTCTTGGCAACAGTTGATTGCTTTACTTTGCTGGTGCCCTTCTTTGACTGCTGACCTTGTTGCTCTTTGGCAACAACCTTTCTCTTAGGCTTGGAGGTCACTTCTTCCTCAGCAACGAAATCAGAATCCTCATCATCGGAATTCTTTTCCTTTCTGGCTCTGGTGGCTGCAGGAGGCAAGCCACTTGGTGTACTCCTCTCACCATCATCAAATGGGCTACTAGCCTCAGGACTAGTGTCTGCCTCAGGAATGTCTGCAATAGGTGACTCTGACCTGTTCTGACTGTCACTGGCATCTGACATGGCTGACAACCTGTGAATAGATAAGGTATAGGCAGAGAAGAAGAGTTATCACAAACAGCAGAAGTTTTTGCAAAAAAAATGAGTTCAAATTTTAGTTTTAAGTTTTCACAGAAGACATTTCGGTCAAACCGAGTTTGAGTATCGGTGAATCCGAAGTGTTTACAGAAGCTTACCACACCACTTTCGGTTAGACCGAAGTGGGTTTCGGTCCTGCCGAAAACACTAGGGTTTCACTGAAACTACATTTCGGTCACACCGATTTGCACAACTCGGTTGGACCGAAGAGTGCAGTGCAATGGCCAGAGGCCAGATCGGTCACACCGAAATTCTAAAATCGGTTTTACCGAGATGTGTTCTAAGGAAACCTAACCCTAAAATTTTTACTCGAATCTAGTTCAAACGAACCAATCTGGTGTAAAGGAAGATTTCAATCGTGGCCAGATATTGGGCAAACCAAACGTGCATTGAATCGGAGATGGGAGCACGAGTGGGATCAAGACTCACCCTAACTTGGTGGAGTCTCTCTACGGCGGCAACGGCGCGGAGGAGAAGTCCGTTGACGGTGATGGAGACCTGCGGCGAGGGCGCACAGGCGACGACGGCGACGATCCGGAGATCAGGGCGACAGCAGCAGGGGATGTGGGGCGAAAACGTTTGAAGGAGTAATCAACGCGCTCTGCCCTCAGTATATATATCCCTTTGCTGTCGGTGGGACCGAGCTGAAAAACTCGGTGACACCGAGATGGATAACTGCTAGGCAGTTACGCATTTCGATCACGCCGAGATTTAGAACTCGGTTTCACCGAGATGAAACCTAGATCAGTCTAAATGCTTTCGGTTTGACCGAGTTTGAGAAGTTGGTCTGACCGAAATCACTTAGAAGGTTTTGGAGGTCAGCCTTAGACGGATCAGTGGCTCCGAGTGCTCCTCACTCGGAGGGTCCGAAAATGACTTGTTCAAAGTTTGTGATATAAGCATGAATAGAATTTGAGACAAGAAAGCATAGATAGCTAGGGGAGGTACTTAGGCATTCTTGTCCATCCATTTGGTCAGAAAAATCAAAACAACCAAAACAACAAATGGATGTCCTTGAATGGATAAAATCATGCATTCAACATGCTCACACAATAAGATAGCAAATGAAATATGTGTCAAACATGCACAACCAAAACTCTAGCTACTAACACACAATTTGTCGATGACTAGGTCATCTTTATATGAGTATATTGACTTAGGAGCCAAATGAGAACATTTGATCATAGGTCATACTCATCGTTTAAGCACAAGTGGGGTTACCACTTTTACATAAAGCATTGATGTGTTCACATCATTTGAAGATGATTTAGCTCAATTTTTAGAGCAAAGCTCCCCCTAGATGTGAGAACCCCTTTTAAAGGGTCAAACTAACCTTGGGTTGTCGTAGAAGACTTCATGTAGATGTTGAAGATGTGGATGCTCAATGTTGATGAAGATCATCAAGAGTTGGGAGCTACCCTTTGGATTAGGGCACTTTCAATACCTACATGGGTTAGTCCCACAAGGAACAAACAAGGATATCCATGGACATAGATTGAAGTTCACAATAGATGATGTCCATGAAAGCAATGATTACCTTGTCCCTTGACTTACCAACAAGAGGGTTTGTGACTCCATGAACTAGTGCATGATGTGGGAGTTGATTGCACAAGTTGCCAAAATGAATGTGATTGAAGTATGTTGGCGGAGTCACCCTCAAGAACCTTCTAGTTCTTCTTCTTCGGGATCCACATCATCTTGATGGGAATCCTTGGGGTTGTCGTTGAGCTTGACGAAGTAGAACTTGATGTTTCCTTGGGAACCCACTTGACTATGGCTTGAGGTGCTTCAATGAATGCATCAATCTCCTCTTGAAGCTTGTCCTTGGCTTTTAGCTTGTGGTCTTGTGGTGGAAGATCATCTTGAGCTTGTTCCACATTGGAAGAAGTAGGATCATACTTCTCCTTTTGAGAAACAAACTGTGAAGTAGGGTATTGACCTTCTTCCCACTCAACACCTTTGGCGTTGAACTTTCGCTCAAAACCAATTCCTTGATTCTTCCGGTGCCTTCCTTGCTTGCGAACAATTTCCTCAAAGTTCTTGCTTCCGGCAAGACTCTTGTAGACACCTTTCTCTATGATTCCCTTCAATAATCTATTCTCTTGCTCAAGTGTAACTTGGCTTGAAACATTGTTAGTGGAATCAAGAGAACTACTAGAAGCAACAATATTGGATTCAGCATGGTTATTGTTACTACTAGAGGAAGAATTTTTCTTATGCTTGTCATGCTTAGTCTTAATAGGTGGCAAGAAATTAGACAAGAGAAGTCGTTTGGCAAGATATGAAGAACTCTTCTTTCGAAGATCATCATTGATAGCTTTTAGAAACTCATGTTCTTGCCCTAGAGTGAGCATCTCGAAGCGTAGCTTCTCATGAGATCTTAGGAGCTCTCTATGATCTTCTTGAGTAGTTTCATGAGCTAACTTAAGAGTGTTTAGTTCTTTAGTTAAACGCTCAATCTCCTTCATAGCATTGTCATTCGACTCTTCTCGACTATAAAGACTACTAGCATTTTCATCGTTACTAGGCTCACTAGATTTATCATGCAAGAGCTCATCTTCACCAAGCAAGTCATCCTCATCACTATCGAAGTCAATGAATTCAGGGTGAGTTACCTTGGGGCCTTTAGCCATGAAGAATCTTCCAATTCCCTCATTTGGTGACTCAAATAAGTCGTAGGAGTTGGAGTTGGAGGATACGAGAGCAAGACCGGCAACACCTTCATCTTGACTGTAGTCGAAGTCGGAGTGATAGCTTCCATCGGATTGATTGTCGGAGTCGGAGCCGGAGACCCATTCACCTACATGAGCTTGATGTCTTCTTCTTGTGTAGCTCCTTGATGACTTGTCTTTCCTCTCCGAATCCTTGCTTCTCTGAGAGGGTCTTCGTTCATAACGATCATCTCTACTCCTTCTCTCTTTCCGAGGTGACTCATCTCTTGATCTTCTTCTTGGAGATTCGTCTCTTCTCTTGTGGGGAGCCGTACACTCATTTGAGAAGTGTCCGGGTCTTCCACAATTGTAGCAGTTTCGATCACGACTAGAAGATCTCTTTTCATCATATGATCTAGACTTTGAGCTTCTCTCTTTGCCTCTATACTTGTAGAATTTGTTGAAGTTCTTAACCATTAGGCTTATCTCTTCATTGGAAACTAACTTGTCACTTGAGGTTGTGGGAGCATCACTTGTAGCTTTGTAAGCACCACTTGACTTGTTGTGAAGCTCTTCCTTATCCTTAAGTGTCATCTCATGAGCACCAATTCTTCCAGTGACTTCAGTTGGCTTGAGAGTCTTGTAGTTTGACATCATTTGGATCAAAGTGCACACGGTGTCATACTATCCATCCAGAGCTCTCAGAATCTTCTTGATGATGAATCGGTCGATCATTTCTTCGCTTCCTAAGCCGGCAATCTCATTCGTGATGAGAGCTGGCCTAGAGTACATTTCAGCGACTCCTTCACCATCCTTCATCTTGAACTTGTCAAGTTGACCTTGAAGAATATCTAGCTTTGATTCCTTCACAGACTCGGTACCTTCGTGCATTTCAACCAAAGTATCCCAAATCTCTTTAGCATTCTCAAGACGGCTGATTTTGTTGAACTCCTCGGGACACAAGGCATTGAAGAGAATGTCACAAGCTTGAGCATTGTTTTGCAACATCCGCAATTCTTCCGGTGTAGCTTCGCGATCCGGAACTTTTCCTTCTTCGAAGAATTCACCTTGCATACCAACACAAATAATGCCCCATGCGGCTGGGTTATGACCAAGAATATGCATTTTCATTTTATGCTTCCAACTAGCAAAATTTGTACCATCAAAGTAAGGACCTCTACGAAAATTACCCTCACTAGACGCCATACTCTCCTAGGTTGTGAAACCAAGCTTATGGAGTCCAATGCAATGGAAACCAATACAATGGAGACCAAAGCTCTGATACCACTTGTAGGATCGAAAGTATGTCTAGAGGGGGGTGATTAGACTACTTGTAAATATAAAAATTCTGCCTTTTGATCAAGAACAGTTTTTTGGCAGATTCACAATTATGATCAAGTTAAGCATCACCCTACACATGCAATTCTAGAGTATAGGCAGCGGAAAGTAAATTGCACATGTAGTAAAGAGAAGTGGAGAAGAGCAAACGCAATTTGGAGACGCGGTGATTTTTCCCATGGTTCCGATAGGTGGTGCTATCGTACATCCACGTTGATGGAGACTTCAACCCACGGAGGGTAACGGCTGCGCGAGTCCACGGAGGGCTCCACCCACGAAGGGTCCACGAAGAAGCAACCTTGTCTATTCCATCACGGCCTACGCCCACGGAGGGCTAGCCTTACTCGGGGTAGATCTTAACGAAGTAGGCGATCTCCTTGCCCTTACAAACTTCTTGGTTCAACTCCACATCTTGATGACGGAGGCTCCCAAGCGACACCTAACCAATCTAGGAGGCACCACCCTCCAAAAGGTAATAGATGTTGTAGATGATGATGAACTCCTTGCTCTTGTGCTTCAAATGATAATCTCCCCAACACTCAACTCTCCTCACTGATTTGGCTGTGGTGGAAGAAAGGATTGAGTGGAAAGCAACTTGGGAAGGTTAGAGATCAAGTTTCATATGGTGGGAGTGGAGCAACTTGATCTCAACACAAGGATAGGTAGTTCTCTTCTCAGAAATGTAAGGTAGGAGTGGTAGTTCTTTCTGATGGCTCTCTCCATGAATGAAGAGGGGGTGGAGGGGTATATATAGCCTCCACACAAAATCCAACCGTTACACACATATTTGAGCAATCTCGGTGGGACCGAAGTGGACAACTCGATGAGACCGAAAGTTCAAATAATGTGAACGTTGGGGTTTTCGGTGGGACCGAAAATACCATCTCGGTTAGTCCGATTTGAGTAAATACAGGAGCTTGCCAGTTTCGGTGGGACCGACTTCATCATCTCGGTGACACCGATTTGATGACAGAAGGTTACAGAAGCTTGGCAGCCCATGTTTCGATGAGACCGATTTCAAACTCGGAATATCCGATTTTTCTTGGGTTTGGCTTATGGCTGAGGTGGTTCATCTCGGTGTGACTGAGTTTGGCAAATCGGTTGGACCGAGATTACTTATGAGTGTGTATTGTAGTGAAAGTTGCTGATAGTCAAAGGAGATATATCACTAAGCACTTGAGCAACCAGATCATCAACATAACCTCATCCCCTTTTAATAGTATTGGCTTTTCCTATGGACTCAATGTGATCTTGGATCACTAAACCAAAAATGGAGTCTTGAGCTTTTGCCAATGCTTGCCTTAGCATTTTGAGGGGTCCACTTCTTCAGTCATTGCCATACCCATATCACTGAACTTCTCTGAAATGATTCTCAAGTAACTATTAGTTCAATGATATATATGTTGTTATTAATTGCCAAAACCACCCGGGGATTAGTTGCACTTTCATACTACTTCTATTTGTTTAACTGTTGGTCTCAGACCCTTGACATTATGATGTTAAGTGGATATGCTACCCTTTTTGCTTGAGTCTCAAAAGTATTTTCGAGCATTTACAGCCATTATGCTGTCCGAGTCATCCCAGGTTTCTAAATAGTCTGATGCATTTGCAAACCTTTCCTCCCTGTTTCCGATGTCCTTTTAGGCCAGATTAATCACACTAGTCAGTGTGTTGAGGTACTCTGTTGCCTCGACATATATGTTGGACTTATTATTATGACCCTAAGTATCTTAGAAGATCACCCAGTAATCCAACAATGTTTTATATTCCAGTGTGATGATTTTGGCCATCATTCTCGAAAGCATCCCGTGTTGCTATTTAGTTGGTAGGTATTCTATTCCTAGGTTCTTGAACCCGAGCTTCACCCTACTTACCTCATGTTGATAGTATTTGCTCGTTCCTTTAGGATATTAGTAACTTTGTGATAGTCCTCGAGGTCCGTGGATATCGTTCTTCCAATACCATGAACCATCTTGGCAGAAGTTCTCCCGAACCAAAAGATCACAACCAGAGTGCTCCTGGGTGGTACTCCATTCATATTGTGACTCTGCCAATTCTACTTTCTCCATGGGTTAACCGGAAGAAATATGTTGAACTAGTTCGACATGCTAATCTATGCACCCACAACTCAGAATGATTTATGTTCCTTTGAGTTGCCCCTTTCTAGTTGTATTATGACCCTCGTCTATCAGTTGATAGTCAAGAGTAGTTATGCACTCGTGTTCATCGATGCCTTTTACGCCTGTGGTCCGTCAAGCCATTCTATTCGGAATGACTAGGGAAAACAAACTCCAGTACCTTATCCATATCCAGGATTTGGTCAAAGAAGTTGTACTCCGCAGATGAAGAATGTTAATCCAGCTTCTAATCTATTCTATCTAGGAATATTACCATATTTATGTCAAGAATGTCATGGGGATTGCACATCATCCTATGAGCTTTTGATAAGGTGAAACTTCTCGCCATTATCGTTCATTCCTCGGTCTCCGTGTTATCGTAGCCGGAATACCGACAGGTGAATTGTGATGTGTGAAATCAATGCCCCTAGCAATCTCATTGCTTGGCGGTTAAAGGACAACAATTTCATTCTTAGTGTGTTGGTTACTAATCACCATTCTAAGATTGACCGTGCTACCTAGTCCATTTTTCTGGTGCACTCGTTGATTGATGAGTTAGGATTTTGTTAAGTCCTTGCTCATTTGATCATATCTTCTTACCCTGAAAAGCAAGATTGTTCTCGAGCTTAGTAACATATCGGCGGATCGTGATTTTCTGGTTATCTTCCCAGAAGTATTACCAGGTTGTTCCCTGACCGTTATGTTGAGTTCGTGATCAAGTTGGTTTTCTTGTAAACCACCCCTTCTCCGAGAATCTGCATTGGTCACCCTGAACTGGTTAGTTAAGCTAAACAACAACCTGGAGAGCTGGAAGATAAGAGCTTGTCTGACTTAGTTCCTTCTAAGGGATATCTTTTGTGTGTGTGTTGAAGAAAGATGATATCTTCATCAATTGGTCCCTGTGATCAGTTGTTGGACCTATTATCATATCAAAACTTTGATTTGAGTATGGGATATCATCAAATCAAATCAGAACCAACGATGTTCATAATGTTGTCTTACTCGTGGCTGATCCCTCGAGTATACACCGTTATGTCTCTGGGTCTGCGAATGCTAACACCGTGTTCACTTAATTGTGGAATTCCACCTTTATGGAAACCCGGATGAGTTATTGTTGAGCCCATCGACAACATCCCTATCCTCTCCATGATTTTGTTGAACATTAAGCTAGTGTTGGAAACTTTTGTAAGCATCATCTTTGTGTTAACCCATGAAGTAGATGTCTTGATGTAAGAAGTGGCTTCCTCTAATTCACGAGTACTTGATGAAAGTTGCCGCCGTGAATTTGAGAAAGTTTGTTTTACTTCCCTGAAATCATCCCAATTCAGTCATGCATACGTGTGAAGTATTCCGTGGTCTGATAGACTGATCATCTTCATTCCATATGTATCCCTAGCACACTATGCCACTGATTGATTTGTTCAAGGAGAAGAAGTTTCTTCTTAAGAGCTAGACTTATGCAAGGACTTCAATATCCTCGTTGATGGTTCCCCAACCCGAACTTGGTAGTGTTTCATTGTTAGACTACTACGTGGTCATGTTTGTCTTGGACAATGTGTTCACATGTATGTAGCAGAACCAGCTCATGTTTTGGAGCTTGCTACCGTAGTTCACTTCCCGAGAATCTCGCAACACCATCTCGTGGATTTGTGTTGTAAAATTTCTTTCTTTCTAGACTCGATGAGTCTGGAATATCCTGACACCAACCAGAACTGAATCTCAGGCAGATATGATGGTTGGAGCATTTTCCAAGAACTATAATATTGGTCTCTCGATAACCGGTAAGGTGGATGTCGTGGCCAACACACCCAGCCGAAAGACCTATTGTTGTAGAATCTTGATTGAAGAAGTTGGCCACCTCGGACTTCGTAGGATTTACTCCCCAGTTGTACCTTATGGATTTTTGTGCTCCCGAAGTCCGACCTTTACTTGATGGCCATGTTGATGCTTTTAAGCATTGACCGTGGTACCTAGCACATCAAGGAGAACATTAGAAGCGGAGTGCTAAATGTCTCTCGGTTGATCATCCATATTTCGTCCCCTTGGCCTCGCCAAGGTGAAATCCGAGAAGTGTTATCTTCCTTTGCATCTGCATCACCCATCATTATTCATCATGGTAGTATGTGATGTTGCTAGGATCCTTGACATGGATATTTGTAAAACCTTGATGAATATGGGAATGCTCAAGTTCTTGAGAGCACGCACAAGCACTAGGTGTTAACCTCGACACTAAGCGGGATTGCTCCCAGTGCTCTTGGTTATGCTATAACCCCTCAAGAGTAGATTTACTCTCTATTGTTGGGATTCTTCCCAGTTACCAAAATCATTCCCAGCATTTGCATTTTGTTCCCAGCTTGCACCGCCAATGTGCCAATTCTCCATGGGTTACCGTTCTCAATCACTGTTGTTCAGGATTATCTTCAAAAGTGGTCCTACCATAGGTTCCATCCATTTCCGATGATAAGCAAAATCAAACTTGGCATTGTCTTTTACAAGGCAGTCCACACCATCCATTCTAGATGGAGAATGTCATTCCTTTGGACTCCGTCAAACGATCGATTGTGTTTACCTTAGGCTGGTATAGGGAATTTCAATGTTCTCTATATAAAAAGTAATTCTTTTTGCCACTTAAGGGAATAACTCTACGAGTCACCTTCTCTAAGGTGCGCCGTCTGGTGGTATCAATCACCATCTTCTTAGGTGTGAAATTATTGCCATCAGGTGAACCTTCATCATTTGTTTCCCTCCATCCCCCCTGGAGGTGTACTCCGTGTCTCAGCTCAAGAGATGTGTCGATGTCTCAATCCATGAGTTGATCTTGAATTGCTCGAACTTCGAGAAGATCAAATCCTGTAGAATTCACGTTCCTTTGTTGTCGTGTTGAATGAAGCTTTGAAATCAAGATGTCAAGATCTACATGATGCAATGAATCAACAATTTTGATGAGGAAAACTGGATCATGAAGATCGTGTTAGTTAGTGTCCCCTCTGATTTCTTACCCTACGCTTGAATCTCGGGACGAGATTCTTGTTTAGTGGGGGTGAGTTGTCACATCCCCAACTTCACCTTTCCCTAGGATAGCACCTGTCTGTTGCATCATGTTTATTTTCAAAGGAAACCTGAAATGGGGATGCTCAAACCCTAGCATTAAATGAATTTAACTAGGGTCAAATTCAAATCTTTTTCAATGAACCCAAAATGCCCCTTGGAAAAGTTCATCATTTTTGGATTGGTTAAAAACCTCTGCCAAAAATGTTGCACATATTTCTAGGACCATTCTGGATTTTGAATTAAATCATATCCTATTTGCATTTGGGCATTTAAATTTTATATATTATTTTAAATGCTCAAATAATCATAAACTAAAATGTTTACTGTTGGGTTTATTCTAAACAGTAGCCATGCTTGGTTTCATGATTTTTAAGTGTGTCTAAGTATTTTTAATAAAGCCCAGCACAAAATAACAAAATAGAATAGCAGAAACAAAATAGAAAACAGAAACAGTTTTAAAATAGAAGGAAAGGCTTACCTGTCCAGCCTGGCCGGCCCGGTACTGTGCGGGCCAGCCCACCTGGCCCTCCTCTGTCGTCTACCTCGTGCCAGAAGGCACGAGGGCGTGTGCCCGCGGCGCGCCAGCACGCGCAAGGCCATCGACGGCCACCTCCATCCTGCCTGCCTCCTCCCTGACGCCTGGATGAACGCCACGAGACCCTGGAACCCCACGACCCTCCCCGTGCTTCTTCCCCTCTCCTCTACTCTCTCTCCCTCTCGCGACCGAACGGAGCCATCGCCGCCGCTCGTCACCACCGCGGCCACCATCGCCCCCTCGCTGCAGCGCCATGCCCGAGAGCTCCGCCGCGTCCTCTTGGTCCTCTCCACCGAGCTACGGGACGCCGGGAGGCTCTGCTTCGCCATCACCGCGCTCGTCCTCAACCTTCGGCCATCGACGGCCTCGCCGTCGATTCGGCACCACCAGGACCTCCCTGGGCTCGATGACCTCCTCTTCGGCATCGCAGTGAGCTTCTCCACCGTTTTCCCCTGTCCCCGTAGCCTGCAACTCGCCGTAGCCGTCGCCCCCTTTCTTACCGTACCCGCCGCCGCCACCGCACGTCGCCGTTGTGGCCACAGCCACGTTGGTTTGATTCCAAGCACGGCATCGTCTTCACCGCACCCGTAGAAGCCCGTAGCACCTCCTCGCTCATCTCCCCGAGCCCCGCAGCGCCTAGCTTGATGGAGCCCGAACTCCGGCGCCGTCGCGAGCTCCATTCCGACGAGCTCCGCCGTCCCCGTGTCCTCCCGTTGCCTCCATTAGATGCGCGAGCTCCCCAGCTACGCGTAGCACCAAGCCGCCGTCCAAATGGTCGCCGGAGGGCGATTCCCAAGCATCGCCGCCACGTTTGGCCTCGTCGGCGTCGAGCCGCCGGTGGTTTTGACCCCGTTTGACTCCGGCTAGACCCCCCCCTGTGTCCATGACATGTGGGGCCGGCCGTCGTTTAGTTTTAGTTTAGGTTTTAATTAAGTACTAATCTATGTGCTTAGCTCTGTGAGTCACTGACACGTGGGGCCAGCCCCTGTTAATTCAGTTTAGTTTAAAACTAAACTTAATTAGGCCCTGAGAGACTGACATGTGGTCCACATCCCCCCTGACACTTTAGTTAGGATTAGATTAGCACTAACTAATAGGATTAGCTAGTAGTGTCACTGACCAGTGGGCCCCACTGGTCAGGTTTGACTAAACCAGCCCCTGTTGACTTGCTGATGTCAGCATGACCTAGTGCTGACGCAATAAGTGTTTTCTGGAATTTTAAATAAATCATAAATGATTTATTGATTTCAGAAAATAGCTAAAACTTCTAAAAATCATATAAAATCAACCGTAGCTCAGATGAAAATAAGTTATATATGAAAAATGATCAGAAATATTCAAGGAATCTGTTTATGGCAATTTCATGCATGTTTGAAGAAGTTAAACCTGCTGATCAGGTCAAATCAATTAAATGGCATTTAAATAATCACATATGGAGTTTGAATTTGAACCTTGGGTTCAAACCAACTTCATTTAATTGTGTTGCTAGTTGCATTAGCTCAATCAACAGCATATTGCCATGTCATGATCATGCATCATATTGTCGCATTGCATTGATTGTGTTCTTTCTTTGTTTGTCGGTTTTGTCCCCTCTCAGTAGACGACGTTCCGACGATGTGATCGATGACACCGATGAAGACCCAATGTTATCTTCAGAAGTGCCAGGCAAGCAGAACCCCATTGAGCATTCCGATACAATCCCACTCTCTCGCTCTTGCTCTCTTTTATTGCATTAGGACAACAACGCTTCAACTGTTACCTGCTGCGGTAGTTGAACCCCTTTCCACTGCATGACCCATCATTGCCACAGTAAATAGTTGAAACCCACTAGTATGAGTAGGAGTTGTTTGAGCCATGTTGTGCCTACTCATTCATGCTTTCTGGTTATGCCTGCTATTGCTTAGAGTTATGTCAGGTCCGACACATCGGGGATGAATTCGAAGGGTGATGAACATGTCCTAATGTATGTGAGCTAAGTGTGTGAACACGATTTGGTAAAGGTAGCGATGAGAGGCCATGTAGGAGTACATGGTGGGTTGTCTCATTGCAGCCGTCCTCAGGAACTGAGTTCTGTGTTGGTTGATCCATGACCAGTTACTACCATGCATTGTGCCCGAAACCAATGGACCCTCTCGACTTATTAATCAACAAGATCTCTGTCCAGGAGTTGCAACTAGTTTCTGGTGTTTGTAGTGTACTGGAGGTCGTGCGCAACGCTGACCCTCGGGGTGGGCTATGATGCGGCAGGTACGTGGCACGGTGTACCGATTGCCCCTTTGGTGATGCGGGAACCCTGTACACATCGTTTGGGGCCGTGAGCGACACCCCGGCCGGATCTCCCCACGGATGGAACCCAAATAGGCGATAAACCTGGACGAGAGACTTGTGTGGTTAGTCAGGTCGTGGCCGACACCCTCGCTGGGCCTTCGCTTGAAGGTTGCCGAGTACATGTCGTGTAAACGGCGGTAAGTGGTGAGAGCGTGTGTGAAGAAGTACACCCCTGCAGGGTTAAATATAAACTATTCGAATAGCCGTGTCCGCGGAAATGGCCTTCTGGGTTGCCTACTACAGTTCATAGACAAGTGAAAGTGGATACTCTAAAACGCGCAAGATAAGCGCGAGTGCTATGGATGGCCTTCTCGTAGGGAGACGGGAGCAGATCCATAGTGGTGTATTGATTGGTGAATATGTGGACTCGTGTGCGCTACCTCAAAAGAGTTACTTGCAGTCGTAGTTTAGGATAGCCACCGAGTCAAAGCTAGCTTGCTGCAGTCAAACTCCACCACCCCCTTTGTTGATACTGATGCATATGTAGCTAATTCTGATGTAAGTCTTGCTGAGTACCTTTGTACTCATGTTTGCTTAATTTATGTTTTTGCAGAGAGACTTCAGTCTCGCTAGGGGTTCCGCGTGGACTTCGACGTTTAGCTTGTTACCTCAGCTACGATCTTGTACCCTTGGGAGGGTCTTGTAGATAGTCAGGCTTCTCAGCCTTTTTCATTTGTAGTTGTCTGTACTCAGACATGTTATGCTTTCGTTGCCTGTATGCTCTGTATGTTGGGTCATGTGACCTCTGATTGTAATAAATGCTATGATGGCTCTTCTGGGCCTTTATCTATATGAGTTGTTGAGTTGTGTTGTGATGCCATGTTGTACAGCACATACTTGCATGTTATGCGTACGTGTAATGTGTATTGCTATGTGTGGGATCCGACACCTAGTTGTTTACCCTTGGTAGCCTATCTTACATGGAAATGTCTCCTAGTGCTTCCACTGAGCCTTGGTAGCTTGCTACTGCTCCGGAACACTTAGGTTGGCCGGCATGTGTCCTTCTTCGTTCCTGTGTCTATCCCTTAGGGGAAATGTCACGCGTTGTTCCTTTAAGTCCTTGTAGCTCGCTACGACTTGGGTTCATACGTTGATGACCGACACGTTCGTTGCTGGGTCATGTATGCCTGTCTCTGTAATTTAGTGCCACTTTTGGTTTATAACTGGTCATGTCGGCCCGGGTTCTCTGTCATATGGATGCTAGCGACACTATCATATACGTGTGCCAAAATGCGCAAACGGTCCCGGTCCAGGTAAGGTGGCACCCGTGGGGATACCGTGCGTGAGGCCGCAAAGTGATATGGTGTGTTACAAGCTAGACCTCTGTGACTCAGGATCGGGGTCCTGACAGCATCAGTCCATTCCGCCACGAAGTCTGCCAGAGCTGCTCCTTTGATCACCCGCGTGGTGCTGAATTCTACCTGGAATGCTTGAAGCTCGATGTTCCACTCGACGACCCTCCCGACGACATTCGGGTCCCGTAACACCTTCTCGAGGGGGTACGATGAGACGACCTTGATGGGGTGACCTTGGAAGTAGTGGCGCAGCTTCCTGGAGAAGACGAGGAGCGCTAGGAGCAGCTTCTGGGGCATCGGGTAGCACGAACGCGCGTCGCGCAGTACTGTTCTGATGAAGTACACCGGGTGCTTCACGAGGGTCGGCGCAGCAGGGTCCGCTGGCGCCTCTGGAGCCTCAGGAGCCTCTTGCTGAGTGGCGGGGCCGTCGGTGCCCGTGGTCGAGTCCTCCTCTGAGGCCGTGTCAGGGGGCGGCGCGGGCCCTGAGGGTGCCGAGCCGCCTGGTGGCCTTGGGATCCGGAGCTTTTCCTCACACTCCACGACCAGTGCTGCGCTGGTGGAATGAGGCATTGCGGCGAGGTAGAGCGTCATAGGCTCCAGGGGTCGTGGTGCTACCATGACCGACGAGTTGGTGAGGTACTTCTTGAGGTCTTGGAAAGCGGCGTCGGCTTCCAGAGTCCATTCAAAGGGCCCCTTCTTCTTCATGAGCTTGAAGAACGGGAGGGCGCGTTCCCCGAGCTTAGAGATGAATCGCCCCAGGGATGTCACACACTCGGCGAGCTTCTGCATTTCCTTGAGGTTTGTGGGCGGCCTCATCTTCTCGATGGCCTTGATCTTCTCCGGGTTGGCCTCAATGCCTCGGTGCGAAACCAGGAACCCTAGCAACTTGTCGGAGGGTACGCCGAACACACACTTCTCCGGGTTGAGGCACAGCTTCACCTTGCGCAGGTTGATGAATGTTTCTTCTAAGTCCTGGATGAGGGTCATGGCCTCTTTGGTCTATACCACTATGTCGTCGACGTAGGCCTGCGCATTACTCCCGAGCTGAGGGCCGAGGGTGATGTGCATCAGGTGCTGAAAGGTAGCGCCCGCGTTCCTCAGCCCGAAAGGCATGCAGGTGTAGCCGTAGACCCAGCATGGGGTCAGGAACGCCGTCTTCTCCACGTCTTCCACCGCCATCTTGATTTGGTGGTAGCCCGAGAATGCGTCAAGGAAGCAGAGCAGGTCGCACTCAGCTGTCGAATCCACGATTTGATCGAGCGGAAGAGGGAAGGGGTCCTGAGGGCAGAACTTGTTGAGGCTCGTGAAGTCGACGCACATGCGTTCTTTGCCTCATTTCTTCGGGATGATGACGGGGTTGTCCAACCACTCCGGGTGCCGTACCTATCGTACAACACTAGCCTCCTCTAGCTTCCTATCCTCCTGGACAATAAAGGCCTGCTTCTCTGGGGCTTGTCTACGCGCCTTCTGCTTGATGGGGCGCGCATTGGGGCACACCGTGAGGTGATGCTCGATGACATGCCTTGGCACGCCGACCAAATCTGTGGCCTTCCAGGCGAACACATCCTTGTTGGCTCTGAGGAAGCCGACCAGCGCCGCCTCTTGTTCTGGATCCATGCCCGTGCCGATGGTGAAGGTGGCTCCTGAGCCTTCTTCGTCGGTAGGCACTTGCTTTGTCTCAGCGGGGTCCTGAGAAAAGAGCTGCTTCTTCTTGGCAGGCGCGGCTTCCGGAGGCTCCTGAGTCCCCTTCGCTGTTCGGTGAGCTGCGGCAGTGGCGGCCTTGTATGCGCGCCCAAGGACCTGAAGGGCGGCCTTAGGGTCCCCTTTGATGGTGATGATGCCGTTGCTCCCGGGCATCTTGATGGCGTTGTAGCCCGGGTGAGTTGCCGCCATGAACTTTGCCAGGGCTGGGAAGCCGAGGACGGCGTTGTACGGTAGGTGGATGGCGCAACGTCAAAATCATTGAGCTCAGTCCGGTAGTTAGCCAGTGTATCGAAGGTGACCGGGAGGCGGATCTGGCCGAGCAGGAGGGCCGAGCCCGCGACCCTCGAGAAGGGCTTGGTGGGAAGGAGCTGCATGTAGGACAGAGGCAGGTGACCGAAGGCTTCGGGAGAGAGGATGTTGAGGCTGGCGCCACCGTCGATGAGGGTTCTTGTCACGGCAACCCCGCAGATGGTAGGCGTGCATACCTTGGGGAGAGCGCCGGTGCCAGCCGCTTCGGAGGCATGGTCGCTGGGGCCAAAGGTGATGGCAGGCCCCGGCCCGTTCCGCGCCCGCAAGGCCTCTCGCGGCTGGGCGGCAGCCCCAACCTACCGAAAGTGCGACTTGGCGTGCCGAGCAGACGCTGTTGCTTGGGACCCACCAAGGATGCAGGCGACCCCGCGGTAGGGCCGCTCCCCGCGGCTGTCGCCCCACAGCTCGCAGCTGCGGGCCGTCCGCGTGGTGCAGGTCTCGGCGGGCGGCCGGTACTGGACCCGTCGCCGCCTCACCAAGAGCGCGACCGGAGAAGCCACGGGAAACGAGAGTGGTTGTGCAGGCTGTCCTCTAGTGGCCCGGCCGGTAGAAGCGTCATAGAAGAAGGAGGAGGGGCGCACATGAGTGGCGCGGTCCGCTGATGCTGCTGGGTCGGCGGGGAAGGAGCCAGTCCCCGCACGGCTGTGGATGGCCGCAACCATCGTAGAGGCGCAACACCGGAGAGGGGAAGCGAGGTCGTCGGCGAGGCGAGATTTCCACACGCCCCCTACCTGGCGCACCAAATGTCGGATTCAGGGCTCCGCAAAAACCCGTTAAGTTCGAACACAGGGGCGTGAACGAAGATCTCTCCCACTCACGTCTACCTAGCGCCTCGCTCTCGTCTTGGTGGAAAGATTCGAGCAAACAACGAACAAACACACAAGAGTTTATCCAGGTTTGGGCCACTGTGTGGTGTAAGACCCTACTTCCTGCTTTGGTGGATTGGCTCTGGGCAAACTAGAATATGAATTGGTACAAGGGTTCCTCAGTTCAGGAGGCGAGCTTAGGAGGGTTAGGAGGCTAGTGTTCTTGCTCCTTGTGCGGGGGTCAAGTGTGTGAGTCGATCCCCTTTGCAGTGGGAGCTCTAGCTACTTATATTGGTGGCCACGGTCCTCTTCCCCCGAAATGTTTAGGTGGGGAGGGATCCCACAACGGCCATTATTGAGCGGGAACACAAGGACGTTCCTACCCTGACAAAAGCAGTCTTCACCTGCAAAAGGATCAGGCGATGACGTGGTGGTGCGCTCGACGATGACATCCTTCTTGTCATCCTTGCGGTCTTCGGTCTTGTTGCACCAATGAGGAAACCTTTGCCCCACTCCTCGAGAAATTGCGGCAGTGCTGTCCCCCTTGCACCGAAACGGTAACTGCGCCGCTGGCGGACGCTGGCACCCACTGGCGCGGTGCGTCACTGCTGACATCACTGCCTCCTCCTGAGGCAGGCTTGGCCTTGGATTCTCCACTCCTTCGGAACGCCTTGCTGAGGCTGCTCCCAAGGAGGTCTTGACGTTGTTCTCCTCGCGAGGCCTGGCACCTCGCAAGGGTCTTGAGCAGCTGGTCGATCAGCTGGGCCGTACCAGGCCGCTTGAAGGAGCGCGTCGCGGCCCGCATACAGGAAAGTCTGGGTACCCTGGTTCCCAGGACGACGACAAAGGTGCACATGTCATGCAAGGATCATTCCATCTATATGAAGAACACGGGGGACTGGAACTACGAGACGGACATGTACCCAGGAGTGGACGTGCGAACCTGTGTAACATAGCACGGTAAGTGAAGTAGAATGGCACAAATAGTATGAACATGCTTGGCATATAGGCATTTGTCTCTTACTACCACTAAATGTTGTACGTGCAATGCCCGGTGATGTTATGGAGTACGTGACTAAGTACTCTACTACTACTATATAAATTGGAGGCACATGTTAGGTTTTATATTTGTTTATATGTATGCCCCGAGACCTTCCAACTAGATGTGTCTTTCTCTCCGGGTCGTAGTTTGTATCATTCATACCACTAGTACAGTAGTACTACTACGTGTGCTCTCCGACCCAGAAGTTGAGATGCTCTACCACGTTGTTCATGTCCCACTCCTTTCGCTGATGTGTGCGACATCCAGCATGTGCCGTGTGTTTGCACTCCTTCCTCGTAAGAGTTGAAACACTAGCATTCATTAGAAATAAAAAATAAATATAAATCACCAGTGATACTATACCACTGGTTTCCTTGATACTCGATATCGGAAAGAATACTTCCGCTCGCCGACATGTGGGACGTCGACCATCCTGGTCCACTTGCCATGCCCGCAGAACTCCAAGGAGAGTCACCCCGGTCATCGCGCCGCATTAATTACTAATGAGCTGTCAAATCATAGGGCCGACCTTACCCTCTGTGAAGTTGCTTGGACGAAGCAACCATCATGTCTTCGTTGAATTCCGTTTCTTGAAGAAAACTACTGTACCAGCAGTACTGCTAGCTACAGTAGTTACTCCAGCAGAGGCCTCCTGTGGTTCATATAGGATAGGAATTTTATAGGAATATAAAAATCATAGGAAGTGAGATGACATGCATCTCAAACTCAATTCCTATAGAAAAAGAGATGCCATTTGATGCATAGGATAGGAATTTTTCCATTGAGTCTAGGCTAATGTACTGGTAATTTGCTCTAAAAACTACAGTAGTAACTAGTAGTACTGTTACATGCTCGTAATTAATTAAACAAACATACGGGCGACACAGACACACACACTAACTACTAGTACTACTACTTCTCACATGCTGGCCAGACGCTGTCGTTCTCCTTCCCGGCTTTGTCGATGACACCCCATCGTGCTTGGATCTCCACCGACCTCTCCGCAGCAACGCGTGCGTCCTCTTCTTTCTTGTGGCGGCGGGCCTCTCTTTTCTTGCGATTTGTCTGACGTGTCCGCTCCCTCTGTGCGGCTTTGGCCACCTCTTGCTCTACCGCCCATTCGGCCTTGGCAGCTTCAAATTCCGCCCACATAGGTGTGAGGTCGCGAGCAGCGATGAACTCGGCACGGCGGGATGCCACTGCTTGCCTACCATTCTGTGTGCGGTTGCGGGCGGCGAGGAACTCGGCGCGGCGGGATGCCATCGCTTCCTTACCGGTTAGTGTGCGGTGCGTTGGCATGAACGATGCTTGGTGACAGCTCTGGGGTGGAGTGGCCGGACAACCATAAAGTGCATTGGTTTGTCAAGAGCTCAAGGACAGAAGACGAAGGAAATTTGGATTCCCCTTCAATCCTGGTCATTTATTACCGAGTAAAATGCATTGGCGGTCACTGAACTTGTCTTTATAGCTCACTTTGATCATTGTATATGAGATATGGTGATTATACGGTCTCTGGCTCAGCGTATAGCTCCGTATTTGTCTGATTGGCCAGTCAAACAGTCCGCATGCGCCTCATCAGCTTCTGTTCTTTATCTATCTATCTATGCGGGCCTACCTATCAGTGGAGAAAGAAATAAAAACTAATATTATGCGTATGTGACATTACTGTTTAGATGTTTGTTGGAGGCCTCCGCGAACACCGAGCTTGTATTCACCTCACTCAACACCAACAGTCATACTCGTGACTCGGTGCCTTGCTCATGTATATCGTCGATCACAACGACAATCTATAAAACAGCCTAGCTAGAGAGGGTACTATGGTGCGGAGTACTCCATATACTATCGTGAGCAACCAATCATGGTGCCATTGCACACGATTGTGTGTCTGGTCGATTCCTCCATTATTCGTAAGTTATGTATGGTTGTGTGGTGGTTGTCGAATGCTAGCTGGCGACAAGAGCGGTTGCATGGACGCCTAGTTGTCAATACATGCCGCATACGCTTCACAGGCTCGTCATCTATGAGTTCACATTTTCCCACCACGCCAGCGTCTGACCGGCCTGGCCTACCGAAACCCCTTCCATCGCTAGCACGCGCTTCCCGCCTGAAATGATCACCGTCTCTCCATAACGTCAATGCCGCATTCATCGGCCTTAACAGCAGGTGCAGTTGGTGTGTCACTGACATGCGGGCCTGATGCCCGTTGGGCCCACATGTCAGTGAGACAATGCACCTGTAGTTAAGTCACTGAACCAGCGTCCCCATTCATGCCCGACGCGACCTCTCACTGGAGCCGACATTGCAGCAGTGTGACGGTCGAGAAGCATCACCCGCGCGGCATCCCGGTGCAAGCGACTGCTCCGCGTTAATGACACCACGGCTGCCGACGAACCTACTCCGGTGCCAGCCGTCCATGGCTTCCGCGGCTCATTGCCATTGGCCCGCTATATTAACTTGAGCCCCAGCTCCCAGCCATAGCCAAAGTCCCACACTCATTCTCCTCCGGTCCCTTCCTTCTGTTGGCACCACTCCAACCATGGTCTCCAGGCACTCCAAAGCTCTCTTGGACGTACTGTCGCAGGAACAGACGAAGGACATCGGTGGCTCCGCTCTAGGCGTGCTCCAAAGCTCTCTTGGACTTACTCTCTCGGGAGCAAACGAAGGAGAACGTCGGCTCCCCCCAGGCCGCCCTCCGCCGCCACGACCACGAAGCCGACGCCCGTGCGTGGGCGCAGCCGGCAGCGAGGAAGAGTAGTACACGGTAGGTCGCCACCGCTCCTCCACTCAGTCGACGCAAAGCTTGGTGGGATAAAAATCAGCGGCCGATTAGCCTCTTGAAGGCGACGTGGAGGTGGAAATCTTCATAACCTTGTGCTCCGGAGGAGGTGGTTATCGAGGCGGATAAGGAGGAGGCAAAGGCAATGGCCGGCTTTTTCGGGTTCATGGTCGGACATGGTGGTCGGGGCTCGATGATCGTTTAGATTAGGTTTACAGTAGGTTTTAGTACGGTTTGTGCGAAATATGTAATGAATTTCGTCCAGTTTTTAGGAAAAGTTCTCGAAATGTAATGAATTTCATCCAGTCAATTTGAAATTTGCTTTGTTTGCACGAATTTCGTCTGGTTAGTTCATATAGTTGTCGAAAGGTATGCGGGCAGCATTGGATGGCATCCATCAGTGTCCTCGGGCAGATTCCGGTGTAAATTTTAGGGCCAGCGCTGGAGATGCCCTAACTATCATGCTATAATCGCTAACAGTGCTCCATTATTTCGCAGGGACAGTTATCCCTCGATCAAAATCAGATCCGCCGTGTTTCACACTCCTCCCACGTAAGAGTGTAGACTCTTGCTTACATAAAAATGGAGCAAGTGGATGGCACTGTAGCACATCATATCACTCAAACTAGCCCGCCTAACGCACGGGAAAGCACAGCCCTCGTCATTTTGTTCTGGATTTCTATCAATCGATCACACGAAAATGTTACGCTTTGCAAGTTCAAAAGGAAAAGGCGGCACACTTACAACTCGTACGCGTCGCGTTCATGTCGCACCCCCGACAGTCTGGCTCGCACGCCGCTCACCAGAGGGGACATGCATTGTCTTGCATTTTCACTGACATGTGGGGCTGCAATTGAATAAACCTTCGATAGCCGAAATCTAATCATTCGGCGGGCGTCGGCTGAGAGGAGAGAGATGGGGGTGGGAGAAGAGATCACCCACCCACCGTGCATGGACTCCAAGAAATATGTGAGGTTGACCATGCGGGAGTCCGCACCGCTTCCAAGTAGATGAGTCAACTTTGTACTACTAACTTTGAAACGAAGGGAGTACAAATCCTAGGCGGGCTAGTTTGGCCTAGTGGGTTTTAGTGATATGACGTGGTACAGTGCCGTCTAGTTTACATGAAGAAGCGGAATTCAACGAAGTCATGATGGTTCCACAAAGTTACTCTACCCGCAGTACTACTACCACATGCAAAGACTGGATGGCACTATACCACGTCATATCACTAAAACCCACTAGGCCAAACTAGCCCGCCTAGGATTTGCACTCCCTCCGTTTCAAAGTTAGTAGTACGAAGTTGACTTTTGCAAGTACTATAGCTCGCACAGTAGCTAGCCTACTAACACCAAGAATCATCAAATAAGCCCTGCTGATATGATAAACAGTTCAAACTTACATCTAAGCATGCCATATATTACATCAAAAGCTGGTGAGGCTACATCTGTTTCCATAACTCGGAGAGGGTTCGCATGATTCACTATCAAACAAAAGTAGAAAGTACCACCCACACAAGACAGTGTACTAGCCCTAAGATGGTTTGATAACACGCATCATTCCGGTAATTGAACACAGGGCAATGCAAACTACCCTGAAGGATTAGCGCGACCAACTATTTCTTGTCATCGATCTCTCGGGCAATGACCACAACACGAACATCAGCATGGGTATCGATCTCTGGGGCGATGTCCACAGGACTGACCGCAACATCGGAATCGATCTCTGGGGCGATGTCCACAGGATGGACAGTGGCATCGGAATCGATCTCCGGGGCGATGCCAACAGGATGGACCACGACATCGAAAACGATCTCTGGGGCATTGTCCACAGGACGGGCCGGGACATCGGAATCATCAAGGACGTCCACCGGCACCTGCACAACCCTAACATATTAGCAAGCACATTGCAAATAATCAAAAACCACAACTTTCGGTAATAAGCCATTATTTTTTACCTTGTGCAGCTCACCAGGGGATCCCATCCCTCCGGGTGCCATCTCCTCGTCCTCGATGGGGGCCATCACCTTGCCAGGGGAATACTGCTTCTCAACGGCGACTATCTCCTCAAACTCGGCCTTGAGCTCGCATAGCTGGCCATCAGAGTTTCTGGGGTAGGCACGGTGGGGCCCTTGCTGTTCTTCCAACTTTCTTTGAGGAGTTCATCCGCCAACGTCGTCAACTCTTTGGCAAGTGCTAGTTTCTTGGAGTTCTTCGCCTCCATGGGTTGGCCCGCCAACATGGTCAACTCGTTGGTCGGTGCTCGCTTCCTGGAGATTGCTATCTCCAGTGGGTTGTCCATCGGCAACTCTTTGCCTAGTGCTCCAGGATCCATCAATGAACTGGCAAACAAAAAGCAACCGAAAGGAAATCACAATCGCAATGAAAACGGGAAAAGAATAGGATGTGAGAATCGGTCGGTGCTTCGCAAAAAGAAGATTCTTGGATTGAAAATATAGCATCATCACGGATTCGCCCACCTTTCCTTCGTCGGTACAGAAGAAAAATGGCCGAAGTGAGTAGCCTGGAGTGAGGTTTTCTTCAAGAAAGTGGAGAAAGGGCTACAACGAGCGTTCCAGTGAAATGCTGGTTGATTCGCCCAGTCCAACTTCGAGGCCACTTTACCACTACTGGTAAAGGTGTGGGTTTTGTGATATGACGGGTCATGACGGCCGCACCGGGGTGACCGGTGAGTTTGGACTGTAGCACCTCGCTGTGATTTGGTGGATGGCACGCGGACCCGGATGCTTTGATGTCCCGCATGTAGATAGAGCGGCTAGTCATATAAGAGTGGTCAATATTGTGCACCGTGACCAAGGTGGAGAGGAAAATGAGAGAACTATGTAATTAATGCATAGGTTTAATTAGGGTAGTTTTGTAAAGTACGAGATACATTCCTCCAATCGCAAAATGCCTTGGTTGATGAGATTTGAGATTTGAGCCCTATAAACCGGAAGGGAGATTTGAGATTTGAGATTTGAGATACTGCACGTGGTGTAGTCACTTGTTGGAATCTCTAGAAAGACTTATACCACATGATTCTTTGCTTCTTCTTACTACTACGTACTACTTCGTCGACATGTGGGACAGCCTGCAGCATCAGGGTCGACGTAATACGTGTCATGCACCATATTAGAGTGCAGAACGAAAGGGGGGCATCACCCCGGTCGTACCGCCTGGCCTTGTTTGGATACTCTAACTCAGTTAAAGGTTATAGTTATATTTTTTTTGGTTAGTTGAGTTCAAACTAACCCAAACTAACTCTAACACATGGATCCAAATAGTAACCCAAACTAACCCTCCTGTTTGGATATTTTTGGGTTAGTTGAGTTCAAACTAACCCAAACTAACTCTAACACATGGATCCAAACAGTAATGCGCCGTCAAATCGCACAGTTTGAACTTTCGAGCAGTAAGTAAATTGAATCCGCTACTCCCTCACCCTCCTCGCCTCTCTGTCAAACCGCCTACGCGAAAACTGTCACGCGTACTGCTCGAGAAAAGCCCCGCCCTCAACTTTTAACTACGTGAAAATAATTCGAGCTTGTTCGTCCTATATAAATACTAGCATTGTATGTTTATTCACCCATGGGGTTGTTCAATCAACGGAGGGCCGGAGAGCACAAGTGAACAATACTACTACTAGTAGTAAGTAGGAGTCATACATGTAGTCACCTTAAATAGAGAGTTTCTTTTCTTTAATGCCACGTACACAAATTGAAACGCTTGTTGTGGAGAGAAAAAGATAATCACTCCGCTATATATGTATGCAGGGGCCTGGGCGCTTGCTTTACTAGCGTTGCTCTCTTCATTCTCTCATCCTCTCCGTATCTAAACAAGACAGCGGTAGCGACATTTTCTCTCTGCTCACCGCTGGTCACAGATCCGGCCAGATCCCTTCGGCCGGTGTGTGTAGAGGACTAAAAGGTGCATCATTCACGCGATCATGGCCGGCGAGGGAGGAAACCGACAACTACCGGAGGGGCCTGATCCTCTGCCCGTGCCGTTCTCTCCGACACAGCGCCGGCTCGGGAGGTCCTCCGATCCGACCCTTCTTACTCCCTACCGTATTGTCCGCAGATCCGACCTGTAGCCGCCGACATCCCGACGACCCTCAGGTATAAGTTTTTTCAAAGCAGCCTTGCTCTACTGCCCTAGCTCCCCACTTGTCTGCATGTGCATCTTTTTCTACTCCCATCAGCTCTTCCAAAGCCACCTAAATTTTTAGTATTATTAGAGGTAAAGCTACTTCATTCATTCGAATCTAGGGCTTTGTTCAAACAACGAAGAAAGGGGGGAAAGTTGTAGCATGAATCTAGGACTTGATTCAAAGAGGAAATAATATGGTGAAAGTAGTAGAGACAGGATACCCAACCGGTCTCTTGGTTGAAAAGGGAAATAATGGGAAAACGCAGTACAAACTAGATAAGGAACATATCTATTATTGGTTGAAAAAAGGATAGAAAGTAGCGGCTGGTGGACAAGTCAACAGAGTAAAAGGTCTCAGGATTAGATTTGCTGCCCTCACATAGTAAAAGGTCTCTAGGATTATAATTGCTATCCTCACATAGTAAAAGGACTCCGGATTAGATTTGCTGCCCTCGCATAGTAAAAGGTCTCCAGGATTAGGTTTGCTTCCCTCACATAGTAAAAGGTCTCCAGGATTAGATTTGTTGCCCTCACATAGTACAAGGTCTCGAGGACTAGGTTTGCTGCCCTCACATAGTAAAAGGTCTCCAGGATTAGATTTGCTGCCCTCACATAGTACAAGGTCTCCAGAATTAGGTTTGCTGCCCTCACATAGTAAAAGGTCTCCGGGATTAGATTTGCTGCCCTCACATAGCATGAACAAACTCGGCATCACCACTTTATGCCTCCTTTTAGGTACATTGTGCTGATGCGTCCACTGTCGCATGTCCTTATACCAACCTTTTGTTGTTGTTAATGTAAGGGCGCATGTAAAATGAAGTGATCACACTGTTACCTTAGGGACATGTCTAACCAATGTTATTGTTAATCTAATGCCTCCAGTGATAAGATGCAATTAAACTGTGTTACAAATGGCACTCCTACTATTTTCCCCAGTATGATAAGTAAGTTGCTCCTTTATGCTGTTGAGTGTCCTGGTGTCCCCACGGTCCCATGCCCTTAAACCAACTCTTTAGCTGCTCTTGATTTACTGTATCTGGTAAACAAGCAATGCCACCATTAAAGTAATCCCATATTTGACGAATCTCATTGTTGATCGTAATGCTTCTGGTAACATGAAGCATTGCTGACGTTTTAAAATTTCTACTGTCCTTGCGTGATTGCCATGAACATAATTAAGATGCTTCTTTTCATTTCGTATATGTTTCGTATATTCTTATTGACCAACAACTGTTTACTTTCTATCTTTTTGTGTAGATAGGGATATCCATTTCACCTTGTTGCTATTGTGACCTTTTGGTGAACTGCACCAAACACTTTTTTGGATGAGTGTCTTGTGCAGTTCAACTAAAATGTCACGTGGGCAACATCTCTCAATTTTGGTGGAACTGCACAAAATGGTGATTGGAGTTTCCAAAATCTCCATAAAATTATGCTTGTAATCTCGTGCAACATTTTATTAGTCTTTGCAAGATCACTATCACCACAATGGCACTTTATTTTAGTGGAACTGCACAAAAGGATAAGAAAATTATTGTTGCACCTTACATGAGCAGGACAGCCAACCTTAATGTTGCTCAATTTTTGTGTAACTACTAAAGAAGATCCCGCCATCTCACAAGAGCAAGTACTTCTTGCTAGCTCAATGATGCAATCTTTGCTTCATTTCAGGTGAACTACAGAAAAAGGCGCATGAATTGAATCATTTATCTGCAGGTTGGCCTAATCCGAGTGGATTTGCAGGTTCACCACATCGAGTCGTGGCGGCATAGGGCCCCTCACACCGGTCAGTACTATCCTTATTCAACATGATTGTGCTTTGTCATACTGTGCTAATGTTCTATTTAATAATTAAAGCTATTCTATCGCAATCTTTTCTCATTTTGGGAACAAAGTTTGCTTCAACTAGTGCCACTATTATAGTAATCATGCTCTTTCTTATCTGTGCAAACAGGAATACTCAATTACAGATGTTGTGATGGTCAAGAGCATTCGCCAAGTTCTTGGGTTGTATGATACGGCTAGCCAAGATGGATTTAATCCAGATATTCACATTATCAAAAGGCATTAATGGGTTGGTTCTGATTCTTGCAAGCTGGGAATTAATGAGATGTGTAGGCATCTTATTTGTACTTATTATTAGGATCTTATTTGTTGGTTCTGAATCTTGCAAGCTGGGAATCAATGAGATGTGTAGGCATCTTTGTTATACTTATTATTTGGATCTTATTTATTGGTTCTGAATCTTGCAAGCTGGGAAACACGGCATGATGATGCAGAGGAAAACAACCATAACAAACAGTTCGAACTTGGTAGTATTATCTTTGTGAAAGTGCGACAAATGTGATGATCGTGTGCATCCTGAGAATAATAATTCTAATTGTTGTGCATGTTGATCCTGTGGCACTGATAGAACGAGCCAATGCATTGCTTGCTTTAAGTACAAATTTCTGTTAAAGCTAATTAAATTTAAGTAAAGTGACCACTAACTCCTGTTATTATAGTACCAATACAGACCCGCTCGTGAACCGACGTGTGGCCAGAGTAGGTGTTTCTTAATGGAGGCGTTTCAATGCGCCGAGGGTGCATATTCTGCCGGGCGTGCAGCGGACGGGGGAGGGGTAGTAACTGTTGTCGCATGTACACACTCAGTTTACTGTTGAATCCAGTTCCCCAAGAGCTGAAAAATGAACTGCTGCCGCCGCCTACACATTCGTTCACTTGAAGAGACTCCAACGGCGATCCGAGGGGTGAGCCTGCTGGATATGGACTTCAGCAAGGAGTTCCCCATTGAGTTCGCCGTTCAGTCCTATAGCTGCACCAAGTTGAATGTGATGTACACCAATGATCCGGACTCGGTGAAGCTCTGCCTCGCCGAGTTCAAGTAGTACCTACAGGATGAGAAGGTATAAGGTTGCAGGACTAGACCTTCTGCCCATCCATTCGTCTCCTGACAGGGACCAGCGGATCGCCGTGACCAAGGTATGTGTGAGGGATGAGGTTCTCATCTACCACTTCTGTAGGGCCATCAAAGGTTCTGGAGCATTCGCCCGTTTCATCGGCAGCGCCGACTGCACCTTCGCTACAGTGGAGAGAAGGAAGAACACGACAATTCAGCCATCTGGTGCAACAAGCTTGTCGACATCCAGAAGCAATACAAGATCATCAGCAACGGGCAGGAGAAGGACTCCGTGGTTGACCTCGCCGAGACCATCATCAACCCCTGATACGCAAACATGAAAGAAGACAACGATACCAATGACCTGAACATGTGGGAGGTACCTCTGAATTTAGCCTACATAACCTACGAAGCCAGGAGGGCGTGTGAGGTACCTATGAATTCACCCTGCGCTCGAAAGTCAACCCTCGTACTCCCCTCCGCCTGCGTCTTCCCCCACTCCGGTTCGTTTGGTCCCAGGTCTCGACGTCGTCCTCCGCCTTGGTGCTCTAGCCGCGACGCCGCCATTTGTCCTTCCCAACATGGTCAGCAAAACAAGAGGAATCGGGAGACAACTGTTCGTCGAGAGGCTCACAGTCCCGGGCTCCCAGGTCCATGGCCTAGGTTTAGTTGTTTAACATGGGCAGCCCACGACATGTTTCAACATATTTTGGATCCAACTATGACTGTTTATCCACGGGCTACTGTTCATCCACCGTCGACCTCCTCCAGCCTCCACCTATGACTGTTTATCCACGACGTCTCCCTCCTGCCTCGACGGGCTCCTGTTCATCCAGCCTCCACCACCCCTCCACCGGCTACTGTTCTACCACCCCTCCATCGGCTACTGTTCATCCAGCCCTCCACTGGCTACTGTTCAACCAGATCTCCACGAGGTCCTATTCATCCACTCCCAACCGGCTCGATTGGGCTCCTGTTCATCCAATGGCAAGGGCCTCTAGCTACTACCACAGGGTCCTATTCATCCAATCCCCGGCCAGCAACGCTCACTGTTCACGAAGAGGCAGCAGGTTCGACCGGCTTCTTTTAGCAGCAGTAGCAGACAATTTGCTCGATCGGGTTTAGTTAACAGCCAGATCGATCGATCGCTCGGGTTTAGTAACGCGTAGCATGCAGTGCAATAGCTCGGGTTCAGTTAGAGCCCAACGCCTCGCACACACGCGCGAACGTGTATGAGAGAAATGTGCAATCCCTCCGTGCATCGCTCGGCCTCGACCACCCACTATAACCGGGAACTCCCCAATACTTTCCTCACACTCGCTTCTACCATAGTTTTTTTCCGTCATGGACGGGCCAAAGAATGTCATGCAGCTGCGTCTCCGGCCCGCCCAGGACTAAAAGCCAAATTTCTGTCATGATTTTTTGTCATAGAAGTAGGAGCCCACCACATCTATGATGATACGGTTTTTTTTCACAATTATCATCATAGTAGTGTCATAAGCATGATAGGAAAAAATTCGTTCGGCCCAAAATGTCACGGATGTTTCTTTTTTTGTAGTGTCTATGCATGTGTCAAGTAGGAAGGAATTCACCTCGGTTTCCATTGCACGTGTCCTAGCTCTTGTCATGGGTCCTTTTGGAGCTTGAATGGTTGAAGTAGAGCCCATGGGGATAGATGTTGGATGCTCCACATCATCTTCCCCCCTTAGGAGAGATCCATCCACGGATCATGTTCTTCATCCCCATGGTAAGTGGACAAATCCTTGATGTTGAAGATGTTGCTTACATTGTACTTGGCGCGTGGGATGTCAATCTTGTATGCATTGTTGTTGTAGCGCTCTACCACCTTGAAAGGGCCGTCGACATGTGGTAGAAACTTGGACTTGCATTCTTGAGGAAATCGGTCTTTGCGAAGATGTAGCCATACTAGATCACCCGGATTGAACACCATAGGGGTCTTGTTAGCATTGAGCTTGGTCGCATTGTGTTGTACTCGGAGCTCAATTGCTTGATGTGTATCCTCATACATCTTCTTGAGGTAGCTTGCAAATTCTCTTGCATCCAAGTTTGTGCGCTCTTGTAGTGGAAGTGGGAGAATTTCCAATGGGGACAACAGGTTGAAGCCGTAGACGACCTCGAAAGGGGACTTGCCGGTAGTTGTGTGTCTTGCGCGATTGTAGGCGTACTCGGCAATGGGTAAGCATTCCTCCCATTCCTTGAGGTTCTTCTTGATCAAGACTCGAAGAAGTGTAGAGAGTGTCCGGTTGGTGACCTCCGTTTGGGCATCGGTTTGCTGATGATAGGACGAAGAGAAGAGTAACTTGATGTCGAGCTTGGCGCATAGAGTCTTCCAAAAGTAGCTCAAAAACTTGACATCTCGGTCCGACACGAGTGTCTTGGGCACTCCATGTAGACGTAGAATTTCACTACAAAAGAGATTGCCAACATGTGAAGCATCGTCTACTTGTTGCAAGGAATAAAGTGTGCCATTTTAGAGAATCGGTCCACAACAACAAATACTGAATCTTTACCATTTCTAGTTCTAGGTCAGCCAGGCACAATATCCATGCTAATATCTTCCCATGGGTGGTATGGAATTGGGAGTGGCATATATAAACCATGAGATTGAGCTTTGGACTTAGCTTTGAAACATGTTGAGCACCGGTTGGTGAAGCGAGAGACGTCGCGGAACGTCTTGGGCCAAAAGAAGTTCTTGGAGAGCGTAGCAAAAGTGTTGTCGTGTCCAAAGTGTCCCATAAGTCCTCCTCCAGGAGCCTCTTGCAAAAGTAACAAACGAAGAGAAGACTCAGGGATGCATAGTTTGTTATCTCTCATAAGATAACCATTTGAAATATGATAATGCTCCCAAGATGTATGCATCAAACATTTAGCATATGGAATAGCAAAGGTAAGATCAAGCTCATATAAATCTTTGATATGCTCGAAGCCAATGACATCCAATTCAAGTTTTGTAACAAGCATGCATTTGCGGGTAAGGGCATCCACTACAACGTTTTGCTTCCCTTTGATATATTTGATGACATAAGGAAAAGACTCAATAAACTCACTCCATTTTGCATGGCTTTTGTTGAATTTAGTTTGTCACTTGAGATATTTCAAAGTTTCACAATCGGTATGTAGAATGAACTCATGAGGGCAGAGATAGTGCTCCCAAACATGCAAAACTCTCACTAAGGCATAAAGCTCTTTATCATATATGGGGTAATTAAGTTGCGCTCCAGATAGTTTTTCACTAAAGTAAGTAATTGGACGCTTTTCTTGCATTAATACGCCACTTATGCCGTTACCGCTAGCATCACAATGTATCTCGAAAGGTTTGTCAAAGTTTGGTAAGGCAAGCAATGGTGCATGCGTAAGCAAGTTTTTAAGTTCATTGAAAGCGGTGTCTTGAGATGGTCCCCAAACAAAAGTTGCGTTTTCTTGCTCAAAGCGTGCAAAGGAGATGCAATGGTGCTAAAATCCTTCACAAATCGGCGATAAAATCCTGTTAGGCCTAGAAAACTACGCACTTGTTGCAAGTTGGTGGGTTGGGGCCAAGTTTTAATTACTTTAATTTTAGTTTCATCTACATGCACACCCTTAGAAGATACGACAAATCCTAGAAACACTAGCTTGTCAACACCCAATTTGCATTTTTCTATGTTAGCGTAAATCCTTTCTTTGCGAAGAGTTTGCAAAACGCGAAGGTGTGTGACATGTTGCTTAAGCGATTTACTAAACACAAGGATGTCATCAAAATATACCACAACAGATATGCCGATGTATGGTCTAAGTACATGATGCATGACACACATGAAGGTTCTGGGTGCGTCCGATAAACCCATTGGCATAACAAGCCATTCATACAAACCAAACTTGGTTTTAAAAGTAGTTTTCCATTCATAAACCTCTTGTATGCGAATTTGGTAATAGACACTTTTTAGATCAATTTTGGAGAAAATTGTGGCTCCGCTAAGCTCATCTAGCATGTCATCTAAGCGTGGAATGGGGTAACGATATCTAACGGTGATAAAATTAATGGGAGGACAATCCAAACACATGCGGTAAGTACCATCTTTCTTGGGGACAAGGATTACCGGAATGACACAAGGGCTCAAGCTTTCGTGTACGTGGCCGTTGTCGATGAGTCGTTGGACTTGCCGTTGGATCTCCTTGGTTTCGTCGGGGTTGACGCGATAACGTGCCTTGTTAGGAAGAGGTGCTCCGGGGATGAGGTCGATGCGGTGCTCGATGCTGCATAGAGGAGGTTGACCTGGAGGTAGCTCATCGGGAAACACGTCTTGATATTCCTGCAACAAAGGTGACAACACTAGAGGTAGAGTGTGTGAAGTGTTAGCTTTTTCCGGTTCGCCTTTCCACAAGAGGACAAAGTGAACTACTCTCGATGGGTTCTCACACACTTCTCTCATATCACTTTTGATGGCTAAAAGCACTAGATCTCTCTTCTCGATCATCATGGAGGCAGTCGAATTTGGCTTGTGGTTCTCACTTTCTTTTGGGTGGGTCACTGTCTCACTCTTCTCCCCATGATGGGTGGGTGCTTCCTTGTCAGAGATCACTTGGATTGGTGTCATAGGCGTAGCATGAACTCCTTGCCCTTCATCTTGAAGCTGCAATGATTGGTCTGTCCATTGTGTTGCACTCCGCGGTCGTATTGCCAAGGTCTTCCCAAAAGGAGATGGAACATGGACATAGGAGCCACATCACAATCCAAGATGTCTTCATATGCGCCGATCTTGAAAGAAACTTGCACCGTATGCTCCACTTAAATTGTGCCCGAGTCGCTAAGCCATTGGACCTTGTAGGGATGGGGATGCTTCTTATTCGTGAGTTGGAGCTCGGGGCAAAGTTCTTCACTCGCTAAGTTGTGACAACTTCCTCTGTCTATGATGACTTTGATTGAACGGCCTTGGATGCTTGCTTTGGTGTGGAAGATATGACATCTTTGATCTTTTTCTTCTTGTTGTTGAAGTGTCAAGACTTTGGAGACGACGAGAGCGGGACTTGAGTCATTGTCCCAAAAGACTTGGTGATCTTCATCCTCGTTCACTTGGCTGTGCATGGCCACATGTTCAATCGCTTCCATCTCGTCTTCATTCATGGAGTCGTATGTGCCATCATCGTTGACAATCATTGTACGCCGATTGGTGCATTAGTATGACTTGTGTCCTCGGCCACCACATGTAAAGCACTTCATAGAACTTGTCTTGACGGGGTCATCTTGTGGCGCCGGTGTGGACGAAGTATTGGACTTGTATGAGCGTGCCGGTGGGCGACTCGAAGAGGGTATCACTTGCTTGGAAGTCGATTTGTCGCCGGTTCTTGGAAATGCTCGCGATGTAGGATGTGCAGAAGTTGTAGTCACTTGAGGGTATGAGCCAGGAGTCTTGGAAGAGAACTTGGCGTATTTGAAGTTTTCTTGGACTTGGAGCTCCTCCTTGGTTGCTTGATGAACTAGCTCAACAAGGTTTGTGTATGGTTGGAAATCCGCAATCTTCTTGATAGGGTGGTTGAGACCGTTCAAGAAGCGTGCCATCATTTGCTCATCATCTTCCTTGACATTAGCTCAAATCATGGCAATCTCCATTTATTGATAGTATTCTTCTACCGTCTTCGTGCCTTGCTTGAGGAGTTACAATTTCTTGAAGAGATCTCGATTGTAGTGTGTAGGCACAAAGCGGGCTCGCATAACATCTTTCATTTGTGTCCAAGTTGTAATGGGTGTCTCGTCTCGATCTGCTCGATGCTCGATCACTTGCTCCCACCAAATAAGGACATAATCTTGAAAGTAGAGTGATGCCATTGCGATCTTCTTTTCCTCATTGCCCAGAAGGAGAGGTGGGAGGAGTGGAGAAGTTGGTGGTGCTGGATCGAGGAGACGGATCCGCCAGAGTTCTGCCAGGTCTGTCAGAAGCCGCCGGTCTGTAGCAAGGACTGGGGCGAGCTCGACGCCGACGACTAGAAGCTCACGATTGCGAAAACCAGGATTCATCGCCTCACGTCGGCCGAGCTCACCCTCGAAATGATTGGGTCCGATTTCATCTGCCGCCGAATAGCCCCACTACACAACAAGGGGAGGCCGGCCTGGGATTTCAGGAATGCGTCCGACATAATGAGGCTCCACCCCACCTTGAACCAGAACTTCACGGTGTGGCAGCACGCTCGTCTTTGCCAGAGGCTCTTCCAGCTCAGGGTCGACGAGGTCGGCGGGGTCGAGAGGACCGGCAAGGCAGAGAAGGCCAGGAAGGCTAAGAAGGTCGGCATGGCCGCCAGGGCCGCCAAGCCCGACAACCTATTTGGGTTGCCTGCGGGGGTGGTCCCGTTGATCAACAACTCCTGCCTGACCTCCATCATCTCCATGATGCCAGTTTTCGACGTGCATGGCCTTGACCCTACCTGGACTAAGTCGAAAGTGGAGCTGGTGTAGGCATTATTCGACAACTTGTCCGAGAGGTACGTCCGCGATGAGCTACAACTCATCTGTCCCACCACTGAGGAGGAGTTCGCTTACATCGGCGCCAGGGAGGAGGAGGCAACACTTGTCGAGGAGGCCGGCAGCCACGACACCGTGGAGGACGAAGCCGACGCGGCCGCAGAGGAGAAAAAATTTGCTGAGTGGGCGGGGTCCGCCGGGGGGCCAGCGGCGCTGGGGCTCCCGTTATCGAGGAAGCGGTCGAGGAGTCGGCCGAAGAGGAGACCGACGCGGGTGACTCCTCAGCCCCAGGGTAGAAACGCGTCCTACGGTTGGCTGGCTCCGGCAAGCCGGTCCGGCCTGGCAAGACCACGCATCGGCAACAAGCCCAAGCACAGCACATGCTCTAGATGAGGGCTGCGACAGCGAAGAAGGTCGCAACCGCCGCCTCTTTGTCATGCAGGCGGCCCTGGACCCCATCCCCTTCTCCTTCGCTTGCGGACGCCGCCCCGGAGGCCAATTTCGATCTCAGGTCCTTTAGCCCAAAGAGAAAGAGGTGGCCAGTGGAGGAGGACGACGAGTAAGAACTTTGCCTCTCGTCATCTCCCGACCCTCCGCCTATGCTATCTTTCCCTGACTTGGTTCCATCTTTGCACTGACATGGAGACACTGACCTAGAGGGCGGCGGAGAGGGCCAAGGCCTCGACGAGCGACGAGCCCCCGGCGAGCACTCCACGCACGTCAGCGTTGGTGGTGATTAGACCGGACAACAGTCCTCAGCGTAGCCCCCAGTCCAGCTCCCAGCGCGAGTCCATCTTTCACTGCCCATCGATGGGCGTTGGGGTGTGTATTCTTGGCACTGACCATCCCAGGTTCGCAGGAGGAGAGCGGCAACAGGAGGAGCCGCTGGGCGCTGCCCCAAACACGCCGTCCCCGTCAACTATGCCACCCCAGAGGGGCGTCACTAGCAGGGCATCCACCGCCGAGCCCATGCATATGGAGGAAGAGGGGGCAAGCACGGGCGCTGGTGGTTCCGTCCTGGCAACAAACGTTGGCGGGGAGGGAACCACTTCTCCTCGGCCCAGCACAGGTAAGTTGCGTGCTTCCGTCCTCCCGCTATCTCTGCCATGTGATGTTCTCTCTTTTCTTTGTTCTGAACTTTTGATCTTGGCTTCGCTTCATTCGCCTTTCTAGTTTTCAGACTCTCCCTTGACGGACCAGGTGGACGTCGACGCTGTCATCGAGGAGGTTGCCAAGGATACTGAGGCTGAGGCCACCAAGATCGTGGCTGGGCAAGCCGCCACGTCTGCCACCGAGGAGGCCGCCAAGGGTCCTGTCGGGGAGACCGGCGAGGTGCGTGCCGGGGATGCCGGCAAGGCTGCTGCCGAGGAGGCCGCCAAGGGGCCTGCCGAGGACACCGACAAGGCTGCTGCCGAGGAGGCCTCCAAGGGCCCTGTCGTGGACACCGGGAAGGCTGCTGCCGAGGAGGCCTCCAAGGAGACCGCCGGGGAGGAGGTGGCCATTGACCAACCTTCCTCCTCTACAAGTCCCACCCCGGGCAAGTACTTGAGGGTGGCGACGATCTATTCGTCTGCCTCCCAGGGATGGCAAGCACCAGGGCGCCAGCCGAAGGGGAGGTTTTTGACGATGAGGTCCTTGCCACCGCCGGGCTCCAGGTTGTCGATGAACCGAGCGCCAGCGGCGGTGGTCCCCAAGATGAGCAGCTCCTTCGGGCCATGAGGGTCAATTTTCAGAGGCTTCAGGCGCTCTACCATGCCCGCCAAGATAAGGCGAACTCCAGGATGGCGGCCGTGGACAAGGCGGAAGCAGATTTTGAGGAGCGCGTCGCTCCGATGCAAGTTTCGTTTGGAGAGGCATGGGAGGAACTCAGGGCCATCCAGCACCAGCTGGACAAGCGTAAGCGAGAGCTCGTCTAGAAGCAAGCTGGCGTCGAGAAGGCCCAGGAGCTGGCGAAGGAACATGCCGCCAAGGACAAAGCTGCCTGGAGGCAGCATCAAGCTCAACTGGACACCCAAGAGGAGAACCTCATTGCTCGTGAACAAGCGTTCAGTGCAGCCCTTTGTAGCAAGGACGAGGAGATTGAGAAGCTCGTTGCGCAGCAGACCCAGGAGCTGGAGCAGAAGCACAAAGATGCACTTGATGCTCTGGCCCTGGACCAGACCGGCAAAGTGGAGAAGCTAGAGCTGGAGCATGAGGGGCCGAAGGAGGAGATTTTGAGGCTCATGGAGGAGAGGGACGCGAGCAACCGCACTCTGGCGGATTTGCAAGTCACCGTCTCCGACAAGACCAAACTCTTCAACACCAACTTCTCCATCAATGATCTGAAGCTGAAGCTGGATGCCTTGGAAGGGACAGTCTCGGAGGCCAGGGCCCATGAGGAGACCCTAAACAGGGCCCTTGAGGGCGAGAGGCATCTGCGGTAGGATGACGCCGCTGCCCTCAAGGACTATGTGGACAGAGTACAGCTCTGGACCAACGGCCTTATCGACATTGCAGAGAGGCTCAGCACACAGCTATCTTTCATGGGCATGCCGTACTTCAAGAACTCCCAGGAGGCAAGCATAAGCCCCAGTGCCAGGCTGACCTTGTTCTTCGGGCGTGTCCTTGATGCCATGGAGCAGCTCCGCTCCAATCAAGCAACTTATCTAGCCAATGATGCTCGGAAGCTTTGCCGGGGCGCCCTGACCAAGGTGCTCACCAAGGTGGCGTTCTGGAATCCCAGCGTCGACTTCGCCAACGCACTTAAGAGCTTGCCGGAGGATGTGGACCTCACGTCACTCGAGGAGCGTATCGAGCCCATCATCAGCTGCATTGACCGAGTCAAGAGGTTGGAAGGCCGGCACCGCGACTAGCCACCCCGCTTCCCATTGCCGCTGCGAGTTCATGCCCAAGACAAATTTATCTTAAGTTAGAACCGCGACAACCGTAGATGTAATATAACTTTGCAGTATTTTGAAACAATGCATGTTATATCTTGTTTGATCTTTCTTTGTATGTACGCACCCTACACTTAGTTGGATAGGCTTGCCGGCGCGTAAACCCGTGCTGTGGTGCTTTGAGGAACAGATCCTTAGCAGCCTGCTGGTGGTGCTTGCTGCCGGGCAAGACACCTTGCCGTTCGCGGCACAACCGCTTAAACGGTTGATCATACTCGAAACTGAACAAGGGCGTTGCCAATAGCAAAATGGTTCCTTTCCGTGCACGTTCTCCATACAAGGAGCAAGATCTTTCATGGAAAATAACCCTATAGAAAGGAAATTGCTCAAGTTTTTGCGTGACTTAGCTTTTTTGTCGCCATGCAAAAATGGTGGTTGCGGCTGTAGACGACATTGTGCGCCTGGCTGACAGCACAAGAGCGATGGGTATGATGTTGACCCCCTCCGCCGCCTTCTTCTTCGCGGCCATCACGATTGAGGAGTTGGTGCGCTAACTCCTAGACCATATTTTCACAGCCTAGTGCACTCCTACCTGGCGCGCCAGAGATGTTGGGGCAACGACACCAAAGGGATCTCGGGGACCGCTACTACATTTGGCGGGTCGTAGTGCTGCACAAAGAGAAGGTCTAGTCGATCAACGCGTGGGAATTTTGACCCAGGTTCGGGCTGCAAGTGATGCGTAAAACCATAGTCCTGTTTGTCTGTGTATATTTGCTGTTCCTGAGCTCTCGAACTAGCTACTATGCGTGCTTGTCCAAAAAGTCTGAATCCTATCACAGTATGCCTCGGGCCTCCTTTTATATGGCAAAGAGGTCACAATGGCACAAAGGAGGTGGAAAGTATCTAAAGTGTACAAGTTTATCCCCTGAAATCATAGGACAAACGCATTTAATGTGCCGCCTATGTGTCCTCCAGCTTTATCGGGGACGCCAATAGAGCTTGTCCCGCTCGTCGCCGCCTCGTCTAGCTCTGACGTGTGTCCGAGTTGACGAGGCATGCAGCGCCACGCTGGCTGCTGGCTGTTGTGCTGGTGCGGTGGTAGGGTCTTCACGAAGATCTGCATGCCACCGCGCAGGTGCTTGGCTAATTGGCTTAGAAGCCGCACGTTGCCACGCATGCACTTGTCCAGTAGGCGGGGTGGTTGCCGCGTAGGACTGGCCGCAGGGCAGCGAAACCTCGGTGGCAGCGGGCCTGGCTATGGCCCCGCAGACGCCCCCGGCAAGGATCTTGCCGGGGTGTTGTGGCTATCCTCGGCAAGGATCTTGCCGGGGGTCTTCATCATCCTCGGCAAGGCTCTTGCCGGGGGATCTTCGTCTTCTGTTCCTCATCTGGACTCGCAGGCATGTGGTCTTCACAAAGATCTGCATGCCACAACATAGGCGACCCTGAATATTGGTCTTGACGTTGTTGATGGTGTCAAAGCTCCCAGGCCCAAGGGTGGTGGCCTTGCTGGTGTTGGGCAAGTTGCCCCGGCAAGACTCTTGCCGGGGCTATGTAGGCCGCCCCGGCAAGGGCGTTGCTGGGGGGATTCCACCTTGCCCGTCTGTTCTTCATGCCTCTGGCTTGAGTGTTGGCTCGGCAGTCTCGTGATTTTCCTTCCTCTCCCCCGCCAAGCATGGCCGCAGGTGTGCCTACAACTGCCCGTGCACAAGTAAAGGGGTGCAAAAAAGGACCCTACTTTTGTACATCGGCAGGACGCCTTCCCCTCTCGCATAGGAAGGCATGCCCGACGCCCCTGTGAGGCTGGACTCGGGGGCTCTTCTCTAGAGGGCCTCCGACCTGGCCAACGTCACGAGGGAGGCGCTCGGGCACCATGTGGATGCGTGCTTCAGTGCGTGTTTCCATAAAGAGAGCACATGGCATGAGGCGCCAAGTGCTCAGGAGTTGGTCAGCAAGGCGATGAATGATCTTCAGGAAGCAAGGACGATGTGAGGCGAGCGTCGTCCCGCGTCACCAAGCACCGCTCACTCTACCTACGAGGGCAGGGGGCTGTGAGTCTGTGTCAACATCCCAGGGCTCAATAGAGCCGCTTCTCAGGAGCTCTTCTGGCCGTCCCAAGTAGGGCGGTGTGAGGGTCCCCCTCAAAGCTACGTTTGCATGCCTTTTGGCCTGCCGAACAGCGCTGCCTTGCACCAGCGCCGCATGTGGGTCGTCCTAGCAGCTTGCGAGGCCAGGTACCAGGAGATCTTGGCAGAGGAAGCTCTGATACTTCATGAGCCTCCTCAACCACAGGAGCTTCGCGAGGTCCAGGGGCCAGACGACCCATGAGGAGTGACTTTAGCGGCAGGCATCTTCAGCTACCCCAACACTTCTCCCGCAACGGTGCCAGGTGACATTTTTTGTTTCGTTCAGTTGGGGGCGTTCCACGGGCTGCATCATCCCCAAGCCGTGTGGGTCCGTCCCTAAGGTGCTTATCATCTTTTCTTCTCATTTAGTTGGTGGCGCCCCTCGGGGTGCATCATCCCCAAGCCCTGTGGGTCTGTCCCTATGGCATGTATCATTTTTGCATCTATTAAGAACTTCACTTATTCCTGTCATGAGTTATCCTGAGATTATCGCCTGCTCACCTGGTGTTCCGACACCTACCACGGCTCTTGCGCGGTACCAACCTACCGGTTGCTCGTTCTAAAGAATCGCTGGCACGATGCCTGTGCTCGGGTCTGACCCTGCAGCGCCGAAAAACTTGAGAGACTGAGCTCCGATTCGCAGCCATCCCTATGCACATCACTTCACTAGGTCCTCGGTGCCTATGCGTGCAAGTGGAAAGATCAACAACAGTGAGGCAAGCGCTACCATGTACTATGAATACTTTCTCACATTGATTCATAGGGACGTTTGGAATCAGGCTAAGGTGGCCTCGCCGGCAACTCCCCTCGACGTGCCCTGCTTGCACATTAAAGTGGGGCTCCTGAGCATTGCACCTCAGGGGCTCCTACTGGTTCACCAGCTCTCACCACATGTCCTTGACCACGGCATCGCAAACTCGCATACCAGCGGCGGCTGAGCTTCGCTCGAGGACCGGGACCCGAGGACGTAGAGCATTTGCCTGAGTTAAGGGGGGAGAGACCAGCGCGAGCGTCACCTAGAGGCGCTATCGCAAGGGCACAACCAGGCACCCCACAAGGAATTCATCGCAAGATAAGTTACCCGCGCACGATAACTAGAACTGCGTAGCCTGACGTTTCAACCTCTGTGATCTCGCTCGGGCAATGCCATTTTCCTTTTCGGCCTATAGGAAGCTGCTTGCGCGCTAAAGGGGACCCCCTGAGCATTGTGCCTCAAGGGCTCTTACCGGACCTCGGGCCGCTCACCTCCTGGCCTAGACCATGGCATCGCGACCTGGCATACCAGCGACGGCTGAAGCTTGCCTGGGGACTAGGTCCTGTCGGTGTAGAGCACCAAGCTACTGTGAGAATGAAAAAGAATACAATGCCCTGGCAAGATATGCAGCCCCAGTGCTAAGCGAGGAGCGGTGACATTGAGAAAAAATCATTACAATCCCTTACATACCCTGACAGGGCTTAATGTGGTTCCGCGCAGGGAAACAAAAGAAGAAAGCCGAGGACATCACTGCCGATAGTGCACATACACCGAAGCCCTACTCCGAGCGCGACGAGAACTTGGAGGCTCGTAGCTATCGTCGTCACTGGACTCTGGAGAGTCGCCCGATTCTGGGGACTCGCTACCACTACTGGAGGACCCACCGACGAAGCCAAGGGCAAGTTCAGCGCCCCTGGCCATGCCGTGCGTATCGCCCCTCCTGGGGCAGCATTCCAGGCGTTGCCCATCCTCGCCAAAGACCTTGAAGAAAATCGTAGAGGCGCCATCAAATTCAAAGTGGATGGCGGACGCCCCTCAAGAGTGACAAGCTTGGGCAACCTCGCCCCACCCACGGGTCATGAAGACGTCACCTGGAGGGACGACTTCAACCTCTGCCTCAGTAGCTCGGCTACAACAACTGCCATGTTGCAGCCATAGCTCGGCAGGACCCATCGGCGGCATCATCTCGGTGAAGAATCTCGGGAGCCGAATTTACGACAGCGGCGGCGTCTCCGCCCACAGGACGAACTCGCGAGGCGAGCTCCCAGCGTTCGTCTGCACGTCGGCCGCCCGCACGGACACGACCTGTCCACTGTGATCCTCACCGGCAGGGAGCTGGGCAATGCCCTCCTTCCCTACACCTTGCTCCAGGGCGTACAGAGGGATCGGGAAGCCTGGAGGAGGTCGCTCCAGCTAAGGCCTCATCACCCCGCGATTCCCGCTGACATCACAGGAGCGCCCAAGCCTCTTCTTCGGTGGGAGAGGCCCGGGCTCCTCTCGGGGAGGCTTGCCTTTCTCCGCCGCGGAGAACCTCCTTATCGGTGCCATGGACTCTTCGACAAGATGGCACAGCAAGGAAAAAAGGAGATATAATAAGCAAGGGATGGAAATGAGCAGAGGGCTCCACCCTTCCACATTTATAGCAAGAAGGAGGCGAACCGCCAGTCTCCACGATCGTAGGTAGTGATGATCTTCCTTGCATGCAACAGGCTCTAGTCAAGTCGAAACGGTTGTCGAGGTAGCGTGGCGATGTGGAGACGCCGACGTCCCATCATGGCGCCACGCGTCAATCAGGCCCGCAGGCGGTTGGGGCCCGCGGCGCTTCACCCTTGCCCTTTGACTTCGCCTCGAAGCCATGTCCGAGCGAGCCTTGGGCCCAGGGGCTACTGTCGGCGTTCTGGGAACCAGGGTACCCAGACTTGCCTACGTGCGGCCCATGACGTGGCTCCTTCACCGGCCTGGTATGACCCATCTTCAGCATTAACCCTCAAGACCGTCGCAGGGGGCCAAGCCTCGCGAGGCGGACGACACCAAGACCTCTGGAGGGAACAATCTCCCTAGGCTGGCTCCCAAGGGGCGAAGAACTCTATGCAAGCCCTCAACTCATGAGGTTCGGATGACGCAAGCCATGACAACCAAGGCCAGGCTGGTGTCAGTGGGCGCATGACGATTAGTTTCCTCTTTGGTGCTAAAGAGGCAAGTGCAGGCGCGGAGTCTCGAGGAATCAACCAATGGTTTCCATTTCCAAGCAACAAGACCAGGATCGCTAGGACGACAGGACGGAGATCATCAACGAGCCCACCACGGTGTCAGGATCACAAGCTTTGTAGGCGAAGACCACCTTTAGTCAGGATAAGATGTACTAGTTGTCACCCTTCAAATTTGGCCATTGTGGGATCCCTTCTTGCCTATATTTTGGGGGAAGTGGACCAATGCCACTATAAATATAGCTTAGCCACCACCATAGAGAGGGGATCGAATAGATCATTGAGACCTCCCTCTAGACACACACAAGCAAGAACACACCTCACGAGGTTGTTCAACCATTGTACTAGTTCTTCCTCGGCCTGAACCTGGGTAAACTGCCCTACGTCATGTCCTTTCTTGTTCCTTGAGCTAGTTTTTGCAGAAACGTTGAATAGGCTGATAAGGGGAGTTGAGTTGTTCACATGCACCCCAGTTTTCTAACTTACAAGGGTTTTGCGGAGCCTTGAATCTGACAGTCACCGTGCCCTGGTAAAATTTTGATAAGGATTGGCTTATGTCATCATGCACGCCGTTCATAAACCGAATCATTACCGAGGAAGTTTCATGGTTTCCAGGGGGGATCACCAAAATTGAAGTGTAATCCAAATTCCCTTCGTCCTTTGTCCATGAGATTTTTTCTATGATGAACATAAACCCTGGAAATCATCGCGTTCAAATTTGCCACTTTTCCGAGCTCATTTACCATATTTAGGGGATTATGTGCCATTTCTAGGCATTAATGCACATAATTCAAAATCAAACAATCAGTGCATGAAAAGGCGCACAGGAACGGTCTGGAAAATCATGCTCGTGCTATTTAGTAAATTCTCATGCCTTTTAAAAGGTTTGGTCAAAGATTTCAAGGAAATGTGTGGCAATAGTCAACTAAGAACTCGTTGTTTATTGGTTTTTCGACTATAGATAAATGAAGTACATGTTTGAAAAACATAACACCTGGCATGGTGCCATGGTATGACCCGATAAAAATTTGAGAAGGTTTGGCGTATGTCGTCATTCACGCCCTTCATAAATTGAACAATCACTGAGGAAGTTTCATGGTTTCGAGGGGAAATCACTAAGATTGAAGGGGAATCCAAACTCCCTTCATCCTTTGTCCATGAGTTTTTTTATCTATGATGAACATAAACCCTCCAAATCACCATGTTCAAATTTGGCACTTTTCCGGGCTCATTTACCATATTTAGGGGATTATGTGCCTTTTTTAGGCATCAATGCACATAATTCAAATTCAAACAATAGGTTCATGAAAAGGTGCACAATAATGGTCTGGAAAATCATGCTCGTGCTATTTAGTAAATTCTCACGGATTTTACAAGGTATGGGCAGAGATTTCAAGGAAATTTGCGGCAATAGTCAACCACAAGGTCATGGTTTATTGGGTTTTCAACTATACATAAACGAAATACATGCTTGAAAATCATGACTCCTGTCATGGTGCCATGGTATGGCCTCACCGTGACTTGTTAAAAATTTGAGAAGGTTTGGCTTATGTTTTCATGCACGCCCTTCATAAAACGAACCATCGCCGAGGAAGTTTCATGGTTTCGAGGGGGAAATCACCAAGATTGAAGGGTAATCCGAATTCCCTTCGTCCTTGTCCATGAGTTTTTATCTACGATGAACATACACCTTACAATTTACTGTGTTCAATTTTGGAAATTTTCCGGGCTCGTTTATCATATTTAGGGGATTATGTGCCTTTTTTAGGCATTAATGCACATAATTCAAATTCAAACAATCGGTGCATGAAAAGGTGCACAAGAACGGTCTGGAAAATCATGCTCGTGCTAGTTAGTATATTCTCATGGATTTTACAAGGTATGGGCTGAGATTTCAAGGAAATGTGTGGCAATAGTCAACCACAAACTCATGGTTTATTGGTTTTTCAACTATAGATAAATGAAGCATGTACTTGAAAAACATGATGCCTGGACTGGTGCCATGATATGGCCTCACTATGCCATGGTAGAAAATTGATAAGGTTTGGCTTTTGTTGTCATGCACGCCCTTCATAAATCGAACCATCATCGAGGAAGGTCCATGGTTTCGAGAGGGAAATCACTAAGATTGAAAGGAATCCAAATTCCTTCATTTTCTCTCCTTGAGTTTTGTTTCTACCACGAACATACAACCTACAAATCACCGTGTTCAAAGTTGGCACTTTTCAAAGCTCATTTACCATATTTATGGGATTATATGCATTTTCTAGCCATTTAGCGCAGATAAAACCAATCCAGCTATTGTTGCATGGGTGTGATGAGATTGATGTGGATTGTCGTTCAATCACGACGTATCCGACGGTGCACATGCATGATCCGCATGGCTGGGGTTCCGGCCAATCATAAGGCAACACACAATAGGCTCATCGCACACTGTTTCTAGAGGCAACGGAGATGAACCGTGTGCAATAATGAATGACCAAGATTGTAAGGGCAGGCTAATTTCCTTCGTTGTTTGTCCTTGAACTCTTAAAAAACCACCACATTGTACGGCTGTCCGGCCACTCCGCCCAGAGCTCTCTCGAAGCGTTGTTCATGGCATCGCGCCGCACAGTAACTGGTAAGGAAGCGATGGCATCCTGCCACGCCGAGTTCCTCACTGCCCATGACCGCACACATGGTAAGGAAGTGATGGCATCCCACTGCACCAAGTTCATCGGCGCCCGCGGCTGCACAATTACGTGGGCGGACTTTGATGCTGCCACGGCCGAATGGGCGCTGGACCTAGAGACGGCCCAAGCCGCAGAGAAGGAGCGGAAAAGACATAAAGGAGTCAAGAAAAGAGAGTCCCGTCGCCCCAAGAAAGAAGAGGCCGCACGCCGTGCTGAGGAGAGATCGTGGAGATCGAAGCATGGCGGGCTGCTGCCGACAAGGCCGGGAAGGGGAACGATGGCGTCTGGCAGCATGCCCCGATGCTAGCATGTGATAAGTAGTTAGTGTGTGTGTCACCCATAAGTTTGTATAATTAATTACAAGCTTCTACCAGTACTACATACTAGTTTTGTTGGATTATGGATATTTCTAATAAGTTTTAGAGCAAATTACTAGTAGTACTTTTAGTTCGTACTATATGTTATTAACGTACAATGTTGGTAACGGCATCCTTTGAGGGCTGTGATGCTTATAGATATAAGAATTATTAGATCACAAATCACAAGGTTTCTATTGTGTACACGTGTGCATCTTTTTGCATTAATGATCCATAAGTTAGTTACGTGTGCGATGTTTCCTAATAAAGCAAGCGTACCATTGACCAAAAAATTCAACTACATGTGTACATTTTTTTGGAGACGGGATCTGTCAATTTCCTCTTTTCTCGCACATGAGTATTTTACGCGCTTAGTCTGTGTTGTGTGTTTCTCTCGCCCAAGTTTCAAGTTTCTCAGTGAAATTTTCATAAGCGTGATATTTCAGAATTTATTCCTCCCACCACATCCCCAACCATCACATTTCTGCAGTATCTCCCCCCATGCCCCCTCCCGGCAGCTCCAACCGCCGCCGTCGCAACCACAACTTCAACCACATCTATGTTTTGCCCCGGCGTCATCGATCCAGTCAGTTAACCCACCAATCTCTATCACGGCCCCAACCTGATTGCTTAAATGGCGCCTGCGAAACAGCCTCATGCCTCCAAATCCCCATAGCCCCTACCTCCAAAGCATCGCCGTGCAAGCCCAACCACATACCATGTGGAGGTTGAGGAGCAGATGGCGGTCAATGGCACGATGGCCGCTGTGTATGTTGACCCGGAGAAACACCTCTCCTCCGCCACCGCCGACTTGGTGCAGGATGTGGCCCAGATGAAGTGCCCCAGCGACTACCCACCCTAGACTTACCAAGTATGATCTGACCAGGTCAATCTTACCAATACCACTTGCAATGGCTATGTTTTGTATGGTTAATGTAGGGGACGACCGAAGACCCCCGGCAAGATCCTTGCTGAGGACGACCGAAGACACCCAGCAAGATCCTTGCTGGGGACAGTCACGAGACCTCGACAAGACCCTTGCTGTGGGTGTTTGCGGGGCCACGGCCAGGGCCACACCTGCCAAAGTTTCGCTGCCCCGCGGCTGTTCCGACACAGCAACCAGCCCGCCAACGAAACAAGTGCCTGCCTGGCAGCATGCAGCTTCTAGGTCAACTAGTCAAGCACCTGCGTAGTGGCACGCAGATCTTCGTGAAGACTCTGACACCACACCAGCACAGTGACCTGCCAGCCAGCGTGGCGCTGCATGCCTCGTCAGCTTGGACGTGCGTCGAAAACATGCGAAGCGACGACGGATAGGACGAGCTTTGTTGTTGTCCCTGATAAAGCAAGAGGGCACATAGACAGCGCATTAAATGTGTTTATCCTATGATGTCAGGAGATAAACTTGTACAATGTTGATACTTTCCACCTCCTGTGTGCCACAGTGGCGACCCCTTTGCCATATAAAAGGAGGCCCGAGGCGTACTGTGGAAGGATTCAGACTTTTTGGACAGGGCACGCATAGTAGCCAGTTCAAGAACTGGAGAACACAAGATAAACACAAACAAGCGGGACTAGGGTTTTACGAATCATTTGCGGCCCGAACCTGGGTAAAAATCCCCATGCGTTTATCACTATACCTGCTCTTTGCACAGCTCTACGACCCCGCCAACCGTAGTAGGGGTCCCTGGGATCCCATAGGTGTCGTTTTGCCCGACATCTTTGGCGCGCCAGGTAGGGGGCGCTAGGCCGTGAAAATCTGGTCTAGAAGTTAGCGCATTGACTCCTTCATCGCGATGGCCCAGAAGAAGATGAAGGTCCCAAGCGATCGGCTCGTCTGAAGCCGGTCGGTCTGCGCCGGCGTGGCCAAGCGACAGGGCGAACACTTGCGACGGAGGAGGCCAAAATCATCCCCATCACTCTGGTGCCATCACCCAAGCGAGCGGTGTCGTCTGCAGCCGCAACAACCATCCGTGTGGCGACGAAAAAGCTAAGTCACGCAAAAACTTGAGCAATTTCCTTCCTATAGGGTTATTTTCCTCGAAAGATTTTGCTCCTTGTATGGAGAACCTGCACGCAAAGGAACCCTTCCGCTATTGGCAACGCCCTTGTTCTGTTTCGAGTCCACTCAACAGTTCAAGCGGCTGTGCTGAAAATGGCAAGGTTGCTTGCCAGGCAGCAAGCGCCCCCGGCAGGCTACTAAGGATCCGTTCCTCAAAGCGCCACAACATGGGTTTACGCGCCGCCAAACCTATCCAACTAAGCGTAGGGTGCGTACATACAAAGAAGGATCAAGCAAGAAGGAGATGAATGTAGAAGGACGATGTACCTCTCCCCTTTTTATAGAGGGGCAGGGCCGGGGCTCAGCCCCCAACCTAAGGGCGACCGCCACAATCGACCAATCTGGTCTCTAGAGGCGCAGGGAATCAGGACCGACCCGCTGCTCCAATCAGCAACGCCCGGCTTCCCACCTTAACGTTAATGCCCGTGCCCTCTATATCCGCAACTTACCCTCCCTAAGGCAACGGGGACAAGTGGCGGGTGAGCCGAAATCAAGAAGACAAGTGGAATGACCGTTCCCCGCCCCACGATCGTGGGGCGCGGGCGCCATGAAGGCCACAATCCGAGTACACTTTGTAAATGAGCAGCGCCCCTGCAGCTTTCTCTTTCTTATGGGGAAAACATGAGCCGCCTCTTTACTGTCCACCACGAGGTGACGCAAGCATGCTGTGACCGTTCCACCCATGACCCCCACGGCACACACTCAATGCGAGTCGTGGGGATGCGCAACTGGCGAAGAAATTCCCGCGGTTAAAACTCTGCCACGCGTTCCCGTGCACCATTCTGGGCCTGGCCCAGCAATACCTCGCGCTTATGTGTGGCCCGGGCCCGGGGGCTCCTGTCGGTGTACAAAAGTAGGGGCCTTTCTGTACCCCTTTACTTGTGCATGGGCAGTCGTAGCCACACCTGCGACCATGCTTGGCAGGGAAGAGGGAGGAAAGGTACGAGACTGCCAAGGCAGCACTCAAGCCAGAGGCATGAAGAGCGAAAGGGAAAGATGGGCTCCCCCCGCCAACACCCTTGCTGGGGCGGCCTACGTAGCCCCAGCAAGAGTCTTGCCGGGGTGACTTGCCCAAGACCAGCAAGGCCGCCACCCTTGAGACCAAGGCTCACGGGCGCCTGCGTGGTGGCACGCAGATCTTTGTGAAGACCAAAGGCCTGCGAATCTAGATAAGGACCAGAAGATGAAGACCCCCGACAAGATCCTTGCCGGGGACGACTGAAGACCCCCGGCAAGATACTTGCTGGGGACGACCGAAGACCCCCGGCAAGATCCTTGTCGGGGACAGCAACGACACCCCAACAAGACCCTTGCTGTGCACGTCTGCGGGGACACGGCGAGGCCCACACCTACCAAAGTTTCGCTACCCCACGACTATTCCGACGCGGCAACCAGCCCGCCAACTAGACAAGCGCCTGCGTGGAAGCATGCAACTTCTAGGCCAACTAATCAAGCACATGCGTGGTGGCACGCAGATCTTCGTGAAGACACTGTCACCACACCAGCACAACGACCAGCCAGCCAGCATGGCGCTGCATGCCTCGTCAGCTTGGACGCACGTCGGAACAAGGCGAGGCGGCGATGGACGGGATGAGCTCTGTTATCGTCCCCGATAAAGCAAGAGGGCACAAAGGCAGTGAATTAAATGTGTTTGTACTATGATGTCAGGCAATAAACTTGTACACTGTAGATACTTTCCACCTCCTGTGTGCCACTGTGGTGACCCCTTTGCCATATAAAAGGAGGCCCGGGGCGTACTGTGGAAGGATTAGGACTTTTTGGACAGGGCACACATCGTAGCTAGTTCAAGAACTGAAGAACACAAGATAAACATAGACAAGCAGGACAAGGGTTTTACGCATCATTTGCGGCCCAAACCTGGGTAAAAATCCGCACGTGGTTATCGCTAGACCTGCTCTTTGCACGGATCTATGCCCCCGCTAACCGTAGTAGGGGTCCCCGGGATCCCATAGGTGTCGTTTTCCCCGACACTGTCCCTTTGCTACTGTGCTACTCTCCGCAATTAAGATATCACTAGAGATGTTGTCATTTTATTTCCATTTGCTATTTGTGGTGGATGCTAACCTTGTTGTAGTTAACATGCCTTTCCATGTACTTACGCAGGGCCATAACGGGTGATGCTGTTTTTTGCCATCAAGGTTAGCTGCATCCCATGTCTTACAATATTTTACATCATTTGTGCAATTGTAGTTTAACTTCTAACAATTACTGGTTGCATGTAGGTACACATGTCAGCGACACTGATCCATGCTTCGACCTGGAGGAACACCTCGCCTCCGCCTCCGCCGCCGCGGACTTTGGGTGGGCTCTGGCCAAGATGAAGTGCCCCAACAACTACCTCTCAGGACTTACCATGTATAAACTGTTGGGGAACGTAGCAGAAATCAAAAAAATTCTAAGCTTCACCAAGATCAATCTATGGAGTCATCTAGCAACGAGCGAGAGGGGAGTGCATCTACATACCCTTGTAGATCACGACCGGAAGCGTTAAAGAGAACGTGGATGATGGAGTCGTACTCGTCGTGATCCAAATCACCAATGATCCTAGCGCCGAACGGACGGCACCTCCGCGTTCAACACACGTACGGAGCAGCGACGTCTCCTCCTTCTTAATCCAGCAAGGGGGGAGGAGAGGTTGATGGAGATCCAGTAGCACGACGGCGTGGTGGTGGATGCGGTAGTATTCCAGCAGGGCTTCGCCAAGCAGCACTTGAGGAGGAAGGGGTGTCACGGGAGGGAGAGGGAGGCGCCAGGGCATGGGTGCGGCTGCCCTCCCTCCCCCCACTATATATAGGGGCCCTGGGGGCGCCGGCCCTAGGAGATCCAATCTCCTAGGGGGCGGCGGCCAGAGGGGGGGACTTGCCCCCCAAGCAGGTGGGGCTCCCCCACCCCTAGGGTTTCCAACCCTGGGCGCAGAGGGAGGCCCAAGGGGGGCGCACTAGCCCACTATGGGCTGGTTCCCTTCCCCTTTCAGCCCACGGGGCCCTCCGGGATAGGTGGCTGAAAGTGCAACTAATCCCCGGGTGGTTTTGGCAATTAATAACAACATATATATCATTGAACTAATAGTTACTTGAGAATCTTTTCAGAGAAGTTCAGTGATATGGGTATGGCAAGGACTGAAGAAGTGGACCCCTCAGAATGCTAAGGCAAGCATTGGCAAAAGCTCAAGACTCCATTTTTGATTTAGTGATCCAAGATCACATTGAGTCCATAGGAAAAGCCAATACTATTAAAAGGGGATGAGGTTATGTTGATGATCTGGTTGCTCAAGTGCTTAGTGATATATCTCCTTGAACTATCAGCAACTTTCACTACAATATACACTCATAAGTAATCTCGGTCCCACCGATATTCCAAACTCAGTCACACCGAGATGAACCACCTCAGCCATAAGCCAAACCCTAGAAAAATCGGATATTCTGAGTTTGAAATCGGTTTCACCGAAACATGGGCTACCAAGCTTCTGTAACCTTCTGTCATCAAATCGGTGTCACCGAGATGATGAAGTCGGTCCCACCGAAACTGGCAAGCTCCTGTGTTTGCTCAAATTGGACTAACCGACATGGTATTTTGGTCCCACCGAAAACCCCAACGTTCACATTATTTGAACTTTCGGTCTCACCGAGTTGTCCACTTCGGTCCCACCGAGTTTGCTCAAATATGTGTGTAACGGTTGGATTTTGTGTGGAGGCTATATATACCCCTCCACCCCCTCTTCATTCATGGAGAGAGCCATCAGAAAGAACTACCACTCCTACCTTACATTTCTGAGAAGAGAACTACCTACCCTTGTGTTGAGATCAAGTTGCTCCACTCATACCATATGAAACTTGATCTCTAACCTTCCCAAGTTGCTTTCCACTCAATCCTTTCTTCCACCACAGCCAAATCAGTGAGGAGAGTTGAGTGTTGGGGAGATTATCATTTGAAGCACAAGAGCAAGGAGTTCATCATCATCTACAACATCTATTACCTTTTGGAGGGTGGTGCCTCCTAGATTGGTTAGGTGTCGCTTGGGAGCCTCCGTCATTGAGATGTGGAGTTGAACCAAGAAGTTTGTAAGGGCAAGGAGATCGCCTACTTCGTGAAGATCTACCCCGAGTAAGGCTAGCCCTCCGTGGGCGTAGGCCATGATGGAATAGACAAGGTTGCTTCTTCGTGGACCCTTCGTGGGTGGAGCCCTCCATGGACTCGCGCAGCCGTTACCCTCCGTGGGTTGAAGTCTCCATCAACGTGGATGTACGATAGCACCACCTATCGGAACCACGGGAAAAATCACCGCGTCTCCAAAATTGCGTTTGCTCTTCTCCACCTCTCTTTACTACATGTGTAATTTACTTTCCGCTGCCTATACTCGAGAATTGCATGTGTAGGGTGATGCTTAACTTGATCATAATTGTGAATCTGCCAAAAACTGTTCTTGATCAAAAGGCAGAATTTTTATATTTACAAGTAGTCTAATCACCCCCCCCCTCTAGACATACTTTCGATCCTATAAGTGGTATCAGAGCTTTGGTCTCCATTGTATTGGTTTCCTTTGCATTGGACTCCATAAGCTTGGTTTCACAACCTAGGAGAGTATGGCGTCTAGTGAGGGTAATTTTCGTAGAGGTCCTTACTTTGATAGTACAAATTTTGCTAGTTGGAAGCATAAAATGAAAATGCATATTCTTGGTCATAACCCAGCCGCATGGGGCATTATTTGTGTTGGTATGCAAGGTGAATTCTTCGAGGAAGGAAAAGTTCCGGATCGCGAAGCTACACCGGAAGAATTGTGGATGTTGCAAAACAATGCTCAAGCTTGTGACATTCTCTTCAATGCTTTGTGTCCCGAGGAGTTCAACAAAATCAGCCGTCTTGAGAATGCTAAAGAGATTTGGGATACTTTGGTTGAAATGCACGAAGGTACCGAGTCTGTGAAGGAATCAAAGCTAGATATTCTTCAAGGTCAACTTGACAAGTTCAAGATGAAGGATGGTGAAGGAGTCGCTGAAATGTACTCTAGGCTTGCTCTCATCACAAATGAGATTCCCGGCTTAGGAAGCGAAGAAATGACCGACCGATTCATCATCAAGAAGATTCTAAGAGCTTTGGATGGAAAGTATGACACCGTGTGCACTTTGATCCAAATGATGCCAGACTACAATACTCTCAAGCCAACTGAAGTCATTGGAAGAATTGTTGCTCATGAGATGACACTTAAGGATAAGGAAGAACTTCACAACAAGTCAAGTGGTGCTTACAAAGCTACAAGTGATGCTCCCACAACCTCAAGTGACAAGTTTGTTTCCAATGAAGAGATAAGCCTAATGGTTAAGAACCTCAACAAATTCTACAAGTATAGAAGCAAAGAGAGAAGCTCAAAGTCTAGATCATATGATAAAAAGAGATCTTCTAGTCATGATCGAAACTGCTACAATTGTGGAAGACCCGGACACTTCTCAAATGAGTGTACGGCTCCCCACAAGAGAAGAGAAGAATCTCCAAGAAGAAGCTCAAGAGATGAGTCACCTCGGAAAGAGAGAAGGAGTAGAGATGATCGTTATGAACGAAGACCCTCTCGGAGAAGCAAGGATTCGGAGAGGAAAGACAAGTCATCAAGGAGCTACACAAGAAGAAGATATCAAGCTCATGTAGGTGAATGGGTCTCCGGCTCCGACTCCGACAATCAATCCGATGGAAGCTATCACTCCGACTCCGACTATAGTCAAGATGAAGGTGTTGCCGGTCTTGCTCTCGTATCCTCCAACTCCAACTCCTACGACTTATTTGATTCACCAAATGAGGGAATTGGAAGATGCTTCATGGCTAAAGGCCCCAAGGTATCACACCCTGAATTCATTGACTTCAATAGTGATGAGGATGACTTGCTTGGTGAATATGAGCTCTTGCATGATAAATCTAGTGAGCCTAGTAACGATGAAAATGCTAGTAGTCTTTATAGTCGAGAAGAGTCGAATGACAATGCTATGAAGGAGATTGAGCGTCTAACTAAAGAACTAAACATTCTTAAGTTAGCTCATGAAACAACTCAAGAAGATCATAGAGAGCTCCTAAGATCTCATGAGAAGCTACGCTTCGAGAAGCTCACTCTAGAGCAAGAACATGAGTTTCTAAAAGCGATCAATGACGATCTTCGAAAGAAGAGTTCTTCATATCTTGCCAAACGACTTCTCTTGTATAATTTCTTGCCACCTATTAAGACTAAGCATGACAAGCATAAGAAAAACTCTTCCTCTAGTAGTAACAATAACCATGTTAAATCCAATGTTGTTGCTTCTAGTAGTTCTCTTGATTCCACTAACAATGTTTCAAGCCAAGTTACACTTGAGCAAGAGAATAGTTTACTGAAAGGGATCATAGAGAAAGGTGTCTACAAGAGTCTTGCCGGAAGCAAGAACTTTGAGGAAATTGTTCGCAAGCAAGGGAGGCACCGAAAGAATCAAGGAATTGGTTTTGAGCGAAAGTTCAACACCGAAGGTGTTGAGTGGGAAGAAGGTCAATATCCTACTCCACAGTTTGTTTCTCAAAAGGAGAAGTATGATCCTACTTCTTCCAATGTGGAACAAGCTCAAGATGACCTTCCACCACAAGACCACAAGCTAAAAGCCAAGGACAAGCTCCAAGAGGAGATTGATGCATTCGTTGAAGCACCTCAAGCCATGGTCAAGTGGGTTCCCAAGGAAACGTCAAGTTCTACTTCGTCAAGCTCAACTACAACCCCAAGGATTCCCATCAAGATGATGTGGATCCCGAAGAAGAAGGACTAGAAAGTTCTTGAGGGTGACTCCGCCAACATACTTCACTCACATTCATTTTTGGCAAAGAACTTGTGCAATCAACTTCCACATCATGCACTAGTTCATGGAGTCACAAACCCTCTTGTTGGTAAGTCAAGGGATAAGGTAATCATTGCTTTCATGGACATCATCTATTATGAACTTCAATCTATGTCCATGGATATCCTTGTTTGTTCCTTGTGGGACTAACCCATGTAGGTATTGAAAGTGCCCTAATCCAAAGGATAGCTCCCAACTCTTGATGATCTTCATCAACATTGAGCATCCACATCTTCAACATCTACATGAAGTCTTCTACGACAACCCAAGGTTAGTTTGACCCTTTAAAAGGGGTTCTCACATCTAGGGGGAGCTTTGCTCTAAAAATTGAGCTAAAGCATCTTCAAATGATGTGAACACATCAATGCTTTATGTAAAAGTGGTAACCCCACTTGTGCTTAGACGATGAGTATGACCTATGATCAAATGTTCTCATTTGGCTCCTAAGTCAATATACTCATATAAAGATGACCTAGTCATCGACAAATTTTGTGTTAAGTGCTAGAGTTTTGGTTGTGCATGTTTGACACATATTTCATTTGCTATCTTATTGTGTGAGCATGTTGGATGCATGATTTTATCCATTCGAGGACATCCATTTGTTGCTTTGGTTGTTTTGATTTTTCTGACCAAATGGATGGACAAGAATGCCTAAGTACCTCCCCTAGCTATCTATGCTTTCTTGTCTCAAATTCTATTCATGCTTAAATCACAAACCTTGAACAAGTCATTTTCGGACCCTCCGAGTGAGGAGCACTCGGAGCCACCGATCCGTCTAGGGCTAACCTCCAAAACCTTCTAAGTGATTTCGGTCAGACCAACTCACTCAAACTCGGTCAAACCGAAAGCATTTAGACTGATCTAGGTTTCATCTCGGTGAAACCGAGTTGTAATTTTCCGCGTGACCGAAATGCATAACTGCCTGGCAGTTATCCATCTCGGTGCCACCGAGTTTTTCAACTCGGTCCCACCGACAGCAAAGGGATATATATACTGAGGGCAGCGCGCGTTGATTACTCCTTCAAACGTTTTCGCCCCACATCCCCTGCTGCCGTCGCCTTGATCTCTGGATTGTCGCCGTCGTCGCCTGTGCGCCCTCGCCGCAGGTCTCCATCGCCGTCAACGGACTTCCTCCGCGCCGTTGCCGCCGTAGAGAGACTCCACCAAGTTAGGGTGAGTCTTGATCCCACTCGTGCTCCCATCTCCGATTCAATGCACGTTTGGTTTGCCCAATATTTGGCCACGATTGAAATCTTCCTTTACACCAGATTGGTTCGTTTGAACTAGATTCGAGTAAAATTCTTAGGGTTAGGTTTCCACGGAACACATCTCGGTAAAACCGATTTTAATATTTCGGTGTGACTGATTTGGCCTCTGGCCATTGCACTGCACCTTTCGGTCCAACCGAGTTGTGCAAATCGGTGTGACCGAAATGTAATTTCTGTGAAACCCTAGTGTTATCGGCAGGACCGAAACCCACTTCGGTCAGACCGAAAGTGGTGTGTAAAGCTTCTGTTTAACACTTCGGATTCACCGAAACTCAAAACTCGGTTTGACCGAAATGTCTTATGTGAAAACTTAAAACTAAAATTTGAAGTCATTTTTTTTTTTGCAAAAACTTTTGCAGTTTGTGATAACTCTTCTTCTCTGCCTATACCTTATCTATTCACAGGTTGTCAGCCATGTCAGATGCCAGTGATAGTCAGAACAGGTTAGAGTCACCTATTGCAGACATTCCTGAGGCAGACACTAGTCCTGAGACTAGTAGCCCTTTTGATGATGGTGAGAGGAGTACACCAAGTGGCATGCCTCCTGCAGCCACCAGAGCTAGAAAGGAGAAGAATTCCGATGATGAGGATTCTGACTTCGTTGTTGAGGAAGAAGTCACCTCAAAGCCTAAGAGGAAGGTTGTTGCCAAAGAGCAACAAGGTCAGCAGTCTAAGAAGGGCACCAGCAAAGTCAAGCAATCAACTGTTGCCAAGAAGCTAAATTTGGGAGAGCCAGCTCCAAGCAAAGTGAAGAAAACCTCCAAGAGAAAGAGGGTAGTGTATAATGATTCTCATGCAGATGCAGCAGTCGAGGATGAAGAAGAAGAAGCACCCCAGCCTGCTCCTCAGAAGCAGAAGCTCATGGGTGATGCCATTAAGGCCGGAGCCACTTCAAAGCCCAAGAAATCTGCTCAAGCTAAGGCAGCTCCAGCAAAGCCTGCTGCCAAGCCCAAGAGGACTACCAGAAATATTCCAGCATCTGAAAAGAACAAGGATGATGTGCCACCAGCTGAGTCTGACGAGGAAGGACAAGTGTTGCTGAAACTCCGTCCAAAACTGCCACTTCACAATGATGCTCATCCTCAAGCCGAGGATATGAAGGCAAGGAAAGATAGAGGTCTCAGGCTATGGAGACAAGCTGACCCATATGCCGTGAGGAGAAGAACTGCTGTAGATCCCAGATTTCACACCAGAGAGCAGCAGGACTTCTATGAGACTGTGCTGATGGACAAGAAGCCAATAGTCGCAGACACCAGATATGTTGACTGGGAATACATTGACAGCGAAGAGCACAGAGACTTCTTTCCACATGTGCATGAAGGCTTCACTGCATGTGGAGTTGCAGAGTTTGTAGGTCAGAAGTTGACTAGTTGGAACGATGAGATGATTATGCAATTCTATGCCACAGCTCACTTCTATCCTGATGGGAAGATCACATGGATGACTCAAGGTCAAAGGTATTCTTCTTCTGTTGAAGAATGGGCAGAAATTCTGAATGCTCCAGTGCAGCGAGAAGATGATATTGATGTCTATGGGATTCCAAAGAAGAATCATGATTCCATGAAGAACATGTACAGGGAGATCCCAGCAGCAGATTTGGAAGTATGGAAGCTCGGCTCAGTCTACCATCTCCAGGCAGGTTTACCTACCACTAACACTATTCTGAGGCATACCTTGATGCCCAAGTCTGGAGATCATCGCATGATCAGAGGATATTCTATCAACATGCTGCATATACTTGATGAGAAGGCACCTTTCAAGGTGATGGACTTAATGGTAGAGACCATTAAGAGGACTGCAGCTGACCAGAAAAGGTCATGTGGATTTGCCCCACAGATTCAGATGCTTATCAATGCCAAATTTGGCACGGGCAAATTCTTGTTGGATAGGAAACATTTACCCCTGCAGCCAAAGCATGAAGACAATGTTGTTGTGATGGATGAGGAGGATCCAACATCTGTTGAAGGTCAAGCCAAGATAGAAGCTGCTAGGAAAGCCAAAGCTAACAAAGAATTAGCAGCAGCAGCAGCTAAACCAAAGAGTTTCGGAGAGCAAATTCTTGAAGCAACCCAAAGGATTGAACAACGCCAGGCCAGCATTGAACAGTCTCAGGAGAGCTTAGAGAGGATTGTTGACGAGAAGATCCACGCTCTGGACGTGAAGCTGACTGAAATTCAAGTGACCGTCAACAAGCTTGAGGCAGACATGGAGGAAGCAAAGCAGGACAAGGAAGAGCTCATGCAGGATGACTTAGTCCAGGACTCTCATCGACAGACTGCTCCGGTTCCCAAAGGATCCCGATCAGCTGCTATTCCAGTGACTGACACCAGGACTACAACTTCAGCACCTCCCACAACTCCAGCAGTTACTCCAGCTACAGCTCCAGTGTCCACTCCTCCAGCACAGACATCAGCTGAAGTCTTCGCCGATGCCATCATATCTACTCCGACATCAACCCAGACGGGAGCCGCCAGCAGAGTCCCCAGTGACGTTTAGCTCTATGCTTTTTCGAACTTTTTGGTAACTTGTTGCCAAAGGGGGAGAAATTGTATAGATCATAGGGCTTCGAGAGAGAAAGTGTTGTTATCTTTGCGTTTTTGCTCTTTCGTTCTTTTGCGGTCTCTTTGAGATACTTTTGGTTTTCGAAACTTTCAGTGTGCTTGATACTACGTTTGATGCTACCTTAATGAGTGCTTGGTCATACTATGCTTTAATGTGTGCTTAATGCTTATCATATGCTATTCCTATCTTGTATGACTATTTACTCATGTCTTGGTGATTGGGTGCATGCTGTTCTTTCTTATCATTTTGTGCGCTCCACCAAGATGTATGTGACATGAAAGAGTGACCCATGAACCTAATCGATTGTGCATTTGCATTCAAACGCAAATCTTAAATAATGCACAAATTTAGGGGGAGCTCTTGCTTATCACATACTTCTCAAAGCGACGATATTATTCATTGATTATATCCTTTGTCGAAGCTTTGATCTATATGTTGTCATCAATTACCAAAAAGGGGGAGATTGAAAGTGCAACTAATCCCCGGGTGGTTTTGGCAATTAATAACAACATATATATCATTGAACTAATAGTTACTTGAGAATCTTTTCAGAGAAGTTCAGTGATATGGGTATGGCAAGGACTGAAGAAGTGGACCCCTCAAAATGCTAAGGCAAGCATTGGCAAAAGCTCAAGACTCCATTTTTGATTTAGTGATCCAAGATCACAATGAGTCCATAGGAAAAGCCAATACTATTAAAAGGGGATGAGGTTATGTTGATGATCTGGTTGCTCAAGTGCTTAGTGATATATCTCCTTGAACTATTAGCAACTTTCACTACAATATACACTCATAAGTAATCTCGGTCCCATCGATATTCCAAACTCAGTCACACCGAGATGAACCACCTCAGCCATAAGCCAAACCCTAGAAAAATCGGATATTCCGAGTTTGAAATCGGTTTCACCGAAACATGGGCTGCCAAGCTTCTGTAACCTTCTGTCATCAAATCGGTGTCACCGAGATGATGAAGTCGGTCCCACCGAAACTGGCAAGCTCCTGTCTTTGCTCAAATCGGACTAACCGAGATGGTATTTTCGGTCCCACCGAAAACCCCAACGTTCACATTATTTGAACTTTCGGTCTCACCGAGTTGTCCACTTCGGTCCCACCGAGTTTGCTCAGATATATTTGTAACGGTTGGATTTTGTGTGGAGGCTATATATACCCCTCCACCCCCTCTTCATTCGTGGAGAGAGCCATCAGAAAGAACTACCACTCCTACCTTACATTTCTGAGAAGAGAACTACCTACCCTTGTGTTGAGATCAAGTTGCTCCACTCCTACCATATGAAACTTGATCTCTAACCTTCCCAAGTTGCTTTCCACTCAATCCTTTCTTCCACCACAGCCAAATCAGTGAGGAGAGTTGAGTGTTGGGGAGATTATCATTTGAAGCACAAGAGCAAGGAGTTCATCATCATCTACAACATTTATTACCTTTTGGAGGGTGGTGCCTCCTAGATAGGTTAGGTGTCGCTTGGGAGCCTCCGTCATTGAGATGTGGAGTTGAACCAAGAAGTTTGTAAGGGAAAGGAGATCGCCTACTTCGTGAAGATCTACCACGAGTAAGGCTAGCCCTCCGTGGGCATAGGCCATGATGGAATAGACAAGGTTGCTTCTTCGTGGACCCTTCGTGGGTGGAGCCCTCCGTGGACTCGCGCAGCCGTTACCCTCAGTGGGTTGAAGTCTCCATCAACGTGGATGTACGATAGCACCACCTATCGGAACCATGGGAAAAATCACCGCGTCTCCAAAATTGCGTTTGCTCTTCTCCACCTCTCTTTACTACATGTGCAATTTACTTTCCGCTGCTTATACTCTAGAATTGCATGTGTAGGGTGATGCTTAACTTGATCATAATTGTGAATCTGCCAAAAACTGTTCTTGATCAAAAGGCAGAATTTTTATATTTACAAGTAGTCTAATCACCCCCCCCCCTCTAGACATACTTTCGATCCTACAGTGGCCCCACCCGGTGGACCCCCAGGACCCTTCCGGTGGTCCCGGTACAATACCGGTGACACCCGAAACTCTCCCGATGGCCGAAAACGGACTTCCTATATATAAATCTTTACCTCCGGACCATTCCAGAACTCCTCGTGACGTCCGGGATCTCATCCGGGACTCCGGACTACTTTCGGGTTACCGCATACATATATCTCTTCAACCCTAGCGTCACCGAACCTTAAGTGTGTAGACCCTACGGGTTCGGGAGACACGTAGACATGACCGAGACGACTCTCCGGTCAATAACCAACAGCGGGATCTGGATACCCATGTTGGCTCCCACATGCTCCTCGATGATCTCATCGGATGAACCACGATGTCAAGGATTCAATCAATCCCGTATATAATTCCCTTTGTCTATCGGTATAGTACTTGCCCGAGATTCGATCGTCGGTATACCTATACCTTGTTCAATCTCGTCATGGCAAGTCTCTTTACTCGTTTCGTAATACATCATCCCGTGACCAACTCCTTAGTTACATTGAGCTCATTATGATGATGTCTTACCGAGTGGGCCCAGGATACCTCTCCGTCATAGGGAATGACAAATCCCAGTCTCGGTTCGTGCCAACCCAACAGATACTTTTGGAGATACCCGTTGTGTACCTTTATAGCCACCCAGTTATGTTGTGACGTTTAGCACACCCAAAGTATTCCTATTGTATCCGGGAGTTGTGTAACACCCCAAATTTTTGAGTTGGTTTTTCTTGCAAACTTTTGGCCTTTTTGAAGGGGGGTTGTTAAATCTTTTCTTTTGCCCTTCTAAAATCCCTTTTTTGCCAAAGTTTGTGTGTCTTCTCAAGCTTGGTTTTTAGCCTTGAAGTTCTCCTCTTGTGTTTGGCTCAAGCACAAGTTGAGATTCAAATGGAGTTGTTTGAGTTCACCACTTCTTGTTTTAAATTCTCATGTTTAGCCTTGACCTATCTCCCCTCCAAACTTCCTCTTGCCATGATCCCAACAGGGACAATCCTCTCCAAGACTCTCTTCACACCATGGGACAAGCATTTCATCAATTCCAGCAAGTGTGAGCTTATTGGGATTTTTCTCCTAGTTATTTCATTCCAAAAACAATTCTGTCTTTTATAGTGGACCTTGGTGATTTACAAAGGAACCACCATTTTCATCTACCTATTTGACTCCAAACCAACTCTCCTAGATAGTCCTTAGTACCCACAACATAGATCCATCTTGTTTCACTGGTCCACAGTTTAAATTTTTCAAATTTCACCTGCTGCAAGTTTGGACCAGATTTGCAAAATTTGGGAAATTCATATTGATCTTCATCCAAAAATTCTGTGAAAAATCATGCAGCCTCTAGATACATCAAGAGGCCACTCCACCAAAAATCAGCTCCAGAGACATTGCACAAATACCAGAATCATTTCATCAAACACCTAGCCTACACTAAACTGTTAGCTGTTAACTGAAACTGTCGACAGTTTAACACTTCGCCAGTTTCGTCAGTTTCGACAGTCGTCGGGCGCGGCGACAAAACTCCGTCTGTATCTCCCTTGGCTCGACGCTGCACTGCAGCTTCTTCTTATCCACGTGCCGCACGGTCGCTTGGCAGCTTCTGGGCGTCGGTGGCGCCCTGGCTCGACCACGCCGGCGACTGCCACGGCCACAGCGCCGCCCGTGGCGGCTGACAGACGCAACGCTGCAGCTCCACGACGTTTCGCGCCGCCCAGACCACCCTAGTGCCCCGCGTGTCCTTCTCCATAGCCAGCGCACGCCTGGCACGCCGTTGCCATGGCCTGGCATGCGCAGAGCGCCGTTTCTGCCGCCGATGTGCCGCACGGCCGTTCCGTCGGTGACAGGTCTTAACTCTACCTCTCCTGCTAGGTTAGGCGCGGGAATGGAACCACAATAGCTCCTGGAAGATGCTCAAGCTCCTAACCCCGCTGTCCGACCACTGCAGCGCCGTAATTGGCTCGCCGGACTTATCCATTCGCGGCAGCCACCTCGAGCCGCCTATAAAAGGCACCCCCGAGCTTGTGCTCGAGCTCACACGCCTCCACTACGTCCCTATACCACGCCCAACCTCTGGAAGAGCCCCGAGAGGCTTTTCTTCCCCGGCTCCGGCCAGCTGCCTTCGCCTCGGGCTCTAGCTCCGTTCACTCCGGTGAGGGCTCCTCCGCCGCCGTGAGCTTGAACGTAGTACCCTGGCATCCACCTAGTCCTAACCCCCAGCCCAATTTCTCTCCAAAAACCTTCCCGGACGAGGTCCACGAACACCCGAGCCGCCGTCCGCCGGAGATAAGCGCGCCGTCGACGTGGGACTTGCCGGCACCCAACTCCACCACCGTTCGATGCGGAAGGCCACCGTGAAGCTGTAGGTACCACTCCCCTCCTCTATCTCGCCGTGGATCGACGCCGGCGATCACCGCAGCACCGGCGCCGGCGCGGCTCTGCTTCCTTTTTTCAAACCTGACAGGTGGGGTCCCTCTGTCAGTCTCTCACATCTCCCCCTCGAACCGTTTTCTGTTGGCGTATTTACGCAAAGTGCGTTTTCCCTCTGCGGGTGACGTACTACATACCGGTTCGCTTTGTCCTTTTCTGTTCTAGCCCCTGGATCTTTTCTGTTTCATTACAGATAGGTCCCTAGACAGAAACCTTAATATCTTTTAAACTAAAAGTGATTTTGGGTTGATTCTTTTTCTGTCCACCTTGGTTTTCTGTCAAGTTTTTTGTCATATTTATGTGGAAATATTTTGAGCAACTTTATTTGCACGCGTGGTATTTATGTTAGTATATATTTTTGTTTGAATACATAGATACCGGAGGCCGTGACGGAGACGCGAATCACGCCGAGTTAGGCTGTGACTTTTCAGAACCAGGCAAGCATGTTTGAAATCTTGATATGATGAGTGTATTGCATGTTTTCTCGAGTAGCTCGTTCATAAGCATGATTATATGAGCATATGTGTATGGCATATTTCATGCAAGTGATGCTTCGGGTGAGTCCCGAAGGAGAATGTTGAACCACCTCGATCATATAGTGATATGATGGGGTGGAATACTGGTATTGTTGGAGCATGCCAGTAGTTGGTCAACTCAGTATCAACGAAGTTCATGTCACGATTCCGTTCGTCTCCTTTTCAGTACTATCATAGGCCGTCCGTTGGGATTACGGTCTAGTTGGTTGTAAACCACTTTCCGAGTACACACCAAGTAGAGGGGCCGGGATGAGGGTTCCATGGCCCTGGATTAAAGCCCGTCATCTGGTCATGGGGCATGGGTGTTTCCGGTTCGGACCGAGAGGGGGCACCCCTTAGAGCACGCATATATAAATTTGATCCCATGCTATTCGAGGTTGTAGCCTCCCCGTCTTAAAGTTTTCCGTGAATGTCGTCGCGGGTGATTCCGGACGACAGGATGTTAAATGGGTGTGTACTGGTTAGTTGGGTTTCTACTAAAACACCGTAGACGGGGCTAGCCCACGTGGCTAGTAGAACCCGTTGGCTATGAGTTATTAGTACAAGCTCTGCAGAGTTAAAATTCCTTCAGTAGCCATGTTTATAGCCTAGGGTCTATATTCATGTCAACCCGGTGACCGTCTCTACTATATTCTTGTGAGTAGCCAAAACAGCGTTGACATCAGGTTCTTTTGGTAAATGAACTCACCACCATCCCTGTATAGATTTTACTTTCCGAAGTATTTCATCATTATATCCTGTTATTTATAAGCCCTTTGTGTGATGTCGCTTAGACGTCCGACTGTGGCATTCTTGTTATTTATTTACGTTGTAAGCCCTTTATGTGATGTCGCTTAGACGTCCGACTGTGGCATCCTTGTTATTTATTTTGTTATAAGCCCTTTATGTGATGTCGCTCAGACGTCCGACTATGGCCTTCTTTTTATTTATAAGCCCTTTATGTGATGTCCCTCAGACGTCCGACTGTGGCCTTCTTTTTATTTGTAAGCCCTTTATGTGATGTCGCTCAGACGTCCGACTGTGGCATTCTTGTTACTCATTTTTGCTATAAGACCTGTATATGACGTCGCTCAGAAGTCCGACGGAGGCATTCTCGTTACTTACTTTGGTTATAAGCCCTTTATGTGGTGTCGCTCAGACGCCCGAATGTGGCCTGTTATCATTTATTATTTTCCTACGAGGCGTCACCCAGACCCTCGTTTGGTCCCGTTATTTTTATCTTTTGGATTTCGGGAGGATTACTGCCCGACTTCCAGTCTTCACTTTCAGTGCATTCATATTTTGTTCCGGTTGCATTTTTGCTGGAATACTCATATTCATTCATGTTGACATTTGTTATATCTTAAGTCCGAACTGTCTTGCGAGTACATTCAAAGCACTCACCTGGCTTGTTGATTTGGCCAGATGTGGATGAAGGCGATCTCATGGATGAAGAGTTCGATAGCGAGTCCGACGCTTAGAGGAGTCCCAGTCAGTCTCTTGTGATCCTGGAGTTGATCACTGTTTTATAACCGCTTCCGCCTACCACCAAATAAATTCATCGGGTCTCACTTCGACACTCGATGAACTGTAAAATATTGGAGTCACACCACCCACTTCACTGTGACATATTCCACTGTCTTTTATTACGAGTCAGTAGTATGCCACCCTGCCTTGTGCCATATCCGCCTCTATGTAATATATTGGCGCGCTTGTAATAAAATTTGTTGAGCCACCCCTAGCTCAACCTTGTATAATATTCAGTGTACTGGAAATTCTGTATCAAGGAATTGTCTGCCAGCAGGAATATTATTCCTCGCCGGTTTAATAAAGTGACCGGTCTTCCGGTAATTATTTTACCGAAGGACCGGTGGCGACAAGTTGCAAAACCTCATGGTCAAAGGAAAAGATACTTGACACTAGAAAAGCTTTAGCATTATGAACTACATGATCTCGTGCTAGGCTTAGGATTGGGTCTTGTCCATTACATCATTCTCCTAATGATGTGATCCCGTTATCAATGACATCCAATGTCCATGGTCAGGAAACCATAACCATCTGTTGATCAATGAGCTAGTAACTAGAGGTTTACCAGGGACACGTTTGTGGTCTATGTATTCACACATTTATCACTGTTTTCGGATAATACAATTCAAGCATGAATAACAGACAATTATCATGAATAAGGAAATATAATAATAACCATTTTATTATTGCCTCTAGGGCATATTTCCAACAGTCTCCCACTTGCACTAGAGTCAATAATCTATTTACATTGTGATGAATCGAACACCCATAGAGTTCTGGTGTTGATCATGTTTTGCTCGTGGAAGAGATTTAGTCAACGGATCTGCAACATTTAGATATGTATGTACTTTACAAATATCTGTGTCTCCAGCTTGAACATAATTTCGGATGGAGTTGAAACAACGCTTGATGTGCTTGGTCTTCTTGTGAAACCTGGGCTCCTTGGCAATGGCAATAGCTCCAGTGTTGTCACAGAAGAGAGTCATTGGGCTCGACGCGTTTGGAATAACTCCTAGGTCGGTGATGAACTCCTTCATCCAGACTCCTTCCTGCGCTGCTTCGTAAGCAGTTATGTACTCCGCTTCACATGTAGAATGCGCCACGACGCTTTGCTTGCAACTGCCCCAGCTGACTGCCCCACCATTCAAAATATACACGTATCCGGTTTGTGACTTGGAGTCATCCAGATCTGTGTCGAAGCTAGCATCGACGTAACCCTTTACGACGAGCTCTTCGTCACCTCCATAAACGAGAAACATATCCTTAGTGCTTTTCAGCTACTTCAGGATGTTCTTGACCCCTGTCCAGTGTTCCATACCGGGATCACTTTGGTACCTCCCCACCAAACTTATGGCAAGGTTCACATCAGGTCTGGTACACAGCATGGCATACATAATAGAACCTATGGCTGAGGCATAGGGGATGACACTCATCTTTTCTCTATCTTCTACCGTGGTCGGGGATTGAGCCGTGCTCAATCTCATACCTTGCAATAAAGGCAAGAACCCTTTCTTGGACTAATCCATATTGAACTTCTTCAATATCTTGTCAAGGTATGTACTTTGTGAAAGACCAATGAGGCGTCTTGATCTATCTCTATAGATCTTAATGCCTAATATGTAAGCAGCTTCTCCAAGGTCCTTCATTGAAAAACTCTTATTGAAGTAGGCATTTATGCTTTCCAAGAATTCTACATCATTTCCCATCAGCAATATATCATCCACATATAATATGAGAAATGCTACAGAGCTCCCACTCACTTTCTTGTAAATACAGGCTTCTCCCCAAGTCTGTATAAACCCAAACGCTTTGATCAACTCATCAAAGCGAATGTTCCAACTCCGAGATGCTTGCACCAGCTCATAGATTGAGCGCTAGAGCTTGCATACTTTGTTAGCATTCTCAGGATCGACAAAACCTTCCGGCTGCATCATATACCGTTCTTCCTTGAGGAAGCCATTAAGGAATGATGTTTTGACATCCATTTGCCATATCTCATAATTATAGAATGCGGCAATAGATAACATGATTCGGACGGACTTCAGCATCGCTACGGGAGAGAAAGTGTCGTCGTAGTCAATCCCTTGAACTTGTCGATAACCTTTAGCGACAAGCCGAGCCTTATAGATGGTCACATTACCATCCGCATCAGTCTTCTTCTTAAAGATCCATTTATTTTCTATGGCGGGCCGATCATCGGGCAAGTCCACCAAAGTCCATACTTTGTTTTCATACATGGATCCTATCTCGGATTTCATGGCTTCAAGCCATTTTTTGGAATCCGGGCCCACCATCGCTTCTTCATAGTTCGAAGGTTCACCGTTGTCTAACAACATGATTTCCATGACAGGGTTCCCGTACCACTCTGGTGCGAAACGTGTCCTTGTGGACCTACGAAGTTCAGTAGTAACTTGATCTGAAGCTTCATGATCATTATCATTGACTTCCTCCCTAGTCGGTGCAGGCGCCTCAGGAACAGCTTCCTGCGCTGTGCTACTTTCCAGTTCGGAAGGGGTGACTGTAACCTCATCAAGTTCCACTTTCCTCCCACTCACTTCTTTCGAGAGAAACTCTTTCTCCAGAAAGGATCCATTCTTGGCAACGAAGACCTTGCCTTCGGATCTGAGGTAGAAGGTATACCCAATAGTTTCCTTAGGGTATCCTATGAACACGCATTTTTTCGATTTGGGTTCGAGCTTTTCACGTTGAAGTTTCTTGACATAAGCATCGCAACCCCAAACTTTCAGAAACGACAACTTAGGTTTCTTGCCAAACCAAAGTTCATACGGTGTTGTCTCAACGGATTTAGACGAAGCCCTATTTAAAGTGAATGCGGCAGTCTCTAAAGCATAACCCCAAAAAGATAGCGGTAAGTCGTTAAGAGACATCATAGATCACACCATGTCCAACAGAGTACGATTACGACGTTCAGACACACCATTACGCTGAGGTGTTCCAGGCGGTGTCAATTGTGAATCAATTCCACAGTTCCTTAGGTGTGTGCCAAATTCGTGACTTAAATATTCTCCTCCACGATCCGATCATAATAACTTTATTTTTCTATCACGTTGATTCTCAACCTCATTCTAAAATTCCTTGAACTTTTCAAAGGTCTCAGACTTGTGTTTCATCAAGTAGACATACCCATATCTACTTAAGTCATCTGTGAGGGTGAGAACATAACGATAGCCTCCGTGAGCTTCTACACTCATTGGACCGCACACAACGGTATGTATGATTTCCAATAAGTTGGTTGCTCGCTCCATTGTTCCGGAGAACGGAGTCTTGGTCATCTTGCCCAAGAGGCATGGTTTGCATGTGTCAAATGATTCATAATCAAGAGACTCCAAAAGTCCATCTGCATGGATCTTCTTCATACATTTGACACCAATATGACCAAGGCAGCAATGCCACAAGTATGTGGGACTATCATTATCAACCTTACATCTTTTGGCATTCACACTATGAATATGTGTAACATCACGTTCAAGATTCATTAAGAATAAACCATTGACCAGCGGGGCATGACCATAAAACATTTCTCTCATATAAATAGAACAACCATTATTCTCGGATTTAAATGAGTAGCCATCTCGCATTAAACAAGATCCAGATACAACGTTCATGCTCAAAGCTGGTACTAAATAACAATTATTAAGGTTTAAAACTAATCCCGAAGGTAGATGTAGAGGTAGCATGCTGACGACGATCACATCGACCTTGGAACCATTCCCGACGCGCATCGTCACCTCGTCCTTCGCCAGTCTCCGCTTATTCCGCAGCTCCTGCTTTGAGTTACAAATGTGAGGAACTGCACCGGTATCAAATACCCAGGAGCTACTACGAGCGCTGGTAAGGTACACATCAATAACATGTATATCACATACACCTTTGATGTTGCCGGCCTTCTTATCTGCTAAGTATTTGGGGCAGTTCCGCTTCTAGTGACCCGTTCCCTTGCAATAAAAGCACTCAGTCTCAGGCTTGGGTCCATTCTTTGGCTTCTTCCCGGCAACTGGCTTTCCGGGCATGGCAACTCCTTTGTCGTCCTTCTTAAAGTTCTTCTTACCCTTGCCTTTCTTGAACTTAGTGGTTTTATTCACCATCAACACTTGATGCTCTTTCTTGATCTCCACCTCCGCTGATTTCAGCATTGAATATACCTCGGGAATGGACTTCTCCATCTCTTGCATATTGAAGTTCATGACGAAGCTCTTGTAGCTAGGTGGGAGCGACTGAAGGATTCTGTCAACGACCGCTTCGTCTGGGAGATTAATTCCCAACTGAGACAAGCGATTGTGCAACCCAGACAATTTCAGTATGTGTTCGCTGACAGAACTATTCTCCTCCATCTTACAACTGTAGAATGCGTCGGAGACGTCATATCTCTTAACTCGGGCTTGAGCTTGGAAAACCATTTTCAGCTCTTGGAACATCTCATATGCTCTGTGGTGCTCAAAACGCTTTTGGAGCCCCGATTCTAAGCTGTAAAGCATGCCACACTGAACTAGTGAGTAATCATCACAACGCGACTGCCAAGCGTTCATAACATCTTGGTTCGCTGGGGCGGGAGCGTCACCTAGCGGTGCTTCAAGGACATATGTTTTCTTGGCAGCTATGAGGATGATCCTCAAGTTAGGGACCCAATCCGTATAGTTGCTACCATCGTCTTTCAGCTTGGTTTTCTCTAGGAATGCGTTGAAGTTGAGGGTAACATGAGCTTGGGCCATTGGATCTACAAGACATATTGTAAAGATTTTAGACTATGTTCATGACAATTAAGTTCATCTAAACAAATTTAATGAACTCCCACTCAGATAGACATCTCTCTAGTCATCTAAGTGATACATGATCCGAATCGACTAGGCCGTGTCCGATCATCACGTGAGACAGACTAGTCATCAGCGGTGAACATCTTTATGTTGATCGTATCTTCTATACGACTCATGTTCGACCTTTCGGTCTTCCGTGTTCCGAGGCCATGTCTGTACATGCTAGGCTCGTCAAGTGAACCCTAAGTGTATTGCGTGTGTAAATCTGGCTTACACCCGTTGTATGCGAACTTTAGAGCCTATCACACCCGATCATCACGTGGTGCTTCAGAACAACGAACCTTAGCAACGGTGCACAGTTAGGGGTAACACAATTCTTGAAATTTTTGTGAGAGATCATCTTATTTACTACCGTCATTCTAAGCAAATAAGATGTATAAACATGATAAACATCACATGCAATCAAATAATGACAAGATATGGCCAATATCATTTTGCTCCTTTGATCTTCATCTTCGGGGCTCCATGATCATCTTTGTCACCGGCATGACACCATGATCTCCATCATCATGATCTCCATCATCATGTCTTCATGAAGTTGTCTCGCCAATCATTACTTCTACTACTATGGCTAATGGTTAGCGATAAAGTAAAGTAATTACATGGCGTTTTTCATTGACACGCAGGTCATACAATAAAATAAGAAAACTCCTATGGCTCATGCCCGTTGTCATACTCATCGACATGCAAGTCGTGATTCCTATTACATGAACATGATCAACCTCATACATCACATATATCATTCATCACATCCTTTTGGCCATATCACATCACACAACACATGCTGCAAGAACAAGTTAGACATCCTCTAACTGTTGTTGCAAGTTTTTACGTGGCTGCTATAGGTTTCTAGCAAGAACGTTTCTTATCTACGCCAAAACCACAACGTGATATGCCAATTTCTATTTACCCTTCATAAGGACCCTTTTCATCGAATCCGATCCGACTAAAGTGGGAGAGACTGTCACCCGCTAGCCACCTTATGCAACTAGTGCATGTCAGTCGGTGGAAACTATCTCACGTAAGCGTACGTGTAAGGCGGTCCAGGCCGCTTCATCCCAGGATGCCGCCGAATCAAGATAAGACTAGTAGCGGCAAGAGAATTGAACAAATCTACGCCCACAACTGCTTTGTGTTCTACTCATGCAAGATACTACGCATAGACCTAGCTCATGATGCCACTGTTGGGGAACGTAGCAGAAATCAAAAAAATTCTACGCTTCACCAAGATCAATCTATGGAGTCATCTAGCAACGAGGGAGAGGGGAGTGCATCTACATACCCTTGTAGATCGCGAGCGGAAGCGTTCAAGAGAACGTTGATGATGGAGTCGTACTCGTGGTGATCCAAATCACCGATGATCCTAGCGCCGAACGGACGGCACCTCCGCGTTCAACACACGTATGGAGCAGCGACGTCTCCTCCTTCTTGATCCAGCAAGGGGGGAGGAGAGGTTTATGGAGATCTAGCAGCACGACGGCGTGGTGGTGGATGTGGTAGTATTCCAGCAGGGCTTCGCCAAGCAGCACTTGAGGAGGAAGGGGTGTCACGGGAGGGAGAGGGAGGCGCCAGGGCATGGGTGCGGCTGCCCTCCCCCCCCCACTATATATAGGGGCCCTGGGGGCCGGCCCTAGGAGATCCAATCTCCTAGGGGGGCGGCGTCTAGAGGGGGGGGCTTGCCCCCCAAGCAGGTGGGGCGCCCCCACCCCTAGGGTTTCCAACCCTAGGCGCAGGGGGAGGCCCAAGGGGGGCGCACCAGCCCACCATGGGCTGGTTCCCTTCCCCTTTCAGCCCACGGGGCCCTCCGGGATAGGTGGCCCACCCGATGGACTCCCGGGACCCTTTCGGTGGTCCCGGTACAATACCGGTGACCCCCGAAACTCTCGCGATGGACGAAAACGGACTTCCTATATATAAATCTTTACCTCAGTACCATTCCGAAACTCCTCGTGATGTCCGGGATCTCATCCGGGACTCCAAACAACTTTCGGGTTACCGCATACATATATCTCTACAACCCTGGCGTCACCGAACCTTAAGTGTGTAGACCCTACGGGTTCGGGAGACACGTAGACATGACCGAGACGACTTTCCGGTCAATAACCAACAGCGGGATCTGGATACCCATGTTGTCTCCCACATGCTCCTCGATGATCTCATCGGATGAACCATGATGTCAAGGATTCAATCAATCCCGTATGCAATTCCCTTTGTCTATCGGTATAGTACTTGCCCGAGATTCGATCGTCGGTATACCGATACCTTGTTCAATCTCGTCATGGCAAGTCACTTTACTTGTTCCGTAATACATCATTCCGTGACCAACTCCTTAGCCACATTGAGCTCATTATGATGTTGTCTTACCAAGTGGGCCTACAGATACCTCTCCGTCATACGGAGTGACAAATCCCAGTCTCGGTTCGTGCCAACCGAACAGATACTTTCGGAGATACCCGTTGTGTACCTTTATAGCCACCCAGTTACATTGTGACGTTTGGCACATCCAAAGTATTCCTACGGTATCCGGGAGTTGCACAACCTCATGGTCAAAGGAAAAGATACTTGACACTAGAAAAGCTTTAGCATTACGAACTACACGATCTCGTGCTAGGCTTAGGATTGGGTCTTTTCCATCACATCATTCTCCTAATGATGTGATCCCGTTATCAATGACATCTAATATCCATGGTCTGTAAACCGTAACCATCTGTTGATCAACTAGCTAGTAACTAGAGGTTTACCAGGGACACGTTTGTGGTCTATGTATTCACACATGTATCACTGTTTTTGGATAATACAATTCAAGCATGAATAACAGACAATTATCATGAACAAGGAAATATAATAATGACCATTTTATTATTGCCTCTAGGGCATATTTCCAACATAAACTCACCAGTTCAATCTTAACAATACCACTTACAATGGCTATGTTTTGTACGGTTGATGTACTAAGCATGTTGTAGTAAACATGTCTAACACATCTTAGCTATTTTCCCTACGTATTTATAGACAATTGTGCCATTCTCTACTCTGGCAGCACCTGCCTTGCAATGTTTAACTCTGTCAATTGCAATTTTATCAGTACCAGCTTCAATGGCTATACTAGGTTGCCAGTAGTTAAACATGCCTTGTTATTTTCAATACTGCAGACAATGTGATGTTCCAGTATGAACTACCCATCTCAATTCACCAATAGCGGCTACAAACTTACAAAACATGACTTAGGATGTTGTTAATCATGTTGCAATTAATAGTTGTATCCATTTTTTAATTTGTCCCTTTGCTACCGTGCTACTCTCCGCAATGAAGATATACTAGAGATGTTGCCCATTTGCTATCGGTGGATGCTAACCCTATTGTAGTTAACATGCCTTTACATGTACTTATGAAGGGCCATAACGAGCGATGCTGTTGTTTGCCATCGAGGTTAGCTACTGATAACCCACAAGTATAGGGGATCATAACAGTTTTTGAGGGTAGAGTATCCAACCCAAATTTATAGATTCGACACAAGGGGAGCCAAAAAATATTTGCAAGTATTAGCAACTGAGTTTTCAATTCAGCCACACCTAGAGATTAATTATGTACAACAAAGTGATTAGTAGCACAGTAGTATGATAGTTTTGATAGTAGCGGTAGCAGCAATAGTAATGGTAACCATGATAGCAATGATTTTGTAGCAGTAAGAATAGTAACAACAGTAGTAGTAACTTAGCAAGATCAATATTTAGGAAATTTGTAACGCCCCGGACACATCCGCCGGTGGTCGTTACTCCTGGCGGGATCTAGACTGGCCCCACATATCAATACTAGTCTTTTCTGCGCACTTTGTCCTCACTCGTGCGCACCCGGGAGCAACTTCCCGGTCGGTCACCCATCCTGAAATTACTCCAAGCTGAGCACGCTTAACTAGGGAGTTCTATCCGAATGGGCTTCCGGAAAAGAAGGAATTCCTTATTGATGTGAGTAGTCTATCATCCCTAATAAGCCAGGCTATCACATACACCCCCACTCAGAGGAACCGACGTCCTCGTCGGGCCACAAGAACGTTCCCTCTTGGCACAAACGTCTGTGCATCCAGTCCGATACATGTGCCATGCCGTGTGCCACAATGGGTCACAAACGTCATGAATAACATGACCGAGCACCTGTCCGAAAACATCCATGTAACCGCGAGGGTCGGCTCTGATACCAACTTGTAATGCCCCGGACACACTCGTAGGTGATCGTTACTCCTGGCGGGATCTAGACTGGCCCCACATATCAATACTAGTCTTTTCTGCGCACTTTGTCCTCACTCGTGCGCACCTGGGAGCAATTTCCCGATCAGTCACCCATCCTGAAATTACTCCAAGCTGAGCACGCTTAACTTTGGATTTCTATCCGAATGGCCTCCCGGAAAAGAAGGAATTCCTTATTGATATGAGTAGTCTATCATCCCTAAAAAGCCAAGCTATCACAAAATTCGTAGGCATTGGATCAACAATTTATTGGATGATATTCATCATGTAACAGTCACTACCTAGGGCGATACAAAACTATATACAGTTCATAAATGTAATGTAGGCATGTATTCCGTAAATAGTCATACGTGCTTACGGAAATAACTTGTATGACATATTTTGTCCTACCCTCCCGTGGCAGCGGGGTCCATAAGGAAACTAAGGGATATTCAGGCCTCCTTTTAATAGAGTACCGGAACAAATCATTAGCACATAGTGAATACATGAACTCCTCAAACTACGGTCATCACCGGAAAGTATCCCGCATGTTGTCACTCCAGGGTTTACGGATCATAACACGTAGTAGCTGACTATGACTTGCAAGACCGGATCTAGAACATAGATATAAAATGGTGATAACATAAATGGTTCAGATCTGAAATCATGGCACCCGGGCCCAAAGTGACAAGCATTAAGCATAGCAAAGTCATAGCAACATCAATCTCAGAACATAGTGGATAGTACGGATCAACCCCTAACAAAACTAACTCGATTACATGATGAATCGCATCCAACTCCTCACCGGCCAGCGAGCCTACAAAGGAATTACGCACTCCCGGTGGAAAGCATCATGGAATTGGCGATGGAGGAGGGTTGGTGATGACGAAGACCGAAGATTCCCCTCTACGGAGCCCTAAACGGACTCTAGACCTGGCCTCCCGATGAAGAACAAGAGGTGGCGGCGGCTCCGTATCCTGAAACGAGATAATTCTTCCTCCCTAATTATTTTCTCCAGAAATGTGAATTTATAGTACCATGGTTGAGGTCTGCGGGGTCACCAGGTGGGGACAACCCACCCGGGCGCGCCATGAGGGGGGTGCCGTGGTGGGTTGTGCCCACACAGGTGACCCCTCCGGTGGTTCTTGGCTTCAGTATTTTTCTTTTATTATATAAAAAATCCTCACAATGTCTCATTCCAATCGAGAACTTATATTTCTACACAAAAACAACACCAAGGTAGTTCTGCTGAAAACCGCATCAGGTTGGGTTAGTTTCATTATAATCATGCAAATTAGAATCCAAAACAAGAGGAAAGCATTAGGAAAAGTAGATACGATGGAGATGTATCAACTTCCCCAAGCTTAAACCTTTGCTTGTCCTCAAGCAATTCAGTTGATAAACTGAAAGTGAAAAATAAAAACTTTTACGAACTCTTTTGCTCTTGTTTACATAAATAACATAGAAATTATAGTAACTCATAACAATAGCATAAACAACTAGAGAGCAATAATAATATCTCAAATGACAACACTTTGTTAAAACAACCATGATATAATATGACAAAATTGGAATCTCACTAGCCCTTTCTGAGAGCTCAAAACATAAATGCAGAGCACCTCCAAAGTTCAAGCAGCTACAAAACATTGTAATTCATGGTAGAGAAGATCCAGTCATGCTAACACCCAACATTAACTATGCACAATGCATGAGGATGACAATAGTGCTCTCAGATCTGGCGCTTATTTGAGAAGGTGATGACTCAACATAAAAGAAAATAGATAGTTCCTTCGTAGAGGGAAGCAGTGATTTGCAGAGTTGAGAGAGCTCAATGTTTTAAAACAGACACATATGTAATTTTGAGAGATGCACCCGTCATATTTACTTCGCGACCATCAGTTATCAATATCTTCCATGCTAAACACATTAGTAGCAGTTCTCGAGAAGTAAAGTAAAGGTTTTTACTCCATAGGAGTTTTTGTTTGATTATTTGTAAGTATTTTTGGTTTTGAATTTGGGACTGGGAATCCCTATTACCGCCCCTCTCATGCAAGGACAAGTGAATAAACACTCATCATGAGAATAACCCGCTTAGCACGGAAGATATCGACTACCTCGTGTCACTCTATGAACAATCCAGGCAGACAAAAAGGATGTTTATTGGAAGTTTTAGAGGTGGCAAATGCAAATTTACTTAGGACGATAGGGTAATACAGCAAATAGGTAGGTATGGTGGACTCATCTAGAATAACTTTGGTTTTGGGATTGATATGCACAAGCAGTATTTCCGCTTAGCACGGGCGAAAGCTAGCAAGTAGGTTGGGAAGAGGACAGCTAGAGTGCAACAATGGTCATGAACATACATTATGCATAATAGACATTGGATATCAGCATGAGTAGGATATGGACACCATGAACATAAATATCATAGAGGCTATGTGTAACATCCTAATTTTTCGAGAGTTCATTTTTTTCAAGCAAAGGATGTTGCAACATATTCTTATATTATTATGTATTTTTGTTTTGGAGTTTGCTTAAATTAGTACCACGTTGTTTGGAATTAATTTAGCACATATCAGGTGGAAAATAAATTCCATATTGTCTTGAGTCGATTTTTTTCGTTCATAGTATTGCATTTAAATTCTTCTTGCCTATTTTGTTACTTGGATTTCTTGTGTTCTTGATGACTTCTAATTTTTTCCCCTTGTAGCAATCTTAATAAAAGAAATCAATATTATATTATATTGATTTTCTTTTATTCACTCTCCTTTAGTTTTTCTCTTTGTTATTGGTCCTTGAACCAATACATGTATCCTAGCCTAGCCCATCGTTGGTATATCTCACGTATGCACCACTCGATCGTTCCTTCTCCATTTTTTTCTTTCTAATCTAAACTCCCCAGCCACCAAACCAACATGGAAAAGGCCACCCAGTGGCGGCGCAAGGCCCATCCAGTCAGCCCAGCCGAGCGAGCGAGCGGACGGCTTAGCTCTCCTTCTTCCTCATGCACACACGTCACATACCTGTACATTTACACAGAGAAGAAATGCCATGACCGCCGCCTCTTCTTCCCTTTGTCCCCTCAATTTCTTTCACCGTTTCAACTTGTCTTCAACACGAGAATTACTCCCCACTCAACCACGAATCCATTCAGGCAATTTAATCCTCCCACGATTGCCTTAATCTCCCGTGAGCAGCTAGTGGACAGAATACCCACCGTTGGGGTTCGTCCCTTGATCTCTCCCTACACATCACCATTTCTACATCCGTTCGCGTCACTTGCTGCTCCAAGAGCTCCTCCATAAAAGCCCTCTCCTCTGGTTCTCCAATTCCTTTCCACACTCTCGCAATTCGCCCCGCAACGCAGCCGCATCTGCAGCATTCTTCGCCTACCGTCGCCTAAGGTGACCATCCCAAGCCAATTCCTCCCACGAACAGAATCCCCTAGCCAAAGCCTACCACCTAGACATCTTTTCCCGTCAGTTGGTTGATGTTGGTCGCATGCACAACGACACCGTGCCGCTGCACCCTTTTGGACCGACGTTGTCGTCAACGGATGACCGTTCGTCATGTTCGTCCATGTCCTGGTGTTCCCACATCACCAAGAGCGTCATGCACCATCATCTCTTCATCACCGTCGTTCCGACAACGACGACGACGCGTGCCGGTGCTCACCCGTGTCAACGTTTCCATCCCCGACTATTCCTCAGTGACCCAAAACCAATCCTAACCTATATGTCGGGGGAAACTGTCCGCCACGAACACCTATGGGACCGGAGCCCCTTGTTTGTGCGGTAAGAGGGCGGAGGGAGCACAAAGAGCAGATCGTGGAGATCACGCAGGCAGTTTACCCAGGTTCGGGCCGCGATGGACGCGTAAAACCCTACTCCTGCTTGATTGTATTGAGTGTTGGAGCTCGGGAGCTTGAAGAACTAGCTACACCGAGCGTATGAGCGATCTAGGTTCCGAACCCTTTCTACGTTGTGCATGGGCCTCCTTTTATAGTGCAAGGGGTCACCGACAGGTGTCAACGTAGGAGAAAGGGTAAAAATGTAAAAGCGGTGGTAGTTGTAATAGTGCGGGAATAGTGGAGCAACAGTGCATGAACAGTGGTCGCTACCTACTTTGACAGTGGGGGACAAGAGCATTTAATGCCCGTCGCCGTCGACCCCAAAAGCGCCCGCCCTTGCGTCTCCGTTTGCCACGGCGATAGCTTTACCACCGTGGAGTGCCACCGTGTCCCCCAGGCTGCACAGCCATCCGCCACGCGTCCCTGGAGCGGCCCCAGGGCGACGCGTGGACCGATGAGCTGGAGCGTGGGCACACAGCGCAACTCTCCCCGGCAAGCACCTTGCCGGGGTCTTGACCTTGCCGGGCCCGGGAGCTTGTCGGGCTCTGAAGCTTGTCGCTCCCCGGGCCCTGCCGGGGCGCATGTTGCGCCGAGGCATGTCTTCTGTAACGTAATCATCTAGTCTTCCTGGCAAGCTCCTCTTGCCAGGGTCTTGTGTTAGTGAGGTAATCTTGAGCCTGGGACGGCCTTCCCGGCAAGCTCCACTTGCCGGGGTCTTGATCTTCTGTCTTGTATACTTTGTTTTTGAATGGTTTTTATATGGAGCAGGAAGGTCTCCGGCGAGCACGTGGTAGGCCCTGCCGCGGGAAGCTGCTACTGCCCGTGCACAAGTTGGGGTACTGAGGTACCCCAACCTTAGTACACCGACAGGAGCCCCCGGGCCTGGGCCACACACGGTGCCGAGCGCTGTTGGGCCAGGCCCAAAACAGTGCACGGGCACGCGCGGCCCACAGCGCGCCGAATCCACTTCCGCATCCGCCGCGTCCCTCCGTAACGGCACGCGTCGATTGCGGCGTCGTGGGATGGGACGTGGCCACGTTCTTTTAATGGAAAGAGCGAAACGTCCCCCACTTCCCCATAAAAGCAGAGGAAGCAGGAGCGGTTCCCCTCTTACGCCTTCATTGCCTCTTCTTCCATCTCCAGAGATTCCCTTTGCGCTCCGCCTCCACATCTCCTCCGCCGTCTTCCGCATCTGCGGCGCCGCCGGACTCTTCGTCCCCCTTCCCTCGCCGCCTCCACCATGGCCCCGAAGACCGAGAAGGCGAAGGCGGAGAAAACCAAGAAGGAGAAATCCGAGCAGGCGGCGAGGCTTACTCTGCTGCGGAAGCGGAACGTCGTCTTCTCGCCGAGGCTCAGCGCGCGGGAGCTCTGGAACAAGTACTACTTGTTCTGGGCCAAGGAGACCAAGGCGCACCCTCGGACCAGAGCCTATCCCGCTGCCGCCAAGGACAATTATCCCGGCGGGTACTTCTTCTTCGCAGCTTTCTTTCATTGCGGCCTTTGTCCCCCTTTTTCCGACTTTTTCTGCGATATCATGCACACCTACGGCCTCCACCTTCTTGACTTCACCCCCAACGCCATCTTCACGATGGCGGTTTTCGCACATCTGTGCGAAAACTATATTGGGATCTATCCGAACGTAGCGCTGTTTAGGCACTTCTTCACCCCTAGAGTAGAAGCCGGCGCTCCCCTCTCCGGGGGAATTTCTTGGGTCTTCCGCTTGAACAAGAAGGAGTCCTACTTGCCGGGGGAGCTCCGCGGCAAGTGGGAGGAGTGGCGTGCAGACTGGTGTTGGATAGTCGAGGAAGAGCCGCAACCCTTCACCGCGCCGCGCACAACAGCCATCGTGCGCGGCAGGGACTGGAGTGAGTTGGATTCGGACGACGTCAAGCTCAACATCGCCCTCATCAGAATTCTTCGTCTCCGGGTAGCAAAGTTGTCCGTCGGAGAAGTAGGGGCAGATTTCCTCCGCCGCCGCATTGCCCCTCTACAGGATAGGAAGAGGCCGGCATGGGAGTACGGCAACGCGGCGGACGTAATGAGATTGCGCCCGGGGCTGAACTTCAACTTCACGGCGCTGGAGCTGAAGGGGATGGTCCGGGAACTCTTTAAGCATGACCCGGCCCACCCAGAGTGGTTCAGGGCTCCCCGGGGAGTGGTGCCCCTCTGCAATAGCACGGCCCGGGATTCCCTTCGCGCCATGATGCCCGCGTGTGATTCGCATGGCATCGACCGCACATGGATTCCGCCCAAGCCAGACGTCATCATGAGCTTCTTCGACAACCTGGTGGAGGTGGCGAAGAACAAGGATGAGATCAAGGGGCTCACACGGGACACCACCGACCAGGAGATAGCTTATATAGCTTCTCGGGTTGAAGAGGCCGCTGCAGCCGCAGCGGCAGGAGAGTTTGGCTTTACGCCCGACGAGGCAGAGGCTGCGGATGCGTCCTGCCAAGCGGAGGAGGCGGAGATCCGCAGACTTCTGCAACTTCCTCCCGACGAGCTTGCCGGGATCCCTTCTTTGAGGCACTCCGGGATCCCCGGAATCCTGACCGAGGCCGCGGCGAGAGGCAGCGCTGCCGGAGGAAACAGAGGCGCCGCAGGGAGCGGAGGCGCCGGAGGGGGCGGAGGCGCCGGAGGGAGAGCGGCCGCAGTGCAGGGCGCTGGGCCCAGCAAGCCTGCCGAGGATGAGGAGGAGGAGGAGGAGGAGGACGTCAGGGCCGACGAGGACTCCGACGGGTCTCTGGGGCTCTACGCCGACGATCTCTCCTCGTCATCGGAGACCTCCCCGCCTCGGGCAAGCCCCAGGCGATCTCCGCTGAAGCGTCTCCGCAAGGCGACGACGGGGACGAGGGCGCAGGCGCCCCGACAACAACCAGCTCGCCGGGCGGCGCGAGCTACCCGGGGGAGCCAAGCTGTGACGGGGGCGCCCGGCGCACCAACCACAGCGGGGGCGACCCGCACACACGCCGCGGCGGGAGCGACCCGCACACAGGCCACGGCAGAGGCGCCCCGCATGTCAGGGCCAAGTGGAGGAGGGTCTTCACAGGGCGGAGCGGCTGCTCCGCCTGCTCCCTGGGCCTCGGCGTCCACAGGGGCCGGGTCCTCACAGCCCCCAGCCCCGGGGACCGCCAAGCGCCCGAGGGAGTCTTCGCCTCCTGCTCCTCGCGCGGACGCGCCTCAGGTGACGTTCGATTTCTCCGCCCTGAGCGACGACGACGACGACGAGGAACAGGAGTAAGAACTTGATGTCTTGTATCTTCTTTAACTTCGTCTTGATTCTTGCTGATTCTGATCTTGCTTTCTGCTTTGATTTCAGGACCCTGGCCCAGCGAGTGGCAAAGAAGGCCAAGGTTCCCGTCGTCGAGGTCGTGGACGACTCGCCCGTCGCGGCGACTGGGGACGCGCCGGAGACGAGCCTGCCGGACCCGAGCGCTGCTCCGAGGAGCAGCCCCCAGCGCAGCCCCCAGCGTAAGTTTGGTTTCAATCTTTCTGCTTGTCGGGCGCACTTGAGGATCTTGCTTATATTGACACCTTGTTGTTCTTGTTGTTGTCCTGATTGTTTTGTGCAGAGGTGGAGCGGCAGCCACATGAGCATCCGGAGACTGCTCCCGAAGAGCCGCAGGCCCAGCCGTCCCCGCCAAAGACGAGCTCTCCGGCGAGGGAGAGTGCTCCGCCAAGGGCGGGTACTCCGCCAAGGGCGAGTACCCTGCCAAGGGCGAGCAGCCCGGCGAGGGCGGCCACCCCGCCAAGGCAGAGCTCCCCGGCGAGGGAGCCCGCCGTCGACGAAGTCCGCCAAGGTATGTTTTGCAATTTTGCCTTCTTGGATTCATCTTTTTTGGATATTTGCTTGAACTTCTTCTTCTTTTTCTTCTTCTTCTAGATCCTCCTCCTCCAGAACAGATGGAGACGGAAACCATCATCGTGGAGGAGGACGCGCAGGGCGACGGCGGCAACGCCCCTGTCGCTGAGGACACGGCGGGAGCCGCCGAGCCGGCTGCGGAGGAGACTGCTCCGGCCGCAGACGCGGCGGCCGGGGAGGGGGACGGCGGCCATACTGCCGGCCCGGAGGCGGCAGGAGCGTCGAGCGCTGCGCCGGCCGCCGACCCCTCCACCGAGAAGGAGCCGTCTGCCTACTATCTTGAGGCCCCCAACGGCGTTTACATCCAGGTGCCGTGGGGTTCTTCATCGCGAGCCCCCGCGGAGGGTGAGGCCTTTGATGGAGAGGTTCTCGCCTCCGCGGGACTGAAGATCGTCGAGGCGCCCGGCGGGAACGACGGGCCCGAGGAGGAGAAGCTGCTTCATCAGCTTCTGGCCCTTTACCGGGCCAGGCAGGCGAAGCTCGCGTCTCGGGAGGCCCTTGCCGCCAAGGCCGCCGCCGATATGGAGAAGCGCGCGGCGGAGCTCCGCGCCGCCAACCAGGCTGCCCTCCGTGACGTGGCGGAGGAGCGCGAGAGGCTCGCCGGGGAGTACCAGGAGTGGCTCCTGGAGAAGGCCGAAGCCGAGGAGCAGCAGCGACTCGCCGGAGAGGAGCTGTCCCGGCGAGAAGGAGAGCTCACCCAACGGAAGGTCAACCTCGACTCCCACGAGGAAGACCTTGCCGCCCGGGAGCAGGCCCTTGGCGGAGAGCTGAAGGAGGCGAAAGCCGCCGCGGCTGCCGCGGAGACCGCCAAGGAGGAGCTCGCGGCCAAGGTTGCGCAGCTGGAGGAGTCACTGAAGGCGAGCGTGGAGAGGGTCACCGCGCTCAACACAGAGCGCGAGAAGGACGCCCACACTAACTCCGAACTCCAGGTGCGCCTCTCCAAGCAGGGCGACGAGCTGAAGGCCGCCAAAGATTCAATTGAGGATCTGGAGCTGAAGGTTTCCACGTTGAAGGACTCGCTCGACGCCGTCCGGGACCGGGAAACCAAGCTGAAGGAAGAGCTCCGCAGGGAGCGAGGCTTGGTGGAGAGCGCCAATACTGCGGCCGAGAACTTCCGCCGGACCGTCGAGGTGTGGACCGACGACTTGGTGGCCTCTGCATCCAACATCGACCAGGAGCTGCTGGCGCTGAAGGTCGAGCATCTCATCTACTCTCCGGATCCAAACCTCCCTCACAGCGCCAAGCTCAGCCTCTTCTTCAGAGGGATCGCGCCGGCTCTTGCAGGTCTTCGGAAGAAGCTCCCCGCGCAACTGGCCGAGGAGTCTCGCCAGCTCTGCGCGGGAACCTTGGAGCGCGTTCTGACGAAGATTGTATACCGCAATCCCGGTATAAACCTCACCAACGTTCTCCGCAGCTTGCCGGCCGACGCGAACACGGAGGCGCTGAAGGCGCAGGTCGCCCATATCATCGCCAAAGTGAACAAGATCTCCAGGATTGAGGGCGACCGCGTAGATTAGGCCTCTTTTTCCTTTATCTCTTTTGTTTCTGCATAGTGTGCCATGAACTCATTAGTCATTGCGACAAGTTATCTCTTGTAATATGTTTATCTTATTTTGATCAATCAGTGCAATGTTATCTTCCTTGTCTTGGTCCTTTACTTTGTATGCTTTTCACCCTACGCTTCCAGGGAGCTCGCCGGCAAGGGCCCTTTGCCGCGAGCGCTGAGTACTGTACTCTGAGCAGCCTGCTGGCCAAGGACTTACCGGCAAGCAACCTTGCCGCAACTAGTCGCAACGCACTCAGCTTGTTGAGTGAACTCGAAAACAAAACAAGGGCGTGACACTTGTCGCAACTCACTTAAGTCGTTGAGCGTACTCGAAAACAAGATAAGGGTGCGGCTAGCTACGGGTAGGTTCCTCCGCGCACAGGTTTTCCATACAAAGTGTGATTGTTCAAGGAAGACAACTAAAAATTAAAAATTTGAACTGCTCAAATTCTAATAACTTAGCTTTCATATATTGCTTGCTTCCCGGTAAGGCTTCTCTTTCTTGAACAGCACTTGACTTGGTTCATCTTCCATCTCCTTCCCCCCCGGCAAACTTGTGCGCGAGGAACATTCTTTCTGCTTAAGAGGCAGGGAAAAAGAAGAGGGAAACAAGTATATGGCCTTTCGGCGTGCTAATGCTCACCGGATGTGTATGTTGCACAAGATGCCAAATAACACATGCAAATAGCAAAGAAAAGCATGGAAAAGGCAAGTAGCGCAAAACACAAAAGCTTTACTGATGCACGGGATCTGTGCCCGGCTTTGTACAAAGGGTTACATGCAACAGCGGCAAAGCTTGTACAAAAGGTGGATGCCGGAGCGGATCACGGCAACCGCGCCTTATGGGTGAAACTTGCGAAGATGCTCTATGTTTCAGGAGTTGCTCACCGCTAAGCCTTCTTCGGTCTCAAGGCGGACAGCGCCGGGCCTCGTGACTTGTCTCACCCGATAAGGGCCTTCCCACTTCGGCGTCAACTTGTTGGAATTCTTGGCGGACTGAACACGCCGAAGAACAAGGTCGCCTTCCTCGAGACTCCTGGCCTTGACCTTGCGGCTATGATAGCGGCGCAAGGCTTGCTGGTATCGAGCAGCTCGTACAGCAGCCTGGAGACGTTCCTCCTCGAGGAGCAATGCATCATCTTGCTCGAGCTCATCATAAGCGAGCACTCGAGGAGATCCGTATACGAGTTCCGTGGGGAGAACTGCTTCTGCTCCATAGACTAGAGCAAAGGGTGTCTGTCCGGTGGCTCGACTTGGTGTCGTTCTGATTGACCAAAGAGCCGCCGGTAGCTCCTCTATCCAGTTTCTTCCGCACTTGCGCAGCCTGTCAAAGGTCCTTGTCTTGAGTCCGCGCAGCACTTTAGCATTTGCCCTCTCCGCTTGACCGTTGCTCCTCGGGTGAGCAACAGAAGCGAAACAGACCTTGGCGCCAAGGTCTTGGACGTATTGCATGAAGGTGCGACTAGTAAATTGTGTACCGTTGTCGGTGATGATCCTGTTGGGGATCCCGAAACGACAAACAATCGACCTAAAGAACCTGACCGCTGACTGTGCTGTCACCTTTCTCACTGGTTCCACTTCTGGCCACATTGTGAACTTGTCGATTGCAACGTACAAGTACTCAAAGCCCCCGACAGCTCGGGGGAAGGGGCCGAGGATATCGAGCCCCCAGACCGAGAAGGGCCAGGACAAAGGTATCGTCTGGAGGGCTTGAGCTGACTGATGAATTTGTTTTGCATGGAACTGGCACGCTTCACACTTGGTTACTAGTGCAGTTGCATCTTGGAGGGCTTCTTGCCAAAAGAACCCTTGCCGGAATGCCTTCCCGGCAAGCGCCCTTGCGCCAATGTGGTGGCCACATATGCCTCCGTGTATTTCTGCCAACAGCTTCTGTCCATCTTCTCTGGAAATGCACTTCAACCTGACAGCATTGAGTCTTCTTCTGTACAGCTCATTGTCCACGAACTGGTACATACTTGACTGCCTGGTTATCTTCTCTATTTCTTCTGGGTCGTCGGGAAGTTCTCCAGTTTGCAGAAAACGGATGATCTGCTGCGCCCATGCCGGAGCCCGTGGCTCAATGGCAAGGACTAAAGGCATGAGGGCCGCTGCGGGGACCTCAGCTTCTACTGCAAGAACCTCTGGTTCTGCCGGAGCTGACGGTCCCCCGGCAAGCTCGCCGGGGCGAGGCTTGTCGGGAACACTTGCTTCAACTGCACAGATCCGAGGATCTGCAGGAGCAAACTGTTCCTTAGCGTTCTGATCGTTGATCTTGGGGACCTTGGCGGCGGCCTCGGGGAGATCCGCCGGCAAGTAGTCGCCGGAGACCAACTTTCTCTTCTTGGACTGCCCAATTGATGGTGTAACGGATGGTTGAGTTAGCTTGAGCAAGAAGGTCCCTGGTTCCACAGGTAACTTCATCACCGCACACTTCGAAAGGCCATCTGCAATTTCATTCTGAGCTCTCGGGACGTGCTCCATTTGCAGACCTTCAAAGTGCTCTTCAAGCTTCCTCACTTCATCTACATAAGCTTCCATCAAAGGGCTCTGGTAACTCTTGTTAACTTGCCGGACCACCAACTGAGAATCTCCCCGCACAATCAGCTTCCTGATCCCAAGTTCGGCCGCAATCTTGAGGCCGGCAAGCAAGCCTTCATATTCAGCAGTGTTGTTTGTTGCTTGCTCCCTGGGAAAGTGCATCTGGATGACATACTTGAGGTGCTCTCCGGTGGGCGCGATGAGGACCACGCCGGCACCGGCGCCTTGCAGCGAGAAGGCACCATCAAAGTACATCACCCATTCACTTGTCGCTTCTTGTACGGGTACACTTGTCTCTGGAATTTCTTCATCGGGCGTCGGGGTCCATTCAGCTATGAATCCTGCCAAAGCTCGGCTCTGTATGGTTGAGGTACTTTCAAACTTGAGTCCAAAGCTTGACAGCTCCAGTGCCCACTCAACGATCCTGCCCGTTGCTTCTGGATTGTGCAATATCCTCTTCAGCGGAAAGCGAGTGACCACTGTTATCTCATGTGCCTGGAAGTAATGGCGCAGCTTTCTTGAGGCCATGAGGAGGCCAAAAAGCAACTTTTGCACCCCGGAGTATCTTGATCTAGCCCCCTGCAAGAGGGAACTCACAAAATACACCGGGCGCCGCACCATCTTCTTCCGCACTTCTTCCTGTTCCTGCGCAGAGTTGGCCTTGTCGGGGCCAGAGCTTGTCGGAGCAGCCCCCTGCTTGTCGCTGGATTCGCTTGCCGGTGGTGTAGACTCCTCGTCGGCCTCCCTCTCCGCTACTAACGCAGCACTAACCACCTGGTTGGTTGCCGCTAGGTATAGCAGCAACTTTTCCTGTGGTCTAGGTGCGACAAGTATTGGAGTGGAGGATAGGTACCGTTTCAAATCCCGCAGCGCTGCCTCCGCTTCCGGAGTCCACTTCATGGGACCTGCCTTCTTCAAGATTTTGAAGAAAGGTAGGGCGCGTTCTGCAGACTTCGAAATGAACCTACTGAGGGCAGCCACACAACCTGCAAGCCTTCTGACATCCTTGATGCGCTTCGGGGCTTCGATCTGCTCGATGGCTTTAATCTTGTCGGGGTTAGCTTCAATCCCCCTCTGTGACACGAAGAACCCGAGAAGCTTGCCGGAGGGGACTCCAAAGACGCACTTCTCGGGGTTCAACTTGAGCTGTATCTTGCGCAGGTTCTGAAATGTCTCTTCCAAATCTTGGACCAGGGTATCCTTGCTCTTACTCTTCACCACGATGTCATCCATGTAAGCCTCTACATTTCTGTGGATCTGTGGCTCGAAAGCAGTGTGCACTACCCTTGCAAATGTTGATCCTGCATTCTTCAGTCCAAATGGCATGCGTATGAAGCAATAAGTGCCACATGGAGTGATAAATGCAGTCTTCTCCTCATCTTCTTTGGCCATAAAGATCTGGTGGTAACCTGAATATGCATCAAGGAAAGAGAGTAGCTCACATCTGGCAGTGGAGTCAACGATCTGGTCAATGCGCGGCAAGGGGAATGGATCCTTGGGACATGCTTTATTCACATCGGTGAAGTCTATACACAGTCTCCACTTCCCATTGGCCTTGCGCACGACGACTGGGTTTGCCAACCACGTTGGATGGATCACGCCTCTAACTAGGCCTGCCGCCTCTAGCTTCTTGATTTCTTCAGCAATGAATTCTTGGCGCTCCACGGCTTGCTTCCTCACCTTCTGCTTGACGGGCCGCGCATGAGGACAAACAACAAGCTTGTGCTCAATCACCCTCTTGGGAACATCGGGGATGTCAGATGGTTGCCAGGCAAACACATCGACATTCGCCCGCGGGAAGGCAACGAGCGCGCTTTCCTATTTGCTGTCAAGTGTGGCACTGATGGTGAAGGTACCACCAGTGCCGTCCTCCTTGGCGGACACCTTCTTGGTTGCCGGTGGAGTGGCCATCCCCTTCTTACACTTGCCAGTGGAGCTCGATGGAACGTCCTCGACGGCAGCGCAGCACTCCGAAGAGGTGCGGTTGCCGGAGTGGGCCCCAGAGCACTTGCCGGACTTGGTCTTCGTCTTCTTCCCCCCGGGAGCTTCAGCGGCAAGTGTATCCTTCTCTGCCGCGGCTGCTGCGTCCCGGTATATCTTGTCGGCGCAGACAAGCGCATCTTTCTTGTCGCCATGGACAGTGATGACGCTTATCGGCCCCGGCATCTTGAGTACGTTGTAGGCGTAGTGGGAAGCTGCCATGAACTTGGCGAGGGCGGGACGGCCGAGTATCCCATTGTATGGAAATGGAATATCGGCGACGTCGAAGGTAATGCGCTCAGTTCTGAAGTTGAGCTCCCCGCCAAAGGTGACCGGCAGAGTTATCTTCCCCTTGGGCTTGCTCCTTCCCGGGTTGATTCCTTGGAAAGAACCGGTCTCTTCGAGCTCGCCATCTGGGATTTGGAGTTTCTTGATCACAGTAGAGGAGATCAAGTTCAGCCCGGCCCCGCCGTCAACCAACATTTTAGTGACCTTGAGGTTGCGGATGGTGGGTGAGACCAGCATCGGCAAGCACCCGACCGCAGTGGTGCGGTCAGGGTGATCCTCAAGATCAAAAATGATGGGTGTGCTGGACCATTTGAGGAGCCTGCGCGACTCCACGGGCGGCTCCGCTGCATTCACTTCCCGCACCCACTGCTTGAGCTGGCGGTGGGAAGTATGCAGAGAGGCGCCACCGTCGACGCACAGGACCTCTGTGGCCTTCTGGAACTCCTGCTCGCTGTTATCTTCATCCTCCATGTCCTTGTCGTCGTCTTCTTCATCCTTGTCGCGGCCCCGGGGAGGTCGGTCACCTTGCCGCTGCTTGGCCTTGCCGCGGCGTCCTCCCCGGCCATTGAATGGCCGCTTCTTGCTTGGTTCTCCTCCGCCACCTTGGGCCTTCTCCTTGTCCCGCCGCTCGTACTCAGCTTTCTGCTGCTCGACGAGGTACTCGACGCGTTTGCAGTTGGAGAGGTCGTGGCCTTTGGTGCGGTGGATCTTGCAGTATTGCTTGTCGGAGCCGTCCTGCTTGTCGGCTGCCGCTACAGGGGCAGGCTCCTTGCCGGAGCCGCCAGCCTGTGTTTGCTTGGCGGGAGCCTCCTTGCCGGACTTCTCGACGGCAAGCACCTCCTTCTTGTTCTTCTTTCTATTGTTCCGCCGCCGGATCTTCTTCGCCGGGGCGGCATCGTCGCTGTCGCTTCCCCCTGTGCCAGCATCCTCTCCGGGGAGTTTCCTCCCCTCTTCGGCGCGTGCGCACTTATCAGCTAGAGCATAGAGCTCGCTGACATCCCGTATCTTGGTCATGGCCATCTCCTCACGCATGCGGCGGTTACGCACGTTCTGGTGAAACGCGCTGATAACCGCGGCAGGGTGGACGTCGGGGATGTTGTGCTGCACACGACTGAAGCGTTGGATATACTTGCACAGGGGTTCTCCTTCCTTCTGGGCCAGAATGTGGAGATCGCTCTCCTGGCCGTGGGGTTTGTGGCCGCCCGTGAAGGCGCCAACAAACTGGTGGCAAAGATCTGCCCAAGAAGAAATGGAGCCTTCCGGCAAGTGCATAAGCCACGAACGAACGTTCGGCTTAAGCACGAGCGGGAAGTAGTTCGCCAAAATCTTCTCGTCGCGCCCCCCGGCAGCCTGCACCACGATGGTGTAAATGCTGAGGACTTCCGAGGGGTGCGTCTTGCCGTCGTACTTCTCCGGTACGTCGGGCTTGAAGTTCTTCATGCTGGGCCACTGGACGCGCCGCAGCTCACGGGTAAACGCAGGGCAACCTGCCGCGTACGGCAAGTCGCCTAGTTCACCGGGCGCGCACGTGTCGACAGCGGCTCCAGCTCGCTGGTCCGATTGTCGCCGAGCTTCTCGGCGGCGCTCGATCGTCGTTCGAGCGTCTTCTTGTCGCCGGTCGTCAAGGACCTAGCGCTGGTCCCGACGAGCCCGCGGATCCGACGACGCCGTGGAGCCGTCGTCGGCGTTGTTCCGGCGGGGCGGCGTCTTCTGCTTCCGCGGCGGGGAGTGCATGGTGGTTGCACCCCCGGCGGTCTTGTCGCCGTCGGCCTTCGTCTTCTCGACTTGCCGTGGCCGCGAGGTCGCCGGCTGCTGCGGCGTATCATTGTTGGCGAAGGCGATCAGGCTCTGGATGGTGGCCCTCCAGTCTTCGGCCTTGTCTGCCGCTGGAGGGAAGTCGAGGAGCAGTTGCGCCCTTGCGAGCGCTTCTGCTGGAGTGGAGGGGAGCGGGGGCGAGCGGTGCGAGGAGCGGGATATGCTCGAACTCCTAACTGGGTTAGAAGGAGCAGGGTCCCGCCCCGGCGACCGCGCCTTGCTCGTGCCAGGACGATGGCCCGGAGCGTCCCGCGAGCCTCCGGTTTGCCCTTGGCCCAGCAAGCGGATGCCACCTCCTGTGGCATGGCGTTGCTGGGTTGTCGTTTGCTGAGATGGACGCGGCGCGTCCACGGAGACCGAGGCTTGGTCGTCCGTCTTGTCTTTGGATTTGGTGGCGCCGCGAGTTTCCTCGCCGGCGACCACCCTTCCGACGGCGTCTCCCCCGCCCACCGTTGGCTCCGGTGGCGGCGGATGAGACGCAGACGGGCCTGCGACCTCCGAAGCCTTCTTCTTCGGGGACATGTCGCTGTTGCTGATGAGGTTGCTGATGAAACTGGAGAGGTTGATGAAGAGTGCGCCCGCGTGAACGCCGGATCAGGTTCGCACAACCTCGACGCCCCCTACCTGGCGCGCCAAAGATGTCGGGGGAAACTGTCCGCCACGAACACCTATGGGACCGGAGCCCCTTGTTTGTGCGGTAAGAGGGCGGAGCGAGCACAAAGAGCAGATCGTGGAGATCACGCAGGCAGTTTACCCAGGTTCGGGCCGCGATGGACGCGTAAAACCCTACTCCCGCTTGATTGTATTGAGTGTTGGAGCTCGGGAGCTTGAAGAACTAGCTACACCGAGCGTATGAGCGATCTAGGTTCCGAACCCTTTCTACGTTGTGCATGGGCCTCCTTTTATAGTGCAAGGGGTCACCGACAGGTGTCAATGTAGGAGAAAGGGTAAAAATGTAAAAGCGGTGGTAGTTGTAATAGTGCGGGAATAGTGGAGCAACAGTGTATGAACAGTGGTCGCTACCTACTTTGACAGTGGGGGACAAGAGCATTTAATGCCCGTCGCCGTCGACCCCAAAAGCGCCCGCCCTTGCGTCTCCGTTTGCCACGGCGATAGCTTTACCACCGTGGAGTGCCACCGTGTCCCCCAGGCTGCACAGCCATCCGCCACGCGTCCCTGGAGCGGCCCCAGGGCGATGAGCTAGAGCGTGGGCACACAGCGCAACTCTCCCCGGCAAGCACCTTGCCGGGGTCTTGACCTTGCCGGGCCCGGGAGCTTGTCGGGCTCTGAAGCTTGTCGCTCCCCGAGCCCTGCCGGGGCGCATGTTGCGCCGAGGCATGTCTTCTGTAACGTAATCATCTAGTCTTCCTGGCAAGCTCCTCTTGCCAGGGTCTTGTGTTAGTGAGGTAATCTTGAGCCTGGGACGGCCTTCCCGGCAAGCTCCACTTGCCGGGGTCTTGATCTTCTGTCTTGTATACTTTGTTTTTGAATGGTTTTTATATGGAGCAGGAAGGTCTCCGGCGAGCACGTGGTAGGCCCTACCGCGGGAAGCTGCTACTGCCCGTGCACAAGTTGGGGTACTGAGGTACCCCTACCTTAGTACACCGACACTATAGGACAATTTTTTTGATATTAGAAACGAGTGGATGTTTTTATTTTCATTGAGTAGATGTTGAATTGTGATAGTTTTTTTTATTAAGTGCGTATGATGTTTTGTGTAAGTGATCGTACAAAATTGTTGATGTCTTATTTTTCATGTCCGTAGCATGCTTAGGGTACGTCCTAAATATTGTCGACTGATTCTAGGATATCTTAGAATATTGTAGAATTTATTTCGGCTTATTTAAATTAGTGATGCATGATAATACAATTGTAATTTTTTATAGTGCTTAGACATGTGCGTGCATATCCTGAGAACAATATTGTCGTGCGTAGAAATATTCATGTTTAAGTTAAATTCGATACAATTATTTTATAATTATTAATTATTATTTTATTGGGTTATGTTGTGAGACATAACACATTAATCTTGTCATTTTTTTAAATGAGTGATGATGCTATGACTAGATTTTTGTTGCCTTTTGTTACATATGTATTTAGAATATTATTTTAAATACCGCATGGTTTATGCATGTAATGTCTTAGAATCATTTTAGAGGCATATTATCGTTTGATGTCATGTAGTTTATCTAGTTTAGTCATCTAATTTGTATAGCTTGGTTGGCATTTACAATTATGAATAAGCATCTAAATATTGATGGTGGGTATATATTGTATTGCCATGCTATGTTGAGTCGGGTCTTTCAAATGAATAGGATAGTTATTGTTTTGTGTTTATGTCATGTCAGTTATTATTTTCTCTTTTCGTTATAGTTAGCCGAAGTATTTGTATTGGGCACTATTCAAGTACAGTTAGCATATTGCTATTTAGAACGTTAGACATGATGGCCGAGTTTTGCTTAGTCGTGATAAACCTATACCCAACCAATCCGTTCAATTCCTCAACTCATCTTCAATCGATCCACCTCTTATGAAATCTCCATATCCATCCAGATCTTTCTACCAATACTTCCTATATTGTTACTTCATTTGGATGTTATTTGGATTTTAGTTCTTGTGTATTTATTATTGCTTCGCCGTTACTACGAGTAGGAGGTGACAGTATCGGGGAGGAGCATTACGAGGAAGACGGAAACGGGGGACTCGACAACGAAGGCATGCCTCCTTCTTGATCATACTTATCCTATGGTTTACAAAATTTCATTGAGTTTTATTGTTACTACATGCATGCTATTTTAATTCCCGTAGCTAGTGTGTCGATTGACACATTAACTTGATCCGCTTGTCGTCTATTCATTTGACACCTGAGTAGAAGTACAGTATTCCGGTAGAGTAGAAATGCTTAGCCATGCTTATCACCCTATAGGTGCTTTGTTGAATGACCTCTGAGTCATTGATAGTTGAACTTAACGCTGAGCTAGGCCAGTTGGCCTTCTTGATCTTCTCTATCCTCTACTACTCTGGGTAAAATTTACCATCTGAATACAGGCGCGGGCGACAGCTGAATCAAGGATTGAAGGACCGATTGGCCGCCATTCAAGAGTTGAAGGGAACAATCAGTCGTCTGTGCCGCGTAGGGCCTAATAAGTCTTGGATTTGAAGATTGTGATAACAGTTCAGCCACATGCTATATGGGCACTGGCTTGGTTAATTAGTTAGCTCACTCTTATTGCCGACATCGCCGTACCGCAGATGGGATAGCTACCTTGCGAGGAGTGTCCTCGACACAAAAGGGGGCTCCGATTGTGAACTGCGGTTACTTCCATGTTGAAACCTAGTGGGCTTGGCATAGTATGTTTGGTCTAATGAAAGACCTCGTCACAATCCCCCTGTCAGTACACCAAATGGAGTACTATACCAGCAGCCACTGGTGGCAACATGTCGGGATTGTGTCGTGTGGGTAAAGTGTATGACCTCTGCTGAGTGTAAAACTATTCGAATAGCCGTGTCCACGGTCATGGGCGGCACATGAATCTTTCTTGACATACAGGACCTATCTTGCTTATTCCCTCTTTGCCCTATTCCTGAAACATATGAAGGATGTGAGTTGATCGAGGATCCTCACTTTGATGAAAGTTATTCTGGAGACAAAACATGTTTTCATCTAAAACTGCTATTATCCAAGTACTATGTTATTTCAAACAAAACTAGCTTTTCTACAAATGAGCCATACAACCTTACTTTGAAGCCACATGTAGCTATTAGGTCCTTCCCTGTGGGAGGCATGTTGAGTACGTAATGTACTCATGGCAATACTTTTGTTTAACAACAGAGATCTATGAAGACGAGGGCATTTACTACGACTATTATGATGATCCTGAGGAGTGAGGACACGTTGACTACATCGACTGCCTGTGGCTGAGATGGCGTCGCTACATATTTTATATTCCGATGTGTTTCTGATTGTAATAAATGGCATGTGTCATTTCACTATGTATGCCTTGTGGCAAGATATATTAAACTTATACTTGTTTTAAATGTTCTGCAATGATACCATTTCGCTGTCTTGTCAAGTTGATCCTGGATTGACAGATATACACATGAGGGTCTGGAAATAATTTCCGGGTTCTCATAGAAGTGGTATCAGAGCCGACGTCGACCTAGTAACGTGACCTTAGTTAGAAATGGAAAGCCTTAGGACATATTTTGTAAAATATTATTTTATAAATTATCTAGTATTTCGCTCCTATATTCTTTTGTTAAAAATTGTTTACTGATTCTCTTCTTATTCAAATATGTAGATGGTGATATCATCCTCACGCAGGATTGAGCAGTTTGGCAACCTCGGTCGTCAGTTTCGAGACATGCTCACATGCTTGGGCTTCAACAAGGACCCAGAGGTTTCCGGACACTCCTACCGCACGATCGGGTGCGAGGAACGTTTTAAAGTCAACTTGGTGTTGTATCCTAGGATGGAACAGGCCAGCGGTTACTGATTCACATATAATGGAGAAGACTTCTTTGATGCTGTCATTGGAGTTGTTCATCAGGCGATGCATCGAATAGCCGGACTTCATCAGGACGAGCTGAGGCACACCCGTTCCGATACTTCACTTTTCGTATTGGGGATGGTGCAATTCAGCAGAACTTGGGGTACATGGAGGAGGATGATCCCACGATCATTCGTATGGCTTCACTTATCTTTGGACTTGAGCAAAACCTTGGTATGACTATAACTATGCTGGAGGAGAACAGTCAGCGCTTAGAGTTTTACCAGGAGCATGTGGAGACACTTGAGGAGAGACTGGTGGAGGCGAACACTTCCTTAGCCGCTGCCCATGAAGCACGGGAGGTCGTTGAGGCAGTTGCAGAGTAGGGTTTCATCGCGACAAACACTATGCTTTCCTTGGAGAATGGTGAATAACAGGAGATGCCACCAGAGGACCCTACACCTCCTCCACAACAAAGGCTTCATCCATGCATCAAGATTACACGAACAAAGAAGAGCGTCCTAGCGAAGAAGCGTCGCCTGACACATCGCGCCATTGCACCATTAGCACCGCCCGCACTTCTAGCACCATCGACTCGCAAGCAGCAGCTCGGCGACACCTAGGAGGAGGAGGAGACTGAGCCTGAGGAGAGAGGTCTTGCTACACTAGAGGGGACCGCATCACCACAGTCTGGGCTTCGCTTTGCACCATCACCTATCCACCACTATGATGGAGATCTCAGTGAGTAGATGGACTATAGGAACCATGAGCGATATATATGGTGATGCGAGTGAATGTTAGTTATTTGCATGTTTGCTATGTCCATGGTTGACTATACTGATATATGTGGTATAGCTACTATGTTGTCCAGTACTTTTGTGATTGAGTGTTTTATTTGGAGTTCAGTTGTTGGTTTTATTTGATCATTTGTTATAATATTGGGTTTATGGGTTAGATATTTCCTCCCTTCTATTCTAACACCGGGAGGCCAACAGGATTGATGCTAATCATGGAGGTCGTGGCCACGGAGCACACGGACGTGGTCGTGGTCGTGAACGTGGACGCGGTCATGGACCAGGTTTTGAGGAACCCATCTTTGAAGAAAACTTTGAGGAGGGACATGTCAAAGATATCGACTCTGACTCTGGAGGAGATGATGTGCCACCACCACCGCCGCCACCCAATATGGCGCAGATGATGTTGATGCAAACCCAGATACTTCAGCAGCTTGCAGCCAATGTTGCGAACCAGAATCAGGGTCAGCCACCACAGTCAGGATTTGCTGAGTTCATGAGGGCAAAACCACCAACTTTTGAGGGATCATCGGACCCACTTGATGCTGATGATTGGTTGAAGGACATCAAGAAGACACTCAACTTGGCCAATTGCACTGTGGGTAACTGTGTAAAGTTTGCGGCACACCAGCTCAAGGGTGTGGCTGCACATTGGTGTGAGAATTATTGTGAAGCACATGAGGATGCTCAAGCTATCACTTGGAATGAGTTTGCAGAAGCTTTCCGCACTGCACATATTCCTGCGGGCATCATGGAGCTGAAGAGGGATGAGTTTCGGGCTCTTACTCAAGGAAAGATGACTGTGTCTGAATATCTGGGTCGTTTCACGCAGCTAGCATGTTATGGAAGTGCAGATATTCCAACTGAAGCTGACAAGACTGCCAAGTTTTTGAAGGGGTTGAACCCTGGGTTGAAGGACAGGCTGGTATCTCATGATTTTCCTACCTCTCAAGCACTGGTCAGTAAGGCTATACTCCAGGAGAACTCTAGGAGGGAGTTAGAGGAGGACCGCAAGCGTAGAGAGCCACAGAGTCACCATGGGGAAGGTAGCTCAAGACAGAAGGTTGGTTATCATCCTGGCTATCATGCATAGTATGTCAAGCCATCAAGGCCCAACAACACCTTTCAGCCCAATGCTTATAAGACTCCACAAGCTGTAGTGGTAGGTAATCATGCTAATACAGCTGGAAGGGCATGCTTTAGTTGTGGGCAAGAGGGTCACTTTGCTGTTGCATGTCCCAATAAGAACACCGGTCCTACCCTAGTGAAGTTCAACTTGGGTTCTATAGTCAATACACCCGCAACAGGACGTGGTCGAGGCATTCTTAATACACCCGGGAGTGCACCTCATGCACCAGGACGTGGCAGGGTCAATCATGTCACCATCGAGCAGGCTCAAGAGACACCAGATGTTTTTGTTGGTATGTTTCCAATCAACTCACATTAAGGTTCAGTGCTTTTTGATTCTGGAGCTTCTCATTCATTCATTTCCAAAAGCTTTGCTGAAAAACACCTATTTCCAACTAAGGGTATGAGTCGGGTTTGGATGATACAATCACCTGGGGGTACCTTAAGGGCAAGTTTGGGCTACCCAAAGGTGGTTATTCACATAGAAGGGGTGGATTTTCTAGCAAACCTTATTTTATTAGACTCCACAGGTTTGGATGTGATTTTGTGTATGGATTGGTAAAGGAATCACAAGGCACTAATAGATTGTGCTGGTACTTCTGTTACTTTAACAAGCACTGAAGGAGGCGTTGTGCAATACAAAGATAGGATTGCAGCTCAACCCGAGGTTGATTGCGTGCTGAACCAAGTGAAGGAGTTAACTCTGGAGGATGTTCGATTTGTGAAGGAATATCCAGATGTCTTTCCGTATGAATTACCAGGATTTCCACCAGACCGTGAGATTGAGTTTGTCATTAAGGTAATACCAGGTACCGCTCCTATTGCAAAGAGACGTTATAAGATGACAACAAATGAATTAGCTGAGTTGAAGAAGCAAATTCATGAGCTAGAAGAGAAGGGTTACATTAGGCCGAGCACGTCACCATGGGGTGCACCTGTGCTATTTGTGAAAAAGAAAGATGGTAGCATGCGCATGTGTGTGGATTACCGAGCGCTGAATGCAGCAACTATTAAGAATAAGTATCCCGTGCCAAGGATTAATGACTTGTTTGAACAGTTGAAGGGGGCATGTGTGTTTTCCAAAATAGATCTCCGATCAAGATACCACCAGTTGAAGATTCGCCCGCAAGATGTTCCAAAGACCGCCTTTGTTACTCGATATGGTCTCTATGAGTTTTCGGTAATTTCATTTGGACTCACAAATGCACCAGCTTACTTCATGTATCTCATGAACAGCGTATTCATGGATTGCCTGGATAAGTTTGTTGTTGCGTTCATCGATGATGTTTTGATCTATTCCCGGAGTGAAGAAGAGCACGAGAAACACCTTCGAGTGGTTTTGGAAAGGCTAAGGGCTCATCAGCTCTATGCCAAGTTCAGTAAGTGTGAATTCTGGTTGAAACAAGTGGACTTTCTAGGACACGTCATCTCAGCCGAAGGAGTTGCCATGGATCCAGCAAAGGTGGAAGCAGTACTCAGTTGGAAGCAACCCAAGAATGTGTCAGAGATACGCAGTTTCCTTGGATTAGCCGGATATTACCGTCGGTTCATAGAAGATTTTTCCCAAATAGCAAGACCTATTACTCAGTTGTTAAAGAAGGATAAAAAGTTTGAGTGGTCAGAAGCTTGTGAAGCAAGTTTCCAAGAATTAAAGAGGTGGTTGACAACTGGTCCGGTATTGGTATTGCCAGATATTCAGCAAGATTTTGAGGTTTATTGTGATGCTTCTCAGCAAGGTTTGGGATGTGTTCTTATGCAACAAGGAAAGGTTGTAGCTTATTCATTGAGACAACTACGCCCTCATGAGGTTAACTATCCCACACATGATTTGGAATTAGCTGCTGTAGTGCATGCCTTGAAAACTTGGAGGCATTACCTTATCGGAAATAGGTGTGAGATATACTCGGATCATAAGAGTTTGAAGTACATTTTCACACAGCCGGATTTGAATCTCAGACAGAGAAGGTGGCTAGATTTGATCAAGGATTATAATCTGAACATTAACTACCACCCCGATAAAGCCAATGTAGTAGCTGATGCACTGAGCAGGGAAGTTTATGTCAACAATGTGATGATTCAGAATGAAGCGCCAGAAATTTATGAGGAAATTCGAAAGATGAATCTTTATGTGAACCTTGCAGAAAATGGTGAAATGTTAGAGGTCAAGTTTACTCTACAAGATCAAGTGCGAGAGGCGCAGAAAGATGACAAGGGCATTGAAGAGATTTGAGACAAAATCAAATTGGGCGAGGCACCTGACTATAGAGAAGATGAGAGTGGAAGCATGTGGTTTCGAGATCGTTTGTTGGTGCCAGACCAAAAGGAGATCAAGGACACGATCATGAAGGAAGCTCATGACTCAGCATACTCAATACACACCCTGGAAGTACAAAGATGTATAATGATCTTCGGGGTAGTTTTTGGTGGTCGAGTATGAAGCAGGAAATCTTTGAGTATGTTTCATAGTGTGATCTATGTCGAAGGGTCAAGGCGGAACATCAGAAACCCACGGGACTACTACAACCACTTTAGGTTCCCGTGTGGAAATGGGAAGAAATTGGAATGGACTTTATCATGGGCCTTCCAAGGACATCTTCTGGATTTGATTCTATTTGGGTCATAGTGGACAGATTGACAAAGTCATCCCATTTCATTCTAGTAAAGACTACCTATGGTGGAGAGAAGCTCGCAGAGTTATATATGGCAGGAATCATTTGTACACATGGAGTTCCTAAGAGGATAGTGTCAGATTGAGGTACTCAGTTTACGTCAAGGTTCTGGAAGAAAATACATGAGGTTCTGGGAACTCAGTTGGATTTCAGTACAGCATATCACCCGCAAACTGATGGACAGACGGAACTGGTAAACCAAATTCTTGAAGACATGCTTCGAGCTTGTGCCTTGACTTATCAACGCAGTTGGGATAAGAGTCTTACTTATGCAGAGTTTTCTTATAACAACAGTTATCAAGCAAGTATAAAAATGGCTCCATTTGAGGCTTTATATGGAAAAAAGTGTCGTACACCTCTTAACTGGCATGAACTAGGAGAAAATCAAGTGTTTGGTCCCGACAGATTGGAAGAGGCGGACAAGCAAGTGAAAATGATTCAAGAAAGGTTGAAGGCAGCCCAGTCTAGACAGAAGGCTTATTCAGATAAGCGTCACCATGACATATCATTCAAGATAGGAGATGATGTGTACTTGAAGGTATCTCCACTACGTGGAATGCGTCGATTTGGAATCAAGTGTAAGCTAGCGCCCCGCTACATTGGTCCGTTTGGGATTACCGCTAGACGTGGAGAGGTAGCCTATCAGTTGGCACTTCTAGAGAAGTTGTCAAATGTGCACAATGTTTTTCATGTGTCACAGTTAAAGAAATGTTTTAAGAAACCCGAGGAAGAGGTGCAGAAGACGTCACTAGACAACATTGAGGTCAAGGATGATTTGACGTATGAAAAATATCCTATCAACATTCTTGATGAGCAGTTGCGTACAACTAGGAGTAAGGTGATCAAACTTTGCAAGGTGCAGTGGAGCAATCACACCGAGAAGGAGGCAACTTGGGAGCGAGAAGACGACCTCAGGGAGGAGTTCCCAAATCTTTTCTCTTAGCACTGAATCTCGGGGTCGAGATTTCTTTTAAGGGGGGTAGAGTTGTAACATCATGATTTTTCGAGAGTTCGTTTTTTTCAAGCAAAGGATGTTGCAACATATTCTTATATTATTATGTACTTTTTTTGGAGTTTGCTTAAATTAATACCACGTTGTTTGGAATTAATTTAGCACATATCAGGAGGAAAATAAATTCCATATTGTCTTGAGTCGATTTTTTTTCGTTCATAGTATGTCATTTAAATTCTTCTTGCCTATTTTGTTACTTGGATTTCTTGGGTTCTTGATGACTTCTAATTTTTTCCCCTTGTAGCAATCTTAATAAAAGAAATCAATAATATATTATTTTGATTTTCTTTTCTTCTCTCTCCTTTAGTTTTTCTCTTTGTTATTGGTCCTTGAACCAATACATGTATCCTAGCCTAGCCCATCGTTGGTATATATCACGTATGCACCACTGGATCGTTCCTTCTCCATTTTTTTCTTTCTAATCTAAACTCCCCAGCCACCAAACCAACATGGCCAAGGCCCATCCAGCCGGCCCAGCCGAGCGAGCAAGCGGATGGCACGGCTCTCCTTCTTCCTCACACACGCACGTGCACGTACCTGTACATTTACACGGAGAAGAAAAGCCATGGCCGTCGCCTCTTCTTCCCTTTGCCCCCTCAATTTCTTTCACCGTTTCAACTTGTCTTCAACACGAGAATTACTCCCAACTCAACAACAAATCCATTCAGGCAATTTAATCCTCCCACGATTGCCTTAATCTCCTGTGAGCAGCTAGTGGACAGAATACCCACCATTGGCGCTCGTCCCTTGATCTCTCCCTACACATCACCGTTTCTACATCCGTTCGCATCACTTGGTGCTCCAGAAGCTCCTCTATAAAAGCCCTCTCCTCTGGTTCTCCAATTCCTTTCCACACTCTCGCAATTCGCCCCGCAACGCAGCCGCATCTACAGCATTCTTTGCCTACCGTCGCCTAAGGTGAGCATCCCAAGCCAATTCCTCCCATGAACAGAATCCCCTCGCCAAAGCCTACCACCTAGACATCTTTTCCCGTCAGTTGGTTCATGTTGGACGCGTGCACAACGACGCCGTGCCGCTGCACCCTTTTGGACCGACGTTGTCGTCAACGGATGACTGTTCGTCATGTTCGTCTGTGTCCTGGTGTTCTAACATCACTAAGAGCGTCACGCACCACCATCTCCTCACCACCGTCATTCCGACAACGACGACGACGCGCGCCGGCGCTCACCCGTGTTAACGTTTCCATCCCCGACTATTCCTCGGTGACCCAAAATCAATCCTAACCTATAGGACGACTTTGTTGATATTAGAAACGAGTGGATGTTTTTATTTTCATTGAGTAGGTGTTGAATTGTGATAGTTTTTTTAGTAAGTGCGTATGATGTTTTGTGTAAGTAATTGTACAAAATTGTTGATGTCTTATTTGTCATGTCCGTAGCATGCTTAGGGTACGTCCTAAATATTGTTGAGTGATTCTAGGATATCTTAGAATATTGTAGAATTTCTTTTGGCTTATTTAAATTAGTGATGCATGATAATACAATTGTATTTTTTTATAGTGCTTAGACATGTGCGTGCATATCGTGAGAACAATATTGTCATGCGTAGAAATATTCATGTTTAAGTTAAATTTGATACAATTATTTTATCATTGTTAGTTATTATTTTATTGGGTTATGTTGTGAGACATAACACATTAATCTTGTCATTTTTTTTAAATGATTGATGATGCTATGACTAGATTTTTGTTGCCTTTTGTTACATATGTATTTAGAGTATTATTTTAAATACCGCAGGGTCTATGCATGTAATGTTTTAGAATCATTTTAGAAGCATATTATCGTTTGATGTCATGTATTTTATCTAGTTTAGTCATCAAATTTTTATAGCTTGGTTGGCATTTACAATTATGAATAATTATCTAAATATAGATGGTGGGTATATATTGTATTGCCATGCTATGTTGAGTCGGGTCTTTCAAATGCATAGGATAGTTATTGTTTTGTGTTTATGTCATGTCAGTCATTATTTTGTCTTTTCTTTATAGTTAGCCGAAGTATTTGTATTGGGCACTATTAAAGTACAATTAGCATATTGCTATTTAAACCGTTAGACATGATGGCCGAGTTTTGCTTAGTCGTGATAAACCTATACCCAACCAATCCGTTCAATTCCTCAACTCATCTTCAATCGATCCACCTCTTTTGAAATCTCCATATCCATCCAGATCTTTCTACCAATACTTCCTATATTGTTATTCCATTTGGAAGTTATTTGGATTTTACTGCTTGTGTATTTATTATTGCTTCGCCGTTACTACGAGTAGGAGGTGACACTATTGGGGAGGAGCATTACAAGGAAGACGGAAACGGGGGACTTGACAACGAAGGCATGCCTCCTTCTTGATCATACATATTCTATGGTTTAGAAAATTGCATTGAGTTTTATTGTTACAACATGTATGCTATTTTAATTCTCGTAGCTAGTGTGTCGATTGACACATTACCTTGATCCTCTTGTCGCCTATTCTTTTGACACCTGAGTAGAATTACAGTATTCCGGTTGAGTAGAAATGCTTAGCCATGCTTATCACCCTATAGGTGCTTTGTCGAATGACCTCCGAGTCATTGATAGTTGAACTTAACGCTGAGCTAGGCCAGTTGGCCTTCTTGATCTTCTCTATCCTCTTCTACTCTGGGTGAAATTTACCATCTGAATACTGGCACGGGCAACAACTAAATCAAGGATTGAAGGAGCGATTGGCCGCCCTTCACGAGTTGAAGGGGACAATCAGTCATCCATGCCGCATAAGGCCTAATAAGTCTTGGATTTGAAGATTGTGATAACAGTATAGCCACATTCTATATGGGCACTAGCTTGGTTAATTAGTTAGCTCACTCTTATTGTCGTCATTGCCGTACCGCAGATGGGATAGCTACCTTGCGAGGAGTGTCCTCGGCACAAAAGGGGGGCTCGAACTGTGAACTGCGATTACTTCCGTGTTGAAACCTAGTGGGCTTGACACAGTAAGTTTGGTCTAATGAAAGACCTCATCACAACCCCCCTGCCGTTACACCAAATGGAGTACTATACCAGCGGCCACTGGTGGCAACAAGTCGGGATTGTGTCGTGTGGGTAAAGTGTATGACCTTTGCAGAGTGTAAAACTATTCGAATAGCCGTGTCCACGGTCATGGACGGCACATGAATCTTTCTTGATGTACAGGACCTATCTTGCTTATTCCCTCTTTGCCCTATTCTCGAAACATATGAAGGATGTGAGTTGATCGAGGATCCTCACTTTGATGAAAGTTATTCTAGAGACAAAACATGTTTTCATCTAAAACTGCTATTATCCAAGTACTATGTTATTTCAAACAAAACTAGCTTTTATGCAAATGAGCCATACAGCCTTCCTTTGAAGCCACATGTAGCTATTTGGTCATTCCCCATGGGAGGCATGTTGAGTACGTAACATACTCATGGCAATACTTTTGTTGAACAACAGAGATCTATGAAGATGAGGGCATTGACTACGACTATTATGATGATCATGAGGAGTGAGGACACGTTGACTACATCGACTGCCTGTGGTTGAGATGGCGCCGCTACGTATTTTATATTCAGCTGTGTTTCTGATTGTAATAAATGTTATGCGACATTTCACTATGTATGCCTTGTGGCAAGAGATATTAAACTTATACTTGTTTTAAATGTTCTGCAATGATACCATTTCGCTGTGTTGTCAAGTTGATCCTGGATAGACAAATATACACAGGAGGGTCTGGAAATAATTTCCGGGTTCTCACACTTTGTTGGTTTTGATTCAATTACATGCATGAACATGCGCCAAGTCAAGCCACTTGAAACATTCAGAGGAGGATACCATATCATCATACCGCATCACAATCATTTTAACGCAATGTTGACCTCCAAGATAAATCATTATGCACTCCTAACTATTTAAACATGGCATGAAAAACTATAATCTCTAATTGTAATTGCAAACATGTTTAATCATAATAGGCTAAATCATGGATACTAGGTTAAAACATATTTACAGAAACAAGTTGAGTTCATACCCGTTTCTCTTTGCCACGGCCAGTTCACCAAATGTCGTCATCATTGCCTTTCACTTGCACGACCGAATGATATGAAAATATTAATAGTGCAAGAGTGCCATGGACTAATCTGGAATCTACAAAGATTTTATTTATAAAGGAGAAGACAAGGTAATTTGAGCTCATTGTTAGATAAGAGATAATGCAAAAGAGAGCCACTCAATATTTTCATTGTGGTCTTCTCCTCGGTACAACTCAGAAACTAGAAAAGAAATTCAGAGAAACGCACGGGAATATTTTTGGAGTTTTTGTTTTTCTCAAAGAAGGCAAAATAAAGAGAGAAAACAAAAACGAGAAAAACTATTTACACGGGAGAACTCCCAAAAAGTAAAAAGAAGAAGAGAGAAATCTTTTGGGGATTTTCTTTTAGTACTACAACTATCTAGGCTTAAAGGAAAAATAAAAAAGAATCACCAAAATATTTTTGGTTTTTCTCAAGGTTTTTCAAACACACTAATGGAAGTGAAGAGAAAAATAAATCTAGCATGGATAATACAATGAAAAGGTGTGAACACTGACAACTGGAATGAAATGTGTGAGCATGAATATAATGTCGGTCGGAACATGTACTACCTCAAGCTTAGGCTTTTGGTCTAGCTTGGTAATCACCATCAATGGCCTGCATAGTAGTCAGCGTGGTAGCTCACGAAGGCTGTTGGTGCAACCATGTGAGCCCACCAAGCAGCCATGACCTTCGCGTTATGTGCACGAGCCTCGCTCTCAAAAACAGAGTAGCTTCCCCTACTGTTGAAATCAAAGAGAGTAGGCGCAGGCAGAAAGGTATCCACAATATGAATTTTATTAAACCTAAGGTTATACGTATAGTTATCAATTTTTCCCTAAAGAAACTTATGGTGCTTCATGGCCTCAAAGTCTAAATACTGAGTGGGTAGTATAGGGTCATTAGACCAAAATGAAATACGCAACTCCCTTGCTAAACGTGAGGCATAAATCCCACCATAAAAATGTCCGCTACTAGAGTTGTTCTGCAATCTGCGTGCTACAATCACTCCAAGGTTATAACATTTAATACTGGTGAGGGCAGTGTGTATGAGGCACAAGTCATGAGCACACAGTGTGCTAGAGTCCTATTTGCCTACAATACATTTGCCATTAAACAGTGCAAAGTAGTGAATTGATGGAAAATTGATGCTTTTTATTCTACCTTGTGTCACTCCTATATCCTCTCCATAACAAAGACTAGTCAAAAATAAATCATTCTCGGACCTAGGTTCTTCATCTAGCGAACCCCAAAATGGGATTTTGCAGATGGTAGAAAATGTTTCTAGATGCAAGGTGAATGGGCTATCATACAGTTTAATTGAGACTCTAGATTCACGAGAATGAAATTTAAACTCTTTGTTAAATGTCTCAGTAAGGATGAGGTGTTGGTCGCACTTATATTCAATGTAGGGACCCAGCTCGGTATTGTGAACATATCGCTCAAACTCTTCTTTAATACCTGCATTTACCATGAACTCATTGCACGGCCATAAGCACGATTTAGTAGCGGCTTCTTGATTGAGCTTGGGCTTGGTTCAATGTAAGACCGACGTATCGAGCTAATACTAGATGATGATTCCGAGGACCTTCTCCTCGAAGAACTCCTTACAAATAAGTATATTTTATTCGCGGACCATTGCTGAAATTTTTGGTCCACAAAAATTTGTCAAAAAATATTCAAAAGAATGATAGCAACTACTCATAGACATGGATAGAGGCCATATCAAGCATTCAAACTACTTATAACCGTAAGAATTCAACATGAAAGCTCATCTACAACAGCACCAAGAGTAGCTAATTATTCAACATATAAACCACTAAAGCAAAAACTAATTGGAGCAATGGGGGAGTCGCATACCAAGTAACAATCCCCCCAAACAGTTTCAGAAACAGAGTTTCGAGCAAAGAGATCAAAATCGACGGGTTTGAGAGCAAGAATACGAAGGATAGAGAAGTGGAGATTTTTTCTGGAGGTAGAGGATGAAGTGGAATAAAGAGATAAGTGAGAGGGATCCACTGGGGACCACGACCCATCAGGGCGCTCCTGGGGCTACTTGTGCGCCTAGGTCGGTTATGCCCACTTGGTGCACCCCCCCTCTGATGTTATTTGCACTAAAAATTCTAAAATAATCAGAAAAAATCGTGTTAAAATTTAAGGGCATTTTGAGCACTTTTATGTTTGAGCTATTTTTTATTGCGCCGAAAACAGTAAGCATGCAAAGCATTTTATTTTATTTTATTTTTATTAGACTAAGAAAAATAGAAAATAAAAGGTAGGGATAGAAAGTTGTGCTCACTAGATTCTCAACTTCATACCTCTCAAAAATAATTAATTAATAAAGTTGATCAAGTCTTATTAACAACCACTTCCAATTAGCAGGAGACCGAAGAATTTTCGTAAAACACTAAGTTACCTCAACGGGGATATGCACATCCCCGACAATAAGTATTTCACATTTCTTTTTGGCAGTAGGTAGAGGGATGTGGAAACTCCCGAAAGCAAGTGTTGGAGAATTTTCAATCACATTAATACCATTCACTTGGAATTGTTTCTTTGGAAAGTGCACCGTGTGCTCATTACCATTGATATGAAACGTGACCTTGCTTTTATTGCAATCAATAACAGCCCCTGCAATGTTTAAAAAGGGTCTACCAAGAATAATCGACATATTGTCGTCCTCGTGCATCTCAAGTATAACAAAGTCAGTTAAAACAGTAACATTAGCAACAACAATGGGCACATCCTCACAAATACCAATAGGTATAGCAGTTGATTTGTCATCCATTTGCAAAGATACCTCACTAGGTGTGAGCTTGTTCAAATCTAGTCCTTTATATAAAGAGAAATGCAAAACACTAACACTAGCTCCCAAATCACATAATGAAGTTTTCACATAATTTCTTTTTATGGAGCAAGGTATAGTGGGTATTCTAGGATCTCCAAGTTTTTAAGGAACTCCATCCTTAAAAGAATAATTAGCAAGCATGGTAGAAATTGCAGCTTCCGGTATTTTTCTTTTATTAGTGATGATGTCTTTCATGTACTTTGCATAAGGAGCCATCTTTAGGTGGAAAGGGCATCAGTTTTTGTACCCATGGTTCTGTTTCCTTTCCATGTTTCCTAGGAACAAACTCTCTTTTATCATATCTTTTATTTTTGGGTTCTGGGTTATCAAGGTCAACAACGGGTTCTATCTCAACATTATTATCTGGTTGTTTATCATTGTCTGGTTGAGTGTCTTTATGAACATCATCGTTATCTTTTTCATTATAACTAGATGAATGTTCATTACTTGGTTGAGTTTCAGCATCACAGATAGAGACATCATTACTAATTTCAGGAGGTTTTTCAGGTTCACTGGAGGTGTGCAAAGTCCTATCATTTTTCTTCTTCTTTTTCTTTCTAGAAGAACTAGGTACGTCAGTGTTAAGTCTTTGTGAATCTTGTTCAATTCTCTTAGGGTGTCCCTCAGGATAAAGTGGTTCCTGGGTCATTCTACCTCCTCTGGTCACTACTCTAATAGCATGATCACTCATATTATCATTCATTTCATCAAGTAATTCTTATTGAGATCTAGCAACTTGTTCTAACTGAGTTTGAACCATAGAAGCATATTTTCCCATACCCCTGACATCATTAGAGATTCTAAATAACAAGTCACTCAAGAGAGCAATCATATCAGAGTTATATTTCAATTGTTTCATGGCATTGGCATTGATGTGATGTTGTTTCATAACATAGTTATCAAACTCATAAAGGCATTGACTAGGCTGCTTATTGTAAGGGATATCACCTTCACCAAACTTTAACAAAGAATTTACCTCGACCACCTTGGGTGGTGGTATGTTAAGTCCATGTATTTCTTCAATAGGTGGTAAATTCTTGACATCCTCGGCTTTAATACCATTTTCCTTCATACTTTTCTTTGCCTCCCGCATATCTTCGGGACTAAGATATAAGATTCCTCTCTTCTTCAGAGTTGGTTTAGGTGATGGTTCAGGAAAAGTCCAATCATTGTAATTTTTCAATATATTATTCAATAATTCCTCAGCTTGTTCAACAATCCTTTCCCTAAAAACACAACCAGCACAACTATCTAGGAAATCCCTAGAAGCATCGGTTAGTCCATTATAGAAGATATCTAGTATTTCATTTTACTTAAGTGGATGATCAGGCAAAGCATTTAGCAATTGGAGAAGCCTCCCCCAAGCTTGTGGGAGACTCTCTTCTTCAATTTGCACAAAGTTAAAAATTTCCTGCAAGGCAGCTTGTTTCTTATGAGCAGGGAAATATTTTCAGAGAAATAAATATATCATATCCTGGGGACTACGCACACAACCAAGAGTAAGAGTGTTGTATCAATCTTTAGCATCACCCATTAATGAGAACGAAAATAATTTGCGGATATAATAAAAGCGAGTTTTTTCATCATGAGCAAACATGGTGGCTTTATCATTCAATTTAGTAAGATGTGCCACTATAGTTTCAGTTTCATAGCCATGGAAAGGATCAGATTCTACCAAAGTAATCAACTCTGGGTCGATAGAGAATTCATAATCCTTTTCAATAACACATATAGGTGAAGTAGCAAACTTAGGATCACATTTAGTTATAGCATTCAAAGATTTCTCTTTCAGTTTGCATAATAATTTCTTAAGATCATCTCTATCATTGCAAGCAAGGAAGTATCTAGTTGTCTCTTCATCCATAACATAAACTTCCCGTACTTTTGGCAATTCATATCTAGGATAACTAGATCTAATAGGTGTTTCAAAAAAATTACTTTCAAGTACTTCATTAGTTTCAACATTCTCAGTATCATTAAGTCTAGCAAGTTGTTCATCAAGTAGTTCAACTAATGGCACAGTCTTATCAAGTAAGGTACTAGCATCATCATAAGCATCATTCATAGCAGAAGTAGCATCATTAATAACTTGTGACATATTAGGATTAATAGGAGAGTGTGGTGTAGCAAGCTTACTTATAACTAAAGGAGAATCAAGTGCGGACACTACAAAAAAAGACACATCCGTGACATTTTGGCCCGAACATTTTTTTTCTGTCATGCTTATGACACTTCTATGACGATTATTGTGACAAAAACATGTATCATCATAGATGTGGTGGGCTCCTAATTCTATGACTAGAAAACATGACAGAAAATGGGCTTTTCATCCAAGGCGGGCCGGGGATGCACCTGCATGACATTTTTTGGGCCGTCCAAGATGGAAAAAATGATGGTAGAAGCAAGGGCGAGGAAAATTTCGGGGAGTTCCCGGTTACGGTGGGTTGTCGGGGTGGAGCAAAGCATGGAGGTTTGCGCATTTCTCTCGTATACATACGCGTGTGTGTGCGAGGTGTTGGGCTCTAACTGAACCCGAGCGAGGCATTCACTACTGAACCCGAACGATTGCACGTACTAGGCAACGTTACTGAACCCGAGCGATCGATCCATTGGCTGTTAACTGAACCCGATCGAGCAATTCCTTTGCTACCGCTGCTAACTGAACCCGAGCGATCGTTGCTGCTGCTTTCTAAAGCCGATCGAACCTCCTGCCTCTTGATGAATAGTGAACATGGGGTTGGTTGAACGAGTGAAGATGTACGTGGTTGGGGTTGGATGAACAGTTCCCGGTGGGGGTTGGACGAATAGGACCCCGTGGTAGTAGTAGTAGGCAGTTGCCGTTGGAAGAACAGGACCCCGAGACGAGGCTACCACAGCGGAGGCGTTGGGGGTGGATGAATAGGACCCCGTGCAGGGCTGGTTGAACAATAGCCGGTTGAGGGCTGGTTGAACAGTAGCCGATGGAGGTAGAGGAAGATGCGGTGGATGAACAGTGCAGGTAGAGGCTGGATGAAGTCGACGGTGGGTGAACAGTTGCCCGTGGAGTCCCATTTTGCGGTACACCACACCCCTCCCGATGAACATGACCCCCGTTTCGACCGTAGCGCTCCAACACAAGTCTGTTTCCTCCGTTTTGTGGTACGCCAGACCCCTCCCGATGAATAGGATACCGTTTTGACCGTACTCGGTCGAGCAAAAGGCCGTTTCCTCCGTTTTGCGGTACGCCAGACTCTTCCCGATGAACAGGACCCAGTTTCGACCGTACATGCTCCAACAGAAGGCAGTTTCCCTCTATTTTGCGCTATGCCACACCAGTTTTCAGCTGTTCCCGATGAACATGACGTTGTTTCTCCGTTCTGACCCTGCCGGTTGGCTGCCGATGAACACGAGGCCGTTGCTGCCGTCTCCATATGTACGTGGCTGCATGGCCGTACGTATCCGCGAGTACGCGCTCGAGACCCCGCCCGTATGTACGTACATGGCCGTAGTTTTTGGAGCATGGTTGTACGTACATGTACTCCATTTAGTGTGGCTATATGTACGCCACGTGCAGCTCCTTACTAGGCCACGGTTCATCGCTGCAGAGAGACCGATCGACCGCTATGTATGTACACGTTCGTGACCAAACAGATAACACTATGTACGATTCCACCGGGTGGGTCCTAGCTGTGAGGAAGGACAAGGAGGCACTTCCTTGCATGCAAAGATATAGCTGGTGGGTCCCAGCTATAAGGGGAGAATCATTTTTTTCCCGTAATAAGGAGGCACTTCCTTGCATGCGGCCGTGGACCCAGATGTTACCCTCTCCACGTATTGTCCTCTTCCGACGGGACATGTTCCTTGACCACGTTGACCATGCCACAGTTAGGAGTAGGGTGGAGTGGTGAGGCCTGCGCAGCAGCACAGCCAGCCACGGGAGGCAGGAGCAGGCGGCACGGCCAATGCTGGTTTGGGTGGCTGGAGCAAGAAGACTAGAGGTTGAAGAAGTACGACGGCGGTAGGATTAACATCCAACGGTCACTGCACCTAGAATCGTTTGTTGACTATATGTGGACAAAGCCCTGCGTACGCGTCAACTTTGTAGGCCCACAAGTCAGCCTCCAAATCGTGTGGGTCCTAGCTAGCAGCAGGAGTGTTCATTTTTTTGTGCGTACTAAGGAGGCACTTACTTGTGTGCGAAGATATAGCTAGTGGATCCAATCTGTCAGTGGGAGGAACAATTTTTTGCGCGACAAACAAAGGCCCTTCCGGTAGGTCCCCGTTGTCAGGTGGACGAATCATTTTTTTGCACTTAATAAGGAGACACTTCCTTGTGTGCGGTCGTGGACCCAGCTGTCAGCCTCTCCACGCACAATCCTCTTCCAATGGATGTAGATCGTTGACCATCTTGACCACGCCGCGCCGAGAGCACCTAGGCGGTGGACGACGGTGACTCGACGAGGCCAAGTAAGGGAACGACCCAGAACCGATGAGGACTCGGCAGTTGTTTCCCACGCGGAGGGGGTACGAGGGTTTACTGGTTCGGCTCCAGTGTGAGGCTGCCATCGCTGGAGAATAACAGGATGTGTGGGTGAGTAGAGGGATAGCCAGGTAAGGTGGGGCCATGAGGCCTGCCCAACAGCACAGCCGGCCATGGGAGGCGGGGGTAGGCTGTTCCGCCGGCGCTGGTTTGGGCGGCTAGAGTAGAAAGATCGGAGACTGAAGAATCTCTATTGCCGTTGGATTGACATGTAACGGTCTGATGCTGGTAGAGTTGATTGTACTAAGTTTTTTTAGAAACCTTGTGTACGGATGAACTTAGTATACCCACAAGTCAGCCTCCAAATCCGTGGCAGATAACATTGAGCCCATTTGCTATTTTCTTAATAAAATGCAGCCCATTTCCTAATTCTTCAGGAATTTATTACAACCCATTTTCTGCCTAGGACCACGATCAAAAAGTTCAACCTAATTTTGCATATCTTGACTCTAAACTGTTTTAATCCAGAAATGATAAACATTTATTTTTTAAGAACTTACTGATTTGCCAAATAAAATATTGTTTTCTTTTTGTAAGCTAATAAGACGTGCGACAATTTAGTTGGTTTGAGGGAAAACCAATGGTAAAAAAATCAGCGCTCGGAGGGAAAACAACAACAAAAACTAAGGATGTAAAGATGAAAAGGGAACTCTGCGTATTTTCAATATAATAATATACCTACATGAACTAGTAAAACTATAGGTAGAGATCATAAAATGAAAGTTTTTTTAGAAGGATAGCTAGGTCATTATTGCATGGTTAAAATGTTTACTGGAGAAAATAGAAGTAGGACATGGCATTTTAAAGCAAAATAGAACTGGCCATGCATTTTCTTTAGTAAAAAATCTGCGTGCGGATGTTCTAAGAGAAAATATAACTACGGATGGCTGGCCAGAGGCCAGTTGATACCTGCTGGATCTTTGTGCCCCATTGTCATCATGGGTTGGGCATGTCAAATACAAAACCAAGCCTGGGCAGTCTACAGCTCAGTTGATATTCGCTTGACTTTAAAAAATAATATATTTGTTTTTCCAAAAAAACAATATACTTTTTGGATCCCATGTATCAGTCTGTACTTGTATAATTGTCACGTTTATTGTGACTACGTTGAAACTTTCAAGGGTTTCACCGTCCAGACTTCAACATTATTTTTCCATCATGATAACAAGTGCATGCACTTGCTTGCATACCGCCATGGACCTGCTGGTTCCGTACGGTTAGACTCTGTATGGACACGTCTTGTGGTTTCACGGAAAAATTTCATGCAAATCGGATGATTTTCAGTGAAACTGGACTAAATTCATTGCATTTTACATATTTCTTTTTATTATGGAATATTTTACATATTAACTAAAAATAACCGACTAGGCCTTTCTTGATTCCATGAGAGGCGCTTGTCGCGATACATAACTCTTCTGGAACGCCCATATCCATCGCTCATCTCTTGTAACAATTTGCAGCTGGGCTTGGTGTATCACAGCCCAGTCCTGATGTGCTACGTCCAACACTATCGGCCTGTGATTGTCTCAAAAAAAACTATTAGCCTGTGAAACCCACAGGATGGATCCCGTGTGTACTCGAATCACTACTTCTACTCTTATAAAAATACAGTTGGTGAGGATGGTGTGCCTCCCATCCTGCAATATAGGCCGTCCGATCTATATCTGACGGATAGGAAGGAAACTATGACAATTTTGCAAAAAGATACCCGCACTCCTCTCCACATTTGCAGATAAGGCATTCCCTTGTTCATCCTTATCTCCCACAGGATAAACTACTCATATAAATGCATCTCGATGTTCCGTGCAACGCACGGGAATCTTGCTAGCATGTAAAAAAATTGGAGAACTGGGAATTCAAACGACGCGTGCTTATGGTACGCATAAAAAAATCAGCTGCCTGAAAAATCATTTCCAAACAAATGATTCAGCATTATATCTACGTCGACCCTCGACATGATGGTTGGAAGCAAATGCCAAGTTCATACCGAACGATCCTTAACAACAATACCAACTTGCAGACATCGAGGTAGAACAAGTACCAATACAAAACTAACTTATAATCTTTTTAATCCTAGCCCTGGTATTCGTTTGGTAGAAAATCGTGCAGATGACAAGCTCCGTCTCCTTGTCTTGCTCCAAGTCCCCGAGGTGGTACTGGTGCATCACCCAGTTGGTCCTTTGCTGGTCAAAGTTCTTATTGGTGTGTAGCACCAGAACCTTTTTGCTACCCGTCTGCCCACCGATGGCCATCACCGGCAAGGTATTGCCGGTCTTGTGCCACATCGCATGCATTCCACACTCCGAATGTATCTTGCGATGCATCAGCATGCCCCTGTTGAATGCTCTGGAGTTGCACAGGAAGAAATGCTTGCTTAGGCTACTCAGTGTGATACGTGCATTATTGGCGAATACAGCTTTCAGGATATGTAGTTGGCATTTTCATAACATTTTTGGCATGTTGCAGTCACTTGTTTCACTTTTTATTAACTGTCGAATTGTAATTGTTTCATTAGGTCTATGTCTAAAAGAAAAATAGAGCTATAAACAAAGGAATATGTTTGTGCAAGTAGACGGCCGGTCGGTGTCTCACTTGGAAGTTTCCCAGGATGGGTGTAGCATATGCCGTGCTCGCTGTCGATGGTTGGTATGAACAAATCGATGAGAGGGTGAGATCTCGGGTTGTTAGCACTGACTTTGGCCTCAAGGTGCTCGATTAGCTCCTGATCCGTGGGATCAAACTTGATGCCAGCCGGCAGCAACGGCCAATCCTTCTTGGACTTGCATTGGTTAATTCCAGTTAAATGGTACTCAAAGTATGATCATTCAACTGTTTTAAGTAAATTATGAAAGATTTCAACACATAAGTGGTACTCCAAATCTGAAGTCCACAATACCCGAACAAGCTGGGGTCTCCGCTTCATTACTACATGTAGACTCTAAAGACTTGAAAACCCCCATAAAGATCGAAATCATCATACAGGGAGACGGGACGAATACTCACAGGAGCGGCCTCGCTGGTTCCTTCCCTCATCCGGCTAGCTTGTAGAGCATCCTTATTGAGATCGATTTTTTCAGCGTCTCTCTTTTGACTACTTGCAATGAAGTATAGCAACTCCAGTAGCTCATCGCTCATCGTACCAAATTGATCAGAACAAGGTGGCGGCTGGGAGGCGGGGAAACTGGGAGAGAAATGGGAGAGTGATTTTGTAGAGAATGCGAGAATGCTGTTGTAGTACTACGAAACGGGTGAGGCTCACTTTTGTGAACCGAACACGCCGCCGGGACTCTTGTGTGACCTCACGTGTGGCGTGTTGTCACGTCAATTCAATGTGAGGGATGAATAATTTGACCGACATATACTATTACTATTGTACTACTTACTAGTCGTATTTAGTGTCACATTTTAACCATAGTTTTAACTAACAAAATGTCAATGCATGCCACCGAAAACTATACAGTTGGAAACTATGTTCAAATACGAATCCAACGATATAATTTTCGTGACATGCATTAACATTTAGTTAGTTAAATTTATGGTCAAAATTTGACACAAATTACGAAGGGGACCAATAAACCAGGAGGGAGGTAGTAGTACCAGTAGTGCAATATACGGTATAGAGGACTAGTACAAATTTAGAAATGGAGTAGTACGAAGTTAGAAGGCTGTGCGACACACTTTGTAGGCTACATGAGTAATACAAAATATAATTCCCATTGGACAACACTTTCACCAACAAGTACAGACTTGAAGCCTAATTGATATATATATATATATATATATATATATATATATATATATATATATATATATATATATATATATATATATATATACACTTCCGAACTGCTTTGTGTTACTGCATTGGAAAGCTATGCGCACTGCACAGATACTGCAACAGAACTTTATTTTTGAAAAAACTGTACGTGTTGTTTTTTCGGTACCATTTTTGCTCTAGTTTTTTAACCGTTTCTCGGAATTATGCGTGCAATATACCGTTGAAAAGCTATGGAGTAGACGCAACTTCGCCATGTTGAAAACTTTTCAAAATTCATCATAGTTTAAGAGCAGATTCGAAAATTGGGCGGCTCACAACGAATGACACCGAGCGTTTTTTTGCGTTTTTTTCTAAATCGCTCGTCTGAATGAAACATATGATATACCATTGGAAAGGTATCGTCAGTGCACATCTTTTTCATATCTATTATTTTTTCTAATTCGCTACGGTTTAAGAGCAGTTTTGAATTTACTAAATCGCGGAATTGTCTTTTTCGATTTTTTTTAAATTTTCGGTACTGTTTTCGCTCCAGTTTTCTAACTGTTTGTCGAAACAATGCGTGTAATATACCGTTGGAAAGCTACGAACGAGGCACAAATTTCATATGTTGAAATGTTTTTGAGATTCCTTACGGTTTCTAGTTAATTTTGAAAATTGTGCGGCTGACTACGAAGGGCAGCCGCCGTTTTTCGTGAAATTTTTGCAAAACGTTGGTTGAAATGATCCAAATGATACACTGTTGGAAAGATATCGTCGAGACGCTACTTTTTCATGTGAACACCCCCTCTAATTCATTACGGTTTAAGAGCAGTTTTGAAATTACAAAAACGCGAAAACTCTGTTTTTCGTGACACCCAAATCGAAGCGTTTTTTTGCGCTTCCGAACTGCACAGATACTGCAACACAGAGACTAGTGAACTGCATGTTTGAAAAAACTGTATGTGTTGTTTTTTGGTACCTTTTTTGCTGTAGTTTTTTAACCGTTTATCGGAATTATGCGTGTAATATACCGTTGAAAAGCTATGAAGTAGACGCAACTTCGCCATGTTGAACACTTTTCGAGATTCCGCACGGCTTAAGATCAATTTTGAAAACGGTGAACTGCATGTTTGAAAAAATTGTACGTGTTGTTTTTTCGGTATCTTTTTTGCTCTAGTTTTTTAACCGTTTATCGGAATTATGCGTGTAATATACCGTTGAAAAGCTATGGAGTAGATGCAACTTCGCCATGTTGAACACTTTTCGAGATTCCGCACGGTTTAAGAGCAATTTTGAAAACGGTGAACTGCATGTTTGAAAAAACTGTACGT
>LR738711.1:517094395-517132123 GCA_902687465.1 Secale cereale
CACCAGCACCTCTAACCGCGGCATCCCACCAGCACCTCTAACCTCCCTCCCCGCACCGCCCCTCCCCTCCCCACCTTCTCCAGTGGGTCATGGCGGGATCTGGCCGCCCACGGCCACCGACGTTGCCTCAGCCACAAGATCCGGCCGCCATCGGCCACTGGCGCGGCCTCAGCCACCAGATCCAGCCGTCGCCAACCCTCAGCGCAGAAGCCCCCTACTCCCTCAGCCCGGCGCTGGATCCGGCGAGATCCGCACGGGGATGCTGGGAGGTGGGTCTCTACAGGACGGCCACCGTACACCACCTTCTTCCCCGCCGGCCCTACCACACCCCATCCCGCGCACGGCCAGCAGCGCCGGATCTGGCTTCCGCGAGACCCCTGCGTCGCCAACAAACCGCCTACCACGCCGGATCTGGCCGCCCCCCGACCAACCCATCCTTCAGCCTCTCCATGACGATGGCGCAATGGTGAACAGGAGTTGTAGTACGGCGAAGTGGTCCACCCGGTGCGCGACCATGATCTCAGTGATGGCGATGCAGCGGACGTGGCACCAGTACGGCCCGTAGTTGGCGGTGCCCATGGTGGACCAGTCGTAGGACAGGATCCGGCCCGATGGCAGCCGCGGCCTGTTGGCGAAGGCGACCTCGTGCAGGCCCAGGCACTGCTCGGCAGCCTCGGCGGAGGAAACGACGGCCACGCGGCGGGAGCCGAAGCGGAGGCGGAAGACGACGGCCACACGACGGACATGCAGCCACTGGGTTCGAGCGTCTGCTCTTCACCCTTGATCTTCTACTAGCCGGCGTCACCCTCGGCGTCTGAAGGTCAGATCCGGCGACCCCAACCTCTCCTTCTCTTCGTCCCAATCCTCTCCTACCTTTCTCTCTCTTTCTGTTTCTTCGGTGTGACTGCTATTGTGCAATTTCTCCACCACCCCTCAGGACACGACGAGGACGGATACGTTAGTGCGCAGTTCACCAACGCCGGGCATGTGGTGCGGTTGCGTGGGTGTTGCAGTGCTCGACTCCTCTCCGTCCACACGGGAAGAGGAGATGCTCCTACATGCAGTTCCGCCGTGCACGCACCATGTGGACTGCACTCCTCTTCTCACAGCAGGGCTCGGTTTGTTTCTCCAGGGGCAGCTCGGAGCCTACCGACGTGCAGTTTCGGCAGCTCGTCCGTGCAGCTCGGTTTGCGCAGGCAAGCGGTTTTGGCATCTTGCATGGTTCAGCTCGGTAGGCTTTGACATCTTGTCCAGTTTACAGTCTGGTGCCACTGCATGTTCAATGCAACAGCAAAAAGTAACATGGAGTTGGCCGGCCCGGTGTATTTTTATGCCTCGACCGTGCAGCTAGACTCAGTGCTCCAGTGAAGTTCAGAGTTTTGGGGTGTCCAGTGTGCTCCCAATCACCTATGTATTTCATTTTTTGTTCAGTTTTGCTTTTTCTGCCTGTGTGGTGCAGTTCTCTTCTGGAGGTGCTACAGTGCGATGCTGGGATGATGTGGGCGACGAGGCGTGTAGTTCCCTAGCATGAGCATGTTGTTCGCCGATGTGGGTTTTGTTTTTGGAGTTCGATATTCCTGTTGGAGCAGTCCAAAAGCATGTTTTCTGTGTTATGGGATGTACGGTTGTATGCAATTGTAATTGTGATGTCCGCTTCTCCTCATCTCATGTAGTGCACATTCATTTGTGACGTGGTTTAATTACTTTTGAGTTCGCTGCAATTTTGAATTTTTCATGTTCTATCATCTTCAGAGAGAAAAAAATGATGTGGTTCATTTTGTAGTGGTGGCGTGGTTCACTTTGTAAAAAAGGAGAAAAAGAAATTCTCATGAAAGGTTCACTTCTTTTTTCTAATGCAACTTGTTTCCTTTGTCGGACGATTGAAAATAGTAGTTCACTCCATTTGTGTAGCAGCTCATTACCCCTCTGTATGAAGTGCAATTTATTTCGTGTGTTTCAAAACTAACTCGACTAAAATCAACAACTGCAGTGTGTTTGGTCCTTGGATGTGGTTCACTTTTGAGAGTGATGTTGTTCACTTGCGCCCAACATTCAAATATGTTTTTTTAGCGAAACAACGAAAAAGTAATGTGGTTCGCTTAAATATATGTCGCGGTTCACTTGCCCCGTCTCTGCTGTCCACTCTTGTTCATAAAAAATGTTGAAAAAAGACAACAAAAACTTGTCTGAGAAATTCTACGCCCGAGAAAAAGAAATCATGAAGTTCAATTGACTATCTGATGCAGTGCAGTTTTCAGTTTGAAGCAGTGCGCTTTCCTGTCCGATGCAGTGCACGCGTCAATTTTGGTGTCGCGGAAAACAGAGTGTTCGCATTTCGACAAAATCAAAACTGCTCTTAAACTGTAATGAATTAGAGGGAGTGTTCTACATGAAAAAGTAGCATGTCGGTGATATCTTTCCAACGGTGGACCATTTGAATCAATCCGACGAGCGGTTTGTAAAAATTTCGTGAAAAACGTCCGCTGCATATCATGGTCAGCCGCATGGTTTTCAAAATTAACTAAAAACCATAAGGAATCTCAAAAACATTTCAACATATGAAAGTTGCACCTCGTTCGTAGATTTCCAACGGCGTATCATACACCTCATTTCGACAAACGGTTAAAAAACTGAAGCTAAAACAGTACTGAAAATTGCAAAATTTTTGAAAAAAACATAATTCCGCGATTTGTTAAATTCCAAACTGTTCTTAAACCGTAGAGAATTAGAAAAAATAATAGATATGAAAAAGATGCGCGCCGACGATATCTTTCCAAGGGTGTATCATATGCTTCATTTCAACGAGCGGATTAGAAAAAAACGCAAAAAAACGCTCGCTGACATTCGTTGTGAGCCGCACGATTTTCGAAACTGCTCTTAAACTATGATGAATTTTGAAAAGTGTTCAACATGGTGAAGTTGCGTCTACTCCATAGCTTTTCAACGGTATATTACACGCATAATTCCGATAAACGGTTATAAAACTAGAGCAAAAAAGGTACACAAAAAACAGCACGTACAGTTTTTTTCAAAACGAAAGTTCTCCTCGCGTTGTGCGTGCAACGCGGAAGTGTTATGAGAATATTATTCTTACAATGTTATGAGAATATATATATATATAGGAATGAGATTCTTTATCAGAACAAACCTGAGTCATAACTATCAGAACCGCGAATGGACGCATCAAGATCCGAACTTTTCCCTACCACCATCTCCTTTTCTCTCTCCTTGTTTCGTTTTTCTCACATCTTCGTACTATCCACGCCTGGTGCAAACTGTCAAAGAATGTGGCCCAACTCTGCTGACTGCAAAAGGTCTGAAGATGATCCCTAACACGGGTTGTCACACGGGAGCCCAATAAATGGTTCCGGCTTTTATTGTTTTATCTATAGTTCGGTTCCACATCTCTCACTCAAACGGTGAAACGGACCCCGTTTACAATTCATTGATTCTATTTGAAATGATTTAGCTGTCGTGCGTTATCGGTTCTCTGAACCATAGAATACAATCCCACAAGATCTGATGCATACTCATTTCAGAACCGTAAAGGCTGAGTCGTAGCTTGCCAAAAACGTACGCCACCTCACGGTTAGTCTTTTTTAGGGGTAGCTTACTACTCATGTATGTTTAACGTGCAAGTCGATTCAGTGCACGGACTGACAGCGTCGCCTCTAGCTCGGATATCTCATAAAAAGAAAATGCTACTCCTTTGATAGTTTCAACGAGTACAACAAGGAATAACAAAATGATCTGCATGCACTCACATGCACATGTGAAAATTTGACAAAATTACGATGGTAGTCTTGCAAAAGTTTCTGTTATTCTTTACTGAAAACATGCAGCAAGCCTCTCACGCTAGCAGGGCAAAGCAAGATGCATGGAATAAGAGAAGTATTGTACTTCAACATTCTTCCAAAACTGCCCAATAGGTTAAGAACATACGGAAGAAGAGGCGCAACAGAGGAGGAAGAGGGTGGGGCGGGCGCGTTGTATTATTATCTAGAAAGCTAGCTCTCGACATGAATATACATAGTCCTGTGCAAATTAGATGAGGATAATTAATTGATAAGGTTTTACCAATGCACCCATTTTTCTTGGAGCGGAATAGACATGCACACATGAGCAGTATTGACTAGTACTACTTTGATTTGTCCCATCAACACGCCAAACAAGGACAAGTTTGCTTACTACGCCCTCTCCCTCGCCCACGCGCAGTGGCTCACAGGAGGAGAAGCTTGCTTACTACATACGCCTATGCCGTCTCCCTCGCCCATGCGCGCGGTAGCTCATAGGACGAGGAGAGGGTTTTGACTACAACGCCCTATCCCTCTCCCTCTCCCTCTCCCTCGCCCTCGCAGTGGATGTGCAACAGTTCATTTGGTGTCAGATAGCCAGAAGAATATTGTACTATAGTATCATCATTGTTGGACCTTCCGAATAGGCGAAGAGCCAAATGCAAGGTTCATAGGAGTACAAATTGTCTTCCTAGTACTACAACTATAACGAACGATCGCTACTGGAGAGGCAAAGATCCAAGCGCAAGGTTTATAGGAGTTGTCTTCCTAGTACTACAACTATAACGAACGATCGCTACTGTATGATGCCACCACGTCACCTATATCCAAAGTTGTGCCACCTTCTTTTTCTCACATTGCATGTTGGAGCCCATCCAACAGCCACGTAAGTGGCACATACATATAACACATTTACTAGTAAATAAATTCTAAAGTACAAATGCCAGTATGCCACACAAGTTCATTTCCACTTCATGTGATAAATTTGTGCACGACCAGTCTACATATATTTACAGTGCTATCATTCACAATTTACCACACTCCACTTACATGTTATAGATGGGCTCCATGTCCTCCTCCAGGTTCTAGTCCTAGGCGTTCTTCATAGATGGCACAATCCATAGCGATGGGCAACGGGAATCATTGCCGCAGCTTTCTAGACTGGTTCCACACGATGGAGACTCATCCAAACTGAAGCGACATAAATGAGGGATAGCGGGTCCTAGCATGTCGTTCATCCGGCGGTGCGGACTGAAGACAATACCATGCTTCATGAACGGAAGGTCTTCGGTGTCGTGCACGGAAGGTGGCATCCGCTTCGCAATGGGGTAGCTGTCCACAATGAAAAGCGAGTACTCTCCAAGAGTGTTCCTCGGCACCCACATAGCATCATGTGAGTCAAACTTGGCGCCGTTCATCTGGTACACGCATCATCTCAGATCTGTACACATGCTGACGTACATGGTCAAGGTCCTTGCATAATAATGTTGTGCTCAAATATGGTGGTCAGTAATATCGTGCAGCAAATAGCACTACTCCAGTATAGAGGAAGTAAAATAACCGGCTTATTATATATAGCCACTGTTGGCTACATGGATGAGATAGTAAGACATGGAACAACAAAAATTGTAGGAGCTAGTGGGTTCAAGTATTCAAGGGCCTAGCTAGCCATATGTGTCCTCCAAGGTAAAAAGTACTAGTACTAGTAAGTGGTACTACAATGAAAGAGAAGGCGAGAGGGTAAAAAAATCTAATAGTAAAATGTAGTACTAGTACAGTAAACATGTCCCAGGAAAGAAAAATAAATAACTAACAAGTTACTACTACTCTAACACATAGCAATCAGAAAATGGAATACCTGGGTAGATGGTGACGGTCCGATCGTGGTAGATCGAGTGACCATGTTGCACATCAGTGGTACCACGGGTAACAACTGCTAAGATAGTTGATCCCAGCATGCCAAAGTCAGCTAGAAGGTTAAAGGATAGACCGAATCGCGGATGCAAATGCACATCCAGGATCGGAAATCTTATTTTGGTCGGGAGATGACTGGTCCCTGCAAAATAATGGAGTACCGTTAGGGATGCAAATGATGGTTTGTGCATTTTGTTTGTAATCTCCCGTACCATAGGATGGCAACCAGACGAAACAAGTCCCCTGGCTTCTCACCACGAAGATGCGGCCTACATGGCACACGGCGTCTTCGAACGTGTTGGGGTACAAATCTTCCGTGGCCAACATGTGCCAGCCTCTGTCGTTATTGCCTCTTGTATTGATGGCAATCCTTATGCCGAACACCGCGATGAGATAGTAATCGTTGTAGCCGTGTCGTTTTGTCGACGGGTCCGCAATTGCTATCTTCTTCGATCTCATGTAGGCATTATCATACATATTCAAGCCCAGAAAATCCGGAAGGCCGATCTCAATGGTGGCGAAGGGGTCTACAGGAACGGTCGCGCTGCTGTGGATGTTGTGCAAAATGATGGTGGTATCCGGCCGGAGGTATGCAAGCCAATCTTCGTTGGCACCAACCCAGGCCTATATATAAGACGGTGGGTAGCAGAGAAATTACGGGATGGAATAACTAAGTACAGTACTATATTTAGAATATACACTACATGATCAAACTCCATAACTGACCTGCTCATCAGACAGAATCTGACTACCTCCCAACGTCGGCAACTCTAGCGGAGTCAACGTGCAACCATGGCCAGCGGGCGTTCGACTGTTCGATGGATTGTCCCATAGAATAACCTTCTGCTCAAGGACGCATGGAAGACAAACAAGCTTGGCATTTTCCCAAGCCTGTTTTAGCACTGTCTTAAAATAGTTGGTGTAGGAAGCACCGAGTCTTGAAGCGGTGAGGACGTCGGATCGGCATGCGATTTCTCCCAGAGGATCATCGTCCAAGGTCTCCTAGCCCCGACAAGGAGGAGAACCGCCTGGCGAATCCATGGGAGCAGTGATGAACTGCCTTGGTCTCTTCGGGGGAAGGGGAACTGACGAAGAAGATATAACAGCGTAATCGCAGGGCCTCGTCCCTTCGTTAAGGAAGTTATACGGGCACACATACTGGTAGTGCCTAGTGTCCCGTGATGGTGAGGTCGTTATTTACTACGTTATACTGTAGTAGTAGTAGTACTACTTTCTCAACTAGTAGTGCGATGTATTGTACTTCTATAGTGCACCAATTCTAAACTCTTGAATCTCAAGGCCAAGGAGCTACAGGTGCAAGTGGAGCGTACTACTGGTCTTTAGAACCATCGCCATACTACCAATGCAGGGAAAGTGCACCTGCGTAGTGCGTACTCTCCGTGTTCTATTCAAGCGCGTAGCTGGCCTACTCAGCCGCTCCTTTCACGCACACACTAGTAGCATGTTTATGAGCGACGGTTACTGCGGGGTAGATCATTTGAGTTCTTTGATACATGAGCTAGGCTTTCCTCTTCCATTTGTGTAGTTGTAATGGATCTCGTCGAACATTCTTAGTTCCATCTTTACGAATGAGATGAGGCAAAGCTTTTGCCTCTGTTTAAAAAAAATCATGCCAAGAGGAATTTTTTTATAGAGTTTAGAGCCGGTAAGGGAGCGAAGTCCATGCGTGCATCACCACAAGCTACATAGTAGTACTAGCACTTTATATACAGATCCATCTTGCATAGTTCCCAATGCCGCGCCAGGCTTTTCCGGCTCCTCGAGCTTAATTGGGAGGCGCTAGTTTAAATATGGTAGCTGATGAGGAAGCTGGAAGCGAGGTGCGGCTAGGGCGAGCACGCAGGCGAGAAACTTTGCATGGTGTGAAATGATATATAGGAGTGCTACTCTAGTAGGCGAGCAATGAGATGATGGGAGGGAAAACCCGTTGACATGGAGGGCTATCCAGTGCACCCAGATTGTGGTGCAACACGTCCGTTCGACTTCAAAAAAGGTCGCCGTGCGTTCGGCTGAGATCGAACCCATAAAACGAGCTATACACTCCCGCGGCCAGTTGGAGTACTACGCAACCTAGAACCGCCTTTTGTCGCTAGTACATTGTTCCTTACAAGAAACCACTACCAAGAAACTACCACTTACCAGCCAGCCCTACAAAGAAACTACTACTCTACAAAAATTAGCAAAAACATACCGATATTTTCTTAACCTATCGCAATAAACTACCAAGTGCCGTTATAGGCACGTTTCAACCCATGTCCCCCCTTAAGTCGACGCCTTCTACTTGACCGACAAGTTACACGTGATGACTTGTGGGACCTACATGTCAGTCTGGACAAAAATCCCCGAGTGACCTCCTACCTCCGGCCGTCCACCTAGTCATCCTCGGCCATGGGACGCAGCTACCGCTGCCGGCATAAGGCGAGGTCAAAAGAGCTGGTGGCATGGAGCCCATCTTGCGGCAGCCCGGATGATAGCTCTGTCCGGCGCTCGCGGCCGCTAGCTAGCCAAGCTAACACACATCCTACTAGATGCATCCAATAGTTTGTCTGCAAGGTTTGCTAGCTAGGTTGGCACGGCGGTGTGGCGGGTTGCTCGCGCGCTCCGCGCTAAGGCCAGACATCTAGCTCGAGCGAAGTCCAATCTATCCATCAGATATAGACCGGACGATCTATATTGCAAGATGGTAGGCATACCATCATCACCAACTCAGTTTTTTATAAGAAGATATATAATCATGGAGATGCAAATATATTATCGATACTTGTTTCCATAAACTTGGATCTACATTCTATTCAATGACTGAGCATGTGGGGACTTAGCACGATAACTTCTCGAGTGTGTAAAACAAAGGTTTTCCCGTCGCCGATAAGGAGGGGGTGACGGCGGCGCGTTTTCGGCTCTCTCTAGTCCTAGTAGTCATACTAGGTGTTCTACAGACGTGTAGATTTATTCCTTTTCACGTCTCCTGTTCGTCGTACTGCCATGACTTTTGATGAATAGATGGTAAGTTATTCATGAGAAAACCTTATGGTTGAGCGTGTGTGCGAGAGAGAGAGAGAGACAGCGCATGCGTGTGTGTGTGATATGCGTAGAGACTGAGGCAATGGTAAGAGATTCTTTGTGTCTCCTTGTGTGGAGGATAGAGAGATAGACATGTGCATAGGGCTTTGTGTTATGTAACGTGGAGACACATAGACATAATCAGAGAGTGAGTGTGTGAGTTACACATGCAGACATGGGGAGAGATGTGTGAGTTAGAGGGATGGGGATTTTTGGTGTGCATGTGATCTAGAGAGAGGGTGGATATGTACATATATACCTAGAGCTGGAGAGAATATGCAAGGGTGTGTGTCTTAAAAGAAGGATCCAGATAGATGGGTGTTTGTGCGTGTTTGTTTGTGTTTGTGCGTGCCTGTGTGTGTTTGTGCGCACGTGTCTATGTGAGAGGGAGTGTGTGTATGTGGAGAAGAGAGACCACTAACTATTTAAACCTAGTAGGGAAGGGGGAATGGTGTGACATGTGTGTCAAAGAGAGAGAAAGGCATGTGTAGTAGTGGGATAGCATGGGTGCAGGCGGGGATCTGACTATTTGGAAGAGACACCGAGTGTGTGTGTGTGTGAGGGTTGTGAGAGCGGGCGAGAGAGAGAGAGAGAGAGAGAGAGAGAGAGCTAGCGAGGGAGAGAGAGAGAGGAAGAGAGGGGTTGTTTGTGTGCGAAAGTGGCGTATAGATAGGGAGACAAGGTTGATGTTGTTCGAAAGTGGCCTATGTACGGAGACATAAGGGAAGCAAGTCATCGTGCGTGTGATAGAGACTTCATGAGAGATCTAGAATAGATGGTGTAGAGAACAACGTGCGAGATTGAGAATGATGATACGTTAGGGAGCTATGGAAAGAGTCACGACATATATGTATATAGGGAAGGAGCTGGCTTGGGTCGGCATGTGGGAGAGATAGAAAGAGGAGAGTGGTGCACAAGGAGACAAAGGGTGCTTGTTTGAGGTGGGGTGGTGAGTGAGGTGAGTGTGTGAGAACCGCATAACTAGGGAGATAGATGTTTGGGCGCGACATTTTGTGTGTATGGGCAAGATACACTCTATATAGTGCACATGCTTGGGAAAGAGAGATGCCGGGAGACCTAGAGAGTGGGGGAAGAGATGTGTGCATTCCCGAGAGAAAAAGTGATAGAGACCTATATTGGGGTCCGAACTTAGTAAAGAGAGGGGGATTAATGTGCTCCTGCGTTCGTGTCCGGGGGAGAGAACAACTTGTGTGTGTTGGGGGGGGGGGCTTAAGATAAAGAGTGAGGTGACTATATTTGAGAGACTTTAGCGTAATTGAGATATATATATGGTCAATAGTGTGTGCACTCATGGTTGATCAATTTGTTTCACAGTTTGGACTATGAGATAACGATACTTTTGAACATGCGTGATATACTTTGAAGTACAAGAATTACAAACCTAAGATTGGAATTTTGAAATTCGACTCCATCATTTGCTTTTGTAATTCATTTAAACAGATGTACATTTTTAAGGCGGGATTTCGTGATTTCAAATTCATATATCAAACCTAGAGATATACACATACGATCATGTTAAAACCTTATAATCATCCACTTTATTCATACACATACACATTTTTTTTGTTATCATATTTAGGATAAGCACGTTTGGAATTTCATTTGAATATCGTATGATGGTATTTGCTTCCACTAGCTCAATGATCCATATTTGAATTGAATGGAGAATCTATGTTTTGAGTTGGAGACACTGATTTTCAAAACTTGCACTTTTTTTGCGTGCAAAACAAATAAATTCTCGGCCATGATATCATAGTCGACGTACAAGAGCAGAATACTTAATTTCAGCCGCCAAAAACTTTCAAACTTCCCAGTCACATCGAAATATCTCGCGCCCGCAAGTTTAGCCCTGTGATATTGCTGTTTAACCCCTGTCACATGAACGGAAAAGGGCTGCTTTGGTAACTCTGTTGTTTTCCCCTCTTTGCCCCAAACATTCTTCCCTAGAGCCCCTCCCATTCCCCTCTACTCCTCCTCCCCCCCAACCACGCCAAGCCGTCGAATCTAGTCCTCTACTGTAGCGGTGGACCTCACACCCCGCCGGATCTACCTTCCACACCTTGGAACCCCCAACTACCAACTCGCCACTTCCCTGGAGCCGCTTCGGCGACTGGCTTGTCCACCGCTCCAGATCTACTTGACCGCCTTCATGGTCCATCGCATCGGATCTGCTTCACCGGCGCTCTCGTCCACCATAGTGTAGGCCCACACCGACTCCCTCGTCCGCCCCATCGCTGACCCTTCATACAAGCCCTCGTCCACACCAACAGATCCGCCTCACCGAAAGCGATGTACACCACACTGGATGTGCTTCACGGACGCCTTTGTCCACTGCACCGAACGCACTCCACGGATGCCATATTCAACTCAACAAGCCCTGCTTTACTGATGCTGCAGCCTCATCAGGTTATTTCGATTTGTACTCCTTCAGTTTTTCTCCTCTTTATCGTGGAACTGTTCACTTACCACAGATGATCATTCTTGTATGTCGACAGGCGTCGCAACCAACGCACCGGAGCCACTTCAGCAATGGTGACAGACGGCGCAAACTCAACCACAACACGAGCACCATCGACGATCCTTAGCTATCAAGTATGACAACAATACCAATACGCCACTGTCGGTGTCAAAATCGGCAGATCTCGGGTAGGGGGTCCCAAAATGTGCATCTAAGGATCGAAGGTAACAGTAGGCAGGGGACACGATGTTCACCCAGGTTCGGGCCCTCTTGATGGAGGTAATACCCTACTTCCTGCTTGATTGACTTTCATCAGTATAGGGGTTACAAGAGTTGATCTACCTCGAGATCGTAATGGCTAAACTCTAGATGTCTAGCCTGTATGATTATGATCCCTCTATGGACTAAACCCTCCGGTTTATATAGATACCGGAGGGGGCTAGGGTTGTACATAATCATTTTACAGAGAAAGGAATCTTCATATCCGCACGCCAAGCTTGCCTTCCACGCCAAGGAGAGTCCCATCCGAACACGGGGGAAAGTCTTTCGTCTTGTATCTTCATGGCCCATCAGTCCGGCCCACATCACGTAGCCCGGACGCCCGATGACTCCATAATCTAGGACTCCCTCAGTAACCCCTGAACCAGGCTTCAATGACGATGTGTCCGGCGCACAAATTGTCTTCGACATTGCAAGGCGGGTTCCGCCTCCAAATACTTCAAAATGCTGATCACATTAACTATATACGGGTTTGTTTAACAGCTACAACCCACTACCACAAGGGTATAACATTTAGTTAAAAACATAATATGTCTTTACTCACAGCTTTTTCTAGCAAGACGTCACATCTAGCCTTTCCATTATTTCGAATCATTTTTCATTTTCCTGTTGCGCGTTTCGAGACGCAGCCGTCGGTGACACGTCTTGTCAAAATAGAGATCATGTCCTCTAATCACGGGATTCTCATCAATACGGTCCTGGGTAATCCAACCGTGTCGTCCGCACGACCCCTTGGGAATAGGCGAGTTTTAAGGCTTGTGGGGGGACGCTCTATATTCACGGCCTTTATAAGGAGATAAGAATCCTCCTTTTCTCCCCACGCCTTCTTCCTCCTCATCACATCCGCCCTCGAGCTCCAGCACCCAAGCTTCGATCCCTTCCGTCCCCAGAAAACACTCTAGCCAAGTCTAGGTCCGAAATGCAGGGCAACTGGATGCCCTCCTCCACCACAGAGGTGAACATCAAGGAGCTCCGGGAAGCAGGGTATTTAGCCAAAGGAAATCGCCCACCGGCTTCCTACCAATAAACATATCGTCCCTACTCCAGAGCCCCATGAGAGGGTAGTATTAATTCCTCATTTCCTTCGTGGACTAGGATTTTCCCTCCATCCTTTTATCTGCGGCCTTATGTTTTACTACGGGCTAGATTTCCATGATCTAGCCCCGAATTCCTTTCTCAACATTTCGGCGTTCATCGTCATGTGCGAGGCATTCCTCCGCATCCCTCCCCACTTCGGCCTATGGCTCAAGGTCTTCAATGTGAAGCCAAATGCGGTGGATGGATAACACGCGGAGAGCGGCGGCACCATGGTGAGCAAGCTCCCCAACGTCACCTGGCCCAAAGGCAACTTCTTGGAAAACATGAAGGGGTGGTAGCAGGAGTGGTTCTACGTCACGGAACCCTGTGACTCCACATGGGCCGCTCCCCCTGAGTTGAAGTTCGGGCCTCCATTGTGGCTGACATCCTGGCTCAACAAGGGCCTGGACTGGGCATCATCCGACAAGGTGACGATGCTGCAGAAATGCATCAAGAGTATGGTAGACAAGAATACCAGTCGTGCTAGCGTGATCCAGGTAATGCTTTTTCGCTGGATTCTGCGCTGCCAAGGTCGGACTCAGCGTATATGAGAGTTCGATCGGGCCGGTCCCCGGACCCTGTAGTGGTTCTTCGACATGAAGCACGAAGACATGTGGAAACTGATGGTCAAGACCCAAAAGACGTGGCCGAAAACGACCGAAGACCTCAGCCTCGATTGTACGCACGCAGCGTCTCCCATAAGTTTTCTTGATAACTTCACTATTTGTAAATCCAGGGGCCATACTAAGCTTTCCATTCTTCCCACAAGGCTGGACGAAGAAAGCGGTGCGGATTCACTGTCCGGCTCCACTACCCGAAGACCCAACCATTCCTCTGCTAATGAGGATGCTGGTTCCAGCGCCATATCAGGCATCGGAAAAGAAGGCCAAGAAGAAGGGCAAGGCGGCCAAAAGTGGCCTCCACCGTAATGGTGCTTCGGACGTAGTGTCCGAAGACACTGAGACTCACTCCTCCCCTGACGAAGACGAATGGGAGGAGGAAGAGAGTAATTCTACCCTTAAGGGGGGTGGAAGAAGAAAAGGGGGCTTCCGCACATCGATGAGTGGCGCCCCAGGCCGAAGCCCCTGGACGAATTGTAAGTACCCAGAATGCATTTGTACTTATATACATTTCCGCCTTGTGATTGTAATATACTGAATTACGTGTTGCAGTCCGGCTTGCGTCCACCCCCAGCGATCTTCATCTTCGGGGAATTCGCTGGATCCAAATGTGATGGATAGTGAGTCGCCTCCGCCAGCCTCCTCCCCCAAAGCTACGGACAATGCCGAAGTGATGTCTCGAAGGACCTTTTCGGGTCAGGGAGAGGTGTGGGAAGCCGTTGAGGCGGCACCAGAGGGCGGTATGTCTGCTGTTGGAAACCCGGGGGCACCGACCCCTATGGAGACTGGTGCCGGGGGCTGTGCCCAATTCGGCCCACAGCCGGACATTATTCTGGAGACTCATACGGCTTCGGAATCAGGTGAGCAGTCTCATTTGAAAGAAGGGAGTGCGCAAATTCCACCGGCTACCTCTGTCAATCCGGAGGCTCTGGATACTCTGACGGAAGCACTTCAGAGTGCCATCATTGTAGAAGAACACTGTACCCTTATGGGCACGGTGGTTGAAAGAGTTTGGACCGCCAACAGCGGATTGAATGAGTCTTATAATAGCCTTCCGAGAGGCTTTGAGGTACGTAATATAATACCTTTTGGCTATATGAGAAAAAGTGTCTGTGTATAGATAGTAGCCCCTGAGACTTTGTTCGGTGTTCGCAAAGAAAGGCTGAACAGAGGATCTAAGTACTCGTACATGAGATTAACATACATATATATTTGAATCAAACAGGCTGTGATGCAGGCGTCAGCTTCCCATGCCGTCGAAGCGTATGAGATGAGGCGGAAGTTAGCGGAAAAGCAAGGTATGTAACACCAAAAATGCATCTGAAATAATATCAACAATAATTTGTCATCTGAATGAGTGTTATAACTTTGCTCATGGCTGACGCGTCTGAGGTCCAGACCCTCAGGAGCGCACTGGCCGAGGCCAAGAAAGAGGCGAAGGAGGAGCGAGCCACCCGCCTAAAGCGTGAGTCGAGGGTGGAGGAAGTCTAGCAAGAGCTCAAGGATGCTATAAGCAAATGCGAGTCCTTAGAGCGCAAAGTTTTGGATCAAAAATCCAAACTTGCTAAGGCTCTCCAAAGTGCTCTGGAGGCCCAGTCTGAAGCCCAAAATGCCTACCGGGAGATCCAGGAGGTGAAGCAAATTGCAGCTAGTAAGGCCTTTAATATGCAGAGAAATTTTTTGAGGAAGAAATACGTCTTACTGGACTGGGTTTGGAGTTCTCTGGGAGCATTTGTGGACTTGCCCGTAGTGTTTCCGACGCTGCGGAATACTTCCAAGCCGAAGAGGGGAGCTCGATGGAAAAACTATTCTGGTCGCAGTACCTTGCGCCTGAGCATCCCGTGCCCCTCAGCGACCAGCTGAAGCAGTTGTCCGAACTGCATAGGGTGGCCGGATTCGCCATGAGGGATTTTATAATCCGTCGGTGGCCTGCCGAGCCCATACCCAACAGCTACTTCGGGCTCGTGAAGCGGATGGTCAGTGCCTGCCCCCGGCTTGATGCTGTGAAGTGGTTGGTCTGTATCGAAGGTGCATGGATGGACTTCGCCCGTGTCAAGGTGCAGTGGGTAAAGATGGACGCCGTCAAGCTCGCAACTGAGAGACTGCCCACAGGCAAAGAGCACCACACGCCGGAGCGGTATTCCGATGATGTCCTAGAAGGATCCCGCATTGTAGAGGGCCAGTGTGCGAAGGACATCATGTTTGGATGAATGTATCCATGTTGTCCAATCCTGTATTATGAAACAAGGCCTATGTATGATACGTTGTTTTGTTTTATTTTGAAATATTTCCTCCCGTGCGGACGTTTACGATATCTGAGAGTTGGCCAGCCGTCGGCTTCAGCCCCCACGTATATAGTACGGGAGTGTTCGGGATAGCACATAAACACACTTGACCCAGCGATTTGGTCAGTGAAGGAGGTGTTAGTGCCGTGAACCAGGCAATCAGACTATATGGCTTTATAGCTCTCACTTAGCCATAGGAGTTTTATAATTGGAGTATAGGCGCAACCCCTAGTATTGTTCGATTATCCAAACTTGGGTGTTGTAGATGCCCAGCCGGGCGAAGGCCGGCCTATCGCGTAATGTGAAAAAAATCGCAAGAGATTTATATTTAGTCACCGAATAGCTGACCAACTCTCGCCGCATCATGAAAGTCAGTTTTCGGCTTTCTCTACTGAGGTGTTTGTCCGGATGAACCAGAAACACAATTGCAGTAGTCCTCCCATTGCTACCTTAGCCAATCAGGAGGAACGTAAGGTAGTAACCACAGGAGCCGGGCAACCCAACTATTGACCAAAGACATGATTCAGAGCCGATGCATATAATGCTATATTCGGGACGCCGAATTGCATTGTGAAAGTGTTCGGACTTTGTTTAATATTTAAAAAAATGTACGTGGCTCAGTGGAGCCCCTTGCGATTTAAGTTGTACCGAGGTGTACATGACAATCGGACAAAAACAGAGAAACACAAATTAAGATATAAGCCAATAGGTTGGGCTAGAAGTTGTTTCTATTATAGTCTGATTGATACATCAAAACGTATTGGTACAAAAAGTGCAGTACGAAACTAGGCTATTTTACATGTCGAGTGTCGGCATTCTGGGAACAGGGGCATCCAGACTTGCCTGCCTGCGGCCCAGGGCGTGGCTCATCAGGCGGCCTGGTACGGCCCAACCTCTTCAGCAACCACTCAAGACCCTTGTGGGGGGCCGAGCCTCGCGAGGTGGACGACGCAAGACCTCCCCTGGGGCGGTCTCGCTAGGCTGGCTCCTAAGGAGCGTAGATATCAAGGTAAGTGGTACCTCGCGAGGTCCTCATGACGTGAGCAGTGATGACCAAAGGTCAGGTGGGCGCCAGCGGGCGCAAGGTGCCAGTTTCCTCTTCGGTGCTAAAGGTGCAGGCGCATGCGAGGAGTCCCGAGGCGTCAGGCAATGGTTTCCATATCGGTGCAACGAGACCAAGACCAGCAGGACGGCAGAGCAGAGGTCATCGCGGAGCCCACGGCAGCGTCACCACCAGAGCCTTTGGCAGGTGAAGACCCCCGTTTGTCAGGATAGCTTGTGCTAGTTGCCCCCCTTCAAATTTGGCCATTGTGGGATCCCTTCCCGCTCAACATTTGGGGAGAGGACCCGGGCCTCTATAAATAGGACTAGCCACCCCCATTGAGCTGGTCTTTTCTTGAGTTGATCGGATAGAAGGCCACACACACACAAGCTCACTCGAGCACAAGAACACCTCTCCTCAGGAGGTAGTTCACTCCATGTACTTGTTCTTCCTCAGCCTACAAGGCAATCCACCACACCACACTGATTAGGGTATTACACCACAACAGTGGCCCGAACCAGTATAAACCTTGTGTCCCTTGTTCTTCAGATCTGACGAGCTAGGCCTAGGGATCGGCGAGTAAACGAGCTAGGGTGGGAGGAGAGGTCTTCGTGCGCACCGGGTAGGGGTGTGCCGAAACTTCCCTATCAATGATCCGTGCTCCATCGTCCCACCGGTTGCATGGCCGACGCTTGCAGAGCCCGTGTTGAGCGACGGGCTGCCCTTGCCGCCCGCATCACTCAGACAGCTCCTGTCGGCGGACCTGCCCGCCGTTCTCCTTCGCCTGCTGCCAATGCCGCCACTAGCCCGGCACGCCACGAACAACATGCCTCATCCCTGCACACCTCTGAGCGGCGAGATGGACGCACCGTGACCCCGCCACTGACCCCAGAGGTCTCGTCATTCCATGCTTGTCGCGGACCCGCGAACGCGCAGGCGGCGTTGCTCATGGCACACGAGCTCCTGCGCTATCGCCCCGTCGATGACTTCTACGAAGAATGGCTCGACCGCATCGCCGAGCTCGTCAGCGCCGCTGGGGGCTCTCCAGCGCCGTCCCTCACACTACCTCGTACGCCTCCCCATGCGGACGACATGGCCCCTGAAGCTCCTTTGCTACCTCCATGCCAAGGCGTCGTCCAAGATCAAAGGCACGTGTCCCCGTGCTACTTCTCGAACATGCTTGTATTCCCTCGAAGTGGAAAGGGAGACGCAGCATAGTAGCGTAAGTATTCCCCTCAGTTTTTTAGAACCAAGGTATCAATCCAGTAGGAGACCACACACGAGTCCCTCGCACCTGCACAAACAAATAAGAACTTCGCAGCCAACGCGATAAGGGGTTGTCAATCCCTTTACGGTCACTTACGAAAGAGAGATCTGATAGAGATGATAGTTTATATTTTTGGTATTTTGGTTTATAAGAACAGAAAATAAAAGCGATAAAAGTAAAGTAGATGTCGATTGATATGTTGAGAATAGACCCGGGGGCCATAGTTTTCTCTAGTGGCTTCTCTCATGATAGCGATATTCTACGGTGGGTAAACAAATTACTGTCGAGCAATTGATAGAAAAGCGAATATATGAGACTATCTAGGCATGATCATTGTATATAGGCATCACGTCCGAGACAAGTAGACCGAAACGATTCTGCATCTACTACTGTTACTCCACACATCGACCGCTATCCAGCATGCATCTAGTTTATTGAGTTCATAAGAACAGAGTAATGCCTTAAGCAAGATGACATGATGTAGAGGGATAAACTCAAGCAATATGATATAAACCCCGTCTTTTTATCCTCGATGGCAACAATACAATACGTGCCTTGCTGCCCCTACTGTCACTGGGAAAGGACACCACAAGATTGAACACAAAGCCAAGCACTTCTCCCATTGCAAGAACTATAGATGTAGTAGGCCAAACCAAACCAATAATTCGAAGAGACTTGCAAGGATATTATGAGCACACATAAAAAGTTCAGAGAAGAACCAAATATTTCTCATAGATAATCTTGATCATAAACTCACAATTCATCGGACCTCGACAAACACACCGCAAAAAGAGATTACATCGAATAGATCTCCTCGATGACTGAGGAGAACTTTGTATTGAGATCCAAAGAGAGAGAGAAGAAGCCATCTAGATACTAGATATGGACCCGAAGGTCTGTGGTAAACTACTCACAACTCATGGTGAGGGCGATGATGATGATGATGAAGAACTCCATGATGGATCCCCCTCCGGTGGAGCTCCGGAACAGGCTCCAAGATGGGATCTCACGGGAACAGAAGGTTACGGAAGTGGAATTAGGGTTTTCTCTCTGTTGTCGAAGGTTTCGGGGTACGTAGACTTATATAGGAGGAATGAGGACACCGGGGGGTGCTCAAGGGGCCCACAAGGCGGGGGGCATGCCCTAGGAAGGGGGGCGCGCCCCCACCCTCGTGGACACCCCGAGGCTCCCCTGATGTGGTTCTCAAGTCCCCTGTGCGTGATTTTCTCCAAAAATATCTCTCACGAAGATTACATTCTGTTTGGACTCTGTTTGATATTCTTTTTCTGCAAAACCCTAAAACAGGCAAAAAACAGCAATCTGGCTGGGCCTTTGGGTTAGTAGGTTAGTCCCAAAAATGATATAAAAGTGTATGATAAAGCCCATTAAACATCCAAGACTTCATAAATAATAGCATGGAACAATAAAAAATTATAGATACGTTGGAGATGTATCAAGCATCCCCAAGCTTAATTCATGCTCGTCATCGAGTAGGTAAATGATAAAGAAAGAATTTTTGATGTGGAATTCTAACCAATATAGTTTTTCAATGTAATTCTCTTAATTGTGGCATGAATGTTCAGATCTGAAAGATTCAAGATAAAAGTTTATATTGACATAAGAAATAACAATACTTCAAGCATACTAACAAAGCAATCATGTCTTCTCAAAATACTATGGCTAAAGAAAGTTATCCCTACAAAATCATATAGTCTAGCTATGCTCCCTCTTCATCACACAAAATATTCATATCATGCACAACCCCGATTTCAGCCAAGCACTTGTTTTCATACTCTATTCTTTCAAACCATTCAACTTTCACGCAATACATGAGCGTGAGCCATGGACATAGCACTATGGGTGGAATAGAGGTGGTTGTGGAGAAGAAAAAAAGGAGGGAGTTAGTCTCACATCAACTAGGCTTATCAATGGGCTATGGAGATGCCCATCAATAGATATCAAGGTGAGTGAGTAGGGATTGCCATGCAACGGATGCACTAGAGCTAAATATGAATGAAAGCTCAACAAAATAAACTAGTGGGTGTGCATCCAACTTGCTTGGTCACGAAGACCTAGGGCATTTGACGAAGCCCATCGTCGGAATATACAAGCCAAGTTCTATGATGAAAATTCCCACTAGTATATGAAAGTGACTAAACATGAGACTCTCTACAATGAAGAACATTGTGCTACTATGAAGCACAAGTGTGGAAAAAATATAGTAGCAATTGTCCCTTTTTTTCTTTCCCTTTTTTGGGCCTTTCTTTTTTCTTTGGCCTTTCTTTTTTTTTCTTTTTTTGCAGAGGGGCTTTATAGATTTAGCCTTTCCTCCCATGGGAAAATGCTCTAATAATGATGATCATGACACTTTCATTACAAATCGATATTACAACTCGATACTACAACAAAGTATGAATCTATATGAATGCCTCCGGCGGTGTACCGGTATGTGCAATGAAACAAGAGTGACATGTATGAAAAATTATTCATGGTGGCCTTGCCACAAATACGATGTCAACTACATGATCATGCATGGCAATATGACAATATGATGCGTGTCATATGAACGGAACGGTGGAAAGTTGCATGGAAATATATCTCGGAATGGCTATGGAAATGCCATGATATGTAGGTATGGTGGCTATTTTCAGTAATAATATGGTGGCTGTTTTGAGGAAGGATATATAGTGGGTTTATGGTACCGGCGAAAGTTGCGCGGTACAAGAGAGGCTGGCAATGGTGAAAGGGTGAGAGTGCCTATAATCCATGGACTCAACATTAGTCATAAGAAGTCATATACTTATTGCAAAAATCTACGAGAATTCAAAACAAAGCAATCAATGCATGCTCCTAGGGGGGAGGTTGGTAGGATTTAACCATCGTGCACCCCCGACCTCCACACAAAGGTTGGCACTTTACAAATACCTCATGCTCTAACTTCGTCACATAGCGGTTCACCATACGTGCATGCTACGGGAATCACTAACCTTAACACATGTATTTCTCAATTTCATAATAACTCCACTAGCATGACTCTAATATCACTATCCTCATATCTCAAAACAATTATCAAGCATCCAACATCTCATCATATTCAATGCACTTAGTGTGTTTTTTTTTACTAAATTGACATTGGATGTCTATCATGTGAAGACTAGTTTTTATAGCCTAAACACATTAGCATGCTGTTTTAATAGACTCTCAAATAGATATATGTGAAGCATGAGAGTTCAACAATTTCTACAAAATATAACCACCACCGTGCTCTAAAAGATGTAAGTGAAGCACTAGAGCAAATACTATAGAACTCAAAAGATATAAGTGAAGCACATAGAGTGTTCTAACAATTCCTAGGCCATATTTAACTCTCTCAAATAGGTGTGTCCAGCAAGGATGATTGTGGCAAACTAACAAGCAAATACTCAAATTATACAAGACGCTCCAAGCAAAACACATATCATGTGGTGAATAAAAATATAGCTCCAAGTATAGTTACCGATGGATGAAGACGAAAGAGGGGATGCCTTCCCGGGGCATCCCCAAGCTTAGGCTTTTGATTATCCTTGAATTTTACTTGGGGTTCCACGGGCATCCCCAAGCTTAGGCCTCTGCTACTCTTTGTTCTATAGTCCATCAAAGCAATACTCAAAACTTGAAAACTTCACAACACAAAACTTAGACAAAAATTCTCGTGAGCTCGGTTTGTATGAGAAAGCAAACCACTACTCAAAGGTACTTCAATGAATTCATTATTTGTTTATATTGGTGTTAAACCTACTGTATTCCAACTTCTCTATGGTTCATACCTCCAAATATTACTCATAGATGCATTGAAATAAGCAAACAACACACGAAAAACAGAATCTGTCAAAAACATAACAGTCTGTAGTAATCTGCAGGTTTCGCATACTTATGTAACTCCAAAAAATTCAAACTAAATTGGTAAATGTGAGGAATTTGTCTATTAATCATCTGTAAAAAGAATCAACTAAATAGCACGCTCCAGTAAAATCTGACGATCATTATAGTGAGCGCTAACGATTCTGTTTTTCACAGCAAGATCACATAAACTTCACACACATCTTCCCAAAGGTTCTACTTGGCACAAACACTAAACAAAACATGAAACCACATATAATCAGAGGCTAGATGCAATATTTATTCCCTAACAGCAACAAAAAAAAATTGGGTTGCCTCCCAACAAGCGCTATCGTTTTACGCCCCTAGCTAGGCACGATACAAGATAAATCCAGGTATTGCCATCTTTGGAAGGCAATCCATAAGTAGCTCTCATGATAGATTCATATGGTAATTTGATTTTCTTTCTAGGAAAGTGTTCCATGCCTTTCCTTAACGGAAATTGGAATCTAATATTTCCTTCCTTCATATCAATAATTGCACCAATCTTTCTAAGGAAAGGTCTACCAAGAATAATAGGACATGAAGGATTGCAATCTATATCAAGAACAATGAAATCTACGGGAACATAATTCCTATTAGCAACAATAAGAACATCATTAATCCTTCCCATAGGTTTCATAATAGTGGAATCTGCAAGATGCAAATTTAAAGAACAATCATCAAGTTCATGGAAACCTAACAAATCACACAAGGTTTTTGGGATAGTGGAGACACTAGCACCCAAATCACACAAAGCATAGCATTCATGATCTTTTATTTTTATTTTGATAGTAGGTTCCCACTCATCATAAAGCTTTCTAGGGAAAAAAACTTCTAACTCAAGTTTTTCTTCATAAGATTGCATCAAAGCATCAACTATGTGTTTGGTGAAAGCTTTATTTTGACTATAAGCATGTGGAGAATTTAGCACGGATTGCAACAAGGAAATACAATCAATCAAAGAGCAATTGTCAAAATTGAATCCCTTGAAATCCAAAGTAGTGGGTTCATCACTATGCAAAGTTTTAATCTCTTCACTCCCACTTTTAGCAATTTTAGCATCAAGATCTAAAAACTCCGAATCATTGGGACACCTTAAAGCATAATCATCTCCAATCCTATTTTCATCAAGATTTATACTAGAAAACAAGGATCTAATAGGATACACATCAATAACTTTCAGATCTTCATCTTTATTTTCATGATAACTAGAAGAACACGCTTTAATTTAATCCTCTCTTTTAGCATGCATCATAGCGGTTCTTTCTTTCCATTCATCAATGGAAATTCTCATGGCTTTGAGAGACTCATTGATATCATGCTTAGGTGGGATAGATCTAAGTCTCAAATAATCAACATCAAGAGTAATTCTATCCACACTTCTAGCGAATTCATCCATCTTAAGCAATTTCTCTTCAAGCATAGCATTGCAATTCTTTAGCGAGATCATAAACTCCTTAACACTAGTTTCAAATTCAAAAGGCATCTTTCCATAAGAGTCGTTGTAGGAATTACCATAAATATTAGAGGAATTACTAGGAAAAGGGCTAGGATTAAAATTACCTCTATAAGCATTGTTACCAAAATTATTCCTACCAACAAAAATCACATCCAAAGATTCCTTGTTATTTTCAATCAAAGTGGACAAAGGCATATCATTAGGATCAGAAGAAGCACTCTTAGCAGCAAATAATTTCATAAGTTCATCCATCTTTCCACTCAAAACACTAATTTCTTCAATAGCATGCACTTTTTTACTAGTAGATCTTTCGGTGTGCCATTAATAATAATTAACCATAATATTATCTAGGAGTTTGGTAGCTTCTCCTAAGGTAGTTTCCATGAAAGTGCCACCTGCGACCGAATCTAAAAGATTTCTAGAAGCAAAATTCAAGCCAGCATAAAAATTCTGAATAATCATCCATAGATTCAAATCATGTGTACGGCAATTACGTATCATCAATTTCATTCTCTCCCAAGCTTGTGCAACATGCTCATGATCTAGTTGCTTAAAATTCATAATATCGTTTCTATGAGAGATGATCTTAGCAGGAGGGAAATATACTTAGAGATAAAACCATCTTTGCACTTATTCCACGAATCAATACTATTTCTAGGCAAAGAGGAAAACCAAGATTTAGCATGATCTCTAAGTGAAAACGGAAATAACTTCAATTTAACAATATCATTATCCGTATCCCTTTTCTTTTGCATATCACACAAATCAACAAAGTTGTTTAGATGGGTAGCGGCATATTCACTAGGAAGGCCGGATAATTGATCTTTCATCAACAAAGCAAAATTGATCTCACAAGATTCAGCGTCGGTAATAGGAGCAATCGGAGTGCTAATAAAATCATTGTTGTTATTATTGGAGAAGTCACACAATTTGGTATTGTTCTGAGCCATAGTGACAAGCAAGCAATCCAACACACACAGGGAAAGAAGAAGCAAGCGAATGCTATCCCTGGATCCAGACAACGGCATCACCATCTACCCTCCTGAGGTCGTTCCCAAGAAGAAGAAGCAGATGCTATCCCTGGAGCCGCATGAGGTTGCACTACCTAGTGGCAGCACCTCAGGACCTACACCTAGGGAGGGGCCGCTGCCCTTCCTCGCATAGGATGGCGTGCCTGGCGCCCCCCTCAGGCTGGGCTCGGGGGCTCTCCTCTGGAGGGCCTCTGACTTAGCCAATGTCACGAGGGAGGCACTCAGGCACCATTTGGAGGAGTGCTTCATCACATGTTTCCCTCCGGAGGCCTCAAGGCATGAGGCACCAAGCGCTCAGGAGTTCATCAGCCAAACCATTGAAGACCTACAAGTGCCAAGGGCGATGCGGGGTGAGCGCCACCCAGCGCCTTGGAGCATAGCTGTCGCCCCAAGCTTAGGGGACGGGCTGCGCGTCTGTATCAACGTCCCCGTGGTCAACAGGATCACATCTTAGGAGCTCTACTGGCCTTCCCAGGTGGGCCAGTGTGAGGGTTCCCCTCACAACTACGTTTGCATGCCTTTCGGCCGGTCGAACCAAGCGACCCTGTAGCAGCGCCATATGCGGGAGTTCCTGGCGACTCGCGAGGCCAGGCATCAGGAGATCTAGGTGGAGTTCGACTCGGTTCTCCGCGAGATCAGGGAGGCCTCGGAGCTTCGCGGGGCGCCGGAGCCAGACGGTGCATGAGGAGCAGCGTCTGCATCAAGGGTCTTCAGCTACACCAACACTACTTCACCAACTGTGTCAGGTGACATTTTCTGGTTTTTGTTCATCTGGGAGTGCCCCTCGGGCTGCATCATTCCCAGGTCACATGGGCATGTCCCTGCGGCATGTATCCTTTTGCATCTTTAGTTTACTTGTTGGGGGCGCCCCCGGGCTGCATCATCCCCAGGCCACACAGGTCCGTCCTTGTGGCATGTATCACCCTTGCATCTTACATAAGCTAGCATAACCATGTCTGTCAGCTGCATTAAGATCACTCACCTGCCTCATCGCCACCCCGACGCCATGAATATTGTGCGCCCTCACTAGCTTGCTTGCACCCGCTTTATGATCAAGGGTAGGCACGGCGTCTGTGCTCGGGTCCGTCCCTACAGCGTCGCCAAACCCAAGCGGCTAAGCTCTGGCTCGCGGGACAGCCCCATGTACGTCACCTGCGGTGGCCCTTGGTGCCTCACCCACGCACAAGCTGGATGCTAGTAGGTAAGTTGGGGTGCACAATACGGTGCCCCGTCACTACGGCAGACGCGCACCGGTTTTCTTTTCTTAGGGCATCCACATGAGTAGACTAGGCACGGCGTCTGTGCACGGGTCCATCCCTGCAGCGTCGATAAACCCAACACCGGAGCTCTGTCTGGCGGGCCGGCCTCGTTCACGTCACCTCCTGGGGTCGTTGGTGCCCGACCTTCTCATGTGGCAACCACGAGGGATTCACCCGGTGTAGGTTGCCTGACCATCTTGCAGGACCACCTCAAGTGCTCTCACTCATGACTAGGCACAACCCACCTAGAGGTAGGGCCTCGTGAGTACCGCGCTGACTCACGGGTGTCCAGATACACCTTGTCTAGCCCTACCGCGCAAGCCACGTGTCAGGGCGGGGCTGTACACAGCCCGGGGGCTCTCCGCAGTAGGGAGTCCCCTCCCACGTTCCAGTGGAAGCACCATGCTCCGCGCTGGCACTCGACACGGTCGAGGAGCAGCTATGCCCGTGCAAGAATGGTAGCGCCATGCTCCGCGCTGGTGATAAACAACTGGGGGTGGCCTCACGGCCACATAAACCTCAGGGAGCCCCTCGGCTCGGTGACCAGGCACACTGCGTTGCGCTCCCCTCGGGAGGGTAGCGCGAGGGGGCTGGGCACGGGGGCTACGCTCAGGTCACGCCTCGCGTACGCCCCACCAGGTCCCCTGGGCCTGGTCGACACACAACCCTCCCGAGCGCAATCCCGGCAAGGACATGTATGAGGTCTGTTCGCACGTCAAGGGGGACCCTTGGGCATCGCGACCCAAGGGCCTAACAGGTCCCATAGCCCCTCACTCCCTGGTCTTGTCCTGGTGATCCAGCCAAGCCAGTGGCGGTTTAGGTACGCGCGGGGCCGGTCCCTGCTGATGTAGAACGCTAAGGCCGGCTCGCGCACTACATTTCTTAGGGCTATTCGTACGTCAAGGGGGACCCTTGGGCATCGCGACCCAAGGGCCTAACTGGTCTCGTAGCCCCTCACTCCCTGGTCTTGTCCTGGTGATCCGGCCAAGCCAGCTGCGGCTGAGGTACGCGCGGGGCCGGGCCCTGCCAACGCAGAACGCAAAAGCCCTAGCGTTTCCTACCTAGGGACCGTTTGCACGTCACGGGGGACTCCTGAGCATCGCAACTTGGGAGCCTAACTGGCCACGTAGCCCCTCACTCCCTGGTCTTGTTCCGGTGATCCGGACAAACCGGTGGTGGCTGAGGTACGCACCGGGCCAGGCTCTACCGATGTAGAACGGCAAATAGGAAGGGAACCGCGAATATCTAGCAATTATTACAAGCCAAATTGTCCTTCAAGCATCAAACATAAGTTTTAACGCCTCCACTAGGCCCATAACATGTCGCAGGAAAACGAAGATAGGGAGGAGCACCTTCACTCACCAGCAGGCCCTTCCTTCGGCCTTAGGCGCCACTGCCAGGAAGCACTTCTCCGCCGAAGGCATCACCATGCCCTGAGGAGTCGGCCTTGGCCGCGGGATCGGTGGCGTCGTCGGCTGGGGATGAGGGGTCGATGGTGAGGAACTTCTTCAACAAGGCCTCCACATGGCCCTTCACGGCTTCAGCAGCGGCCTCGCAGCGCTCCGCATCAATGGGCTCAAGCAGTGCCCCAAGGTCGGTGTTGGGATCGCGAAGGTGCAGGTGGCTAAGAACGCGAGTCAAGGTAGAAGAAGAAAGCACGCGAGCTTCCTCCTTCGCCAGGGGGCCGATCTTGCGGACGACACCCTCGAGCGCCAAGACAAGATAAGGAAGCAGCTGGGCGGGGCTTTCATCATCCATCACCAGCGGTTTCTCCAAGCCCTTCTCATAGAGTGCCCTCAGCGCCTGGCGGGACCTCTCCTCAAGGGACTTGAAGGCTGCGTGGTCCTCGGCCAGAACCTTCGCCTTGGTTGCCAGCTGGGCCTCCTTTGCTTCCGTCGCCTGCCTCAGCTCCTCCAGGCGACTGCGCTCTGCACACAGCTCCTTCGTCAACTGCTCCCACTCGGCATCGCGGCTGGCTACGGCGTCCTCTCGGGCCTTCATCCTCTCCTTATCCGCCTTGCACTTGTTACGCATGGCCCACAGCTCGGTCTCCATTGACTGGTAGCACTCCTCGACGGCCTGCGCATCCTTCAGCGCCGCCTCGCAAGTGGCTGCGGCCTGGTCGGCAGCTTGCTTGTCCTCTTCGGAGGCCACCATGACTTGGCTCAGTACATAACGGATAGACGCGTTGGAATTCAGCCAGCTGGAAATCAGCTCCAAGCGCCCAGCCACCAGACAACGATCGGCGCCTTGAAGGTCATTCTGGAGCTGCGTCAGCGCGGAAAAAGCCTCCTTCAGGGCACCGGGCAAAGTCGGAGGACCGCAAGCTAGTGGCACAATCGCAGTAGGGGGCTGAGGCATGGTCAAGACCTCCTGAGCCCTAGCAGCGCCAACAGAGGAGCTGATGATGGGTGCCTCCGGAGCCCGCTTGACCAAGGATGTGACCCCCACCTGAGGTTTGTCGATAGGGCCTTGAGATGGAGATCGAGCAGCAGAAGCAGGGGCTCCTCTGCCACCCATCTGCGTGAAAGGGGGCGAAGTCAAGCAAGGCCGTTGGGCCTCTAATGCGGCCGCCTCCCCCCTCTTCTACTTTGGCAACGGTGTTGGCCTAGCAATGTAGGGGAAGACGTTAGGAATCAACAAAGGAATCAAGAGGAAAGACAAAACCAGGCCAAAGTACTCATTGGTCCATGACGGCGAAACCTCACGGCCTCTTCAGAACCATGGAGCCCAGGCGCCCCGCAACGTGCATCGCGGCAATGCGAGCCCCCAGAGCAGACCAGGCCGTATCAGCCGGCACAGCAGTAGCGTCTGGTAGTGCAGGAGCCGAGGCGCCACCTCGGGAGATCAGCGCCGACCCGCCCTTCGTCGGGACCCCAGCCGGCAGCTTCTTCGAGGGGGTCAGCTAGGACCTCGTGACAACCCCGGCCGGGGGTGCCGCCTCCTTCACGAGGTGGTCGACGGCATCGTCGTCATCAGGCAAGGCGCACAGGAAGTCAGCCTTGCTTAGAGGGGAGGACTAGACAGTCCCCTCCGCAGTCTCCTCTAAGTCATCTTCCTCGCCGGAGTCGCCCGAAGATAGCTCCGTCGTTTTCGCTGCCACCTGAGCTTCAGGGGGCGCCGGGGGCACGAGCCCACACCCGTCGAAGGTGGGCATGGAAGCCGCCACTGTCGCCCCGTCCTGGCAGTGGTACAAGGGGATGTGAGTAGTAGGCGGATATCCCAGATCATCCCCAACCGGGAGACGGAGAGCTGCCACAAGCAGCTCGGCGGACAGTGTGTCATGGCACAGTCGGAGATTGTCCGCCTCGTCCCCGAGTGTCCACAAGGGGCGCAAGCGTGCCCGAAGTGGAGCTACACGGCGTGCCAATAATTCTTTGACAATCATGGCCCCTATCAGCTTCGCCGCCTCTGGATCATCAGGCTTCACGTCTGCGGTCATCTTCTCCAATACCTTCTCTGCCCGGGGATCGGTGAGTTTCACGTTGAGCCACCTATCGCCCGACTAGGGCACATCCGTCGGCAGCGCCAGCCGAGGATGGGAGCACTTGGCGTCCACAAGGACCCATTTGTTGCTGAAGTTCTCGGCCTTCTTCCCGGCCTTCGAGATTGCGTTGACCCCGTTCGCCTCGACGAAATTGGCACTCCCAGAGCAAAGTTTGCCCTTGTTCCTAAGGTAGAATAAGTGGCGAAGCAGCCCCACGGATGGCATCACCCCAACGAATGCCTCGCAGTAGAAGGTGAAAATTGACAAGAGGAGGACAGAACTAGGATGAAGATGAAGGGCATGCAGCTTATAGTGGCTAAGGACAGAGAAAAAGAAATCGGAGAAGGGAGGGATGAGCCCTGCAACAACACTGCTCATAAAGAAGGGATAGAAGGTACTCATAGAGTCTTCCATCTTGGCAGAGGAGGCTCGGACCATGGTCCTCCCCTTCTCGGTGGCGTCCTTCGCCTTCATCAGGAGCACGGCGGCATGGCTCATCTCCGAGACGCTGGGCGCCCACAAGGCCGGCTCATACCAGGCGGACAAAGAAGTGGCCTATGACTTGCCAAACGCCATCTGTTTCTAGCTTGGAGGGGAGACGGTGGAGATCTGGAGTCTTGTGGAGGAGAAAACAAGAAAGGGGATCTGGAGCAAGGCAAGGGCTACCAATGAAGGCATAGCAGCACGCACTTGCCTTTTGGTCAGCCGTGCGGTTGCCGAGGCGGCGTGGGGAGTGCAGACGCCCACGTCCAATCAATCGCCATGAGTCAGTCAAGGCCGTAGGCTTTTGGGGTCAGTGGCACTCCGCACTTGACCCTTGGCTTTGCCGTGAAGCCAAGCCCGAGCGCACCTTGGGCCCGGGAGCTACTGTCGGTGTTCGAGGAATGGGGTTACCCAGACTTGCCTGTCTGCGGCCCAGGGCGTGGCTCATCAGGTGGCCTGGTACGGCCCAACCTCTTCAGCAACTAGTCAAGACCTTCACGGGGGGCCGAGCCTCGCGAGGCGGGCGACGCAAGACCTCCCCTGGGGTGGTCTCTCTAGGCTGGGTCCTGAGGAGCGGAGATATCAAGGCAAGGGGCACCTCACGAGGTCCTCGTGACATGGGCAGTGATGACCAAAGGCCAGGCGGGCGCTAGCTGGTGGAGGGTGCCAGTTTCCTTTTTGGTGCTAAAGGAGCAGGCGCAGTCGAGGAGTCCCGAGGCGTCACGCAAAGGTTTCCATATCGGTGCAACGAGACCAAGATCAGCACGACAGCATAGCGGAGGTCATCGCAGAGCCGACGGAGGTGTCACCACCAGAGCCTTTGGCAGGCGAAGACCACCTTTTGTCAGGATAGCTTGTACTAGCTTCCCCCCTTCAAATTTGGCCGTTGTGGGATCCCTTCCCGCTCAATATTTGGGGAGAGGACCCGAGACTCTATAAATAGGACTAGCCACCACCATTGAGCTGGTCTCATCTTGAGTTGATCAGATAGAAGGCCACACACACACAAGCTCACTCGAGCAAGAACACCTCTCCTAAGGAGGCAGTTCACTCCATGTACTAGTTCTTCCTCAGCCTACAAGGCAATCCACCACACCACACTGGATTAAGGTATTACACCACAACGGTGGCCCGAACCAGTATAAACCTTGTGTCCTTCTTCGGATCTGACGAGCTAGGCCTAGGGATCGGCCAGCAGACGAGCTAGGGCGGGAGGAGAGATCTTCATGCGCACCCCAGAGTTCGAACCACAAGGGTTTTGCCGGAACCCAAGATCCAACACCGAGCACAGGGGAAAGCTGCGTGCGGGTTTTGCAAACGGACGAGGTGGTCTTTGGAGACCCTTTGAGATACTCTGCCGTGCCTCTACGCTGCTTGTCCCTTGGTGTATTGTCCTTCGAGAGGATTATCACTCGGTGTTGTCATGATAGGCCTCGAAAAGTGGCCTGAGCACCTTTGAAAAAGGTGTCGTGGGTTGTAAGGAACCTGAAAATATAAAAAGAAGAGAAAAATGGAAAATATGGGTGTCTGGATATGGTCTAGCTGTATTGTGGACTTTATCTTTGTTGGGCCTCCATCTTTGCCCATGGTATCTTTAGTGCGCAGTTATGTACGCGTGGCATGTAGACCGCAATTTGGCTGGGGCTAAGACGGGGGCCGGATTGCTAGCCGAGCTCCTGACGAGTTGGGCTGTCGCTCTGCAGTGTAGTCCAGACTTGTTTAATAGTGTCCGGGGGCTTGGCTGCCGATGTAGTATTTGGCTTGATAAGGCCGCCATGTACTTCCGCTGCCAGGGCCGTGGTGTACTCCTTGGTACGGAGGGAGCGTACCATGTATCCATTGACTGTTGTAACACCGCGTGGTCCGTGCATCTTGAGTTTGAGGTAAGCATAGTGCGAGACCGCATTGAAGCGAGTGAACGCAGTTCGTCCAAGCAGTGTATGATAGCCACTTCGGAAGGGGACGATGTCAAAGATCAAGTCTTCGCTTCGGAAGTTGTCCGGCGAACCGAAGACAACATCTAATGTGATTGAGCGCATATAGCGGGCCTCTACACCAGGTATTACTCCTTTAAAGGTAGTTTTGGTGGGCCTGATCCTTGAAGGATCAATACCCATCTTGTGGACTGTGTCCTGATAGAGCAGGTTAAGGCTGCTGCCACCGTCCATGAGGACCCACGTATGGTGGAATCCATCGATCATTGGATCGAGGACTAGTGCGGCCGAACCTTCGTGACGAATATTGGGCGGATGGTCTCCACGATCAAAAGTGATCAGACGGGCTAACCATGGGTTGAACTTAGGGGCGATTGGCTCTATCGCGTAGATGTCCCTTAGCGCGCGTTTGCGCTCTCGCTTGGGGATGTGGGTTACATATATCATATTCACTGTTTTGACTTCGGGGGAAATTTCTTCTAACCCCCTGTTTTCGGTGGACGCGGCTCCTCGTCGTCGTCCTCGCTGGGCGACCCTTTCTCCTTATGTTCGGTATTTAAATTACCGGCCTGTTTAAAGACCCAACAACTTCGGTTGGTATGGTTGATAGGCTTGCGGGGGTGCCGTGAATCTGGCAGGGTCTATCGAGTATTCGGTCCAAGCTGGATGAGCCCTCTCTGTTTCTTTTGAACGGCTTCTGCCGCTGACTGGACATGGAGCCACTGAACCTGGCGTTAACCGCCATGTCTTTGGTATTGTCATTATTGCTGCGGCACTTATGTTTGTTGCGTCGGGGCCTGCCGTTGTTATTCCTACTTCGGAAGTGCCAGGCTCGCTCGTACTATTACTGCTACGGGCTAGCCAGTTGTCTTCGCCCGCGCAAAAGCCGGTCATGAGTGCGGTGAGGGCTGCCATGGACTTCAACATTTCTTGGCCGAGGTGTCGGGCGAGTCATTCATCACGAATGCCATGTTTAAAGGTTACTAGGGCTTTGGTATCTGGACAATCAAGAATCTAGTTCTTTTTAATGAGGAACCTAGTCCAGAATTTTCTGGCGGACTCTTCGGGCTGCTGGACAATATGACTGAGGTCATATGCATCTGCAGGCCGAATATTGGTGCCTTGGAAGTCATCTCTAAGGGCATCCTCCAGGTCTTCCCAGCCTGCAATAGAGTTTTCCTGAAGGCTGTTTAGCTAGTGTTAGGCTGGCCCCTTAAGTTTTAGGGGAAGGTATTTGATGGCGTGTAGTTCGTGACCGCGAGCCATGGGAATGTGGAGAAGAAAATCTTCAATCCATACTGTGGGATATGTTCTGTCATCGTATGATTCAATGTTCACGGGTTTAAACCCTTCTGGGAACTGGTGCTCCATTACTTCATCAGTGAAGCATAGGGGGTGTGCGACGCCTCTATATCGGGCCACGTCACGACGCAGTTCAGATGAAGTCTGTACGCCGTTTTCGGCCCGAGCGTGGTTATACATGTCACGCCAGGATTGATGACCGTCCTCTTGTGTCGGGGCATGCCCCCGAGATCCATAGATTGATCTGGTCTGACCCACTCTATTTTCTAGGTCCTGTCGTAGGTCATATGTGTATCCCCGAGCTGTTATTTCTCTGCCCCTACGGCGAGGTGGTGCGGGCTGGTGTTCGGCTTGAGTTGTCGTTCTATCCCGGCCCTGTGGCGGTCGGTCAGGTCCGTCAGCCACATTACGCGCGGCTGGCATGGGCTCCAGCGCTTCATCGTTGAATTGGGGTAGTAGCTTACGCTTCCGGTAACTCTTTGTTGGGCGTTCGAGGCCGTATTCTTCGGCTACCAAGACATTATTCCATCTGTCATTGTGTAGCTCTTGGTCAGCTTGAAGCTTATACTGTTTCTTTTTAGGCTTCTTGTCGTGGCTATTAGCCGGCGCTTAGAGCGCTGTTGTTCAAGGGGTTCCTCTGGTACGATGAAATCTTCGTCGACGAGGCTCACGTCGTCCTCGGAGAGTGGTAGATAGTTACTATCTTCCGAGTCTTCGCTCCCTGCTTGCTCGTCAGGGTCAACGTGCCCCTCCTCCCGATCATCCTATTAGGATGTTGGTTCGATGGGGTCTTCTTGTCCTTCGACGTTCTCCGGAGTATCATTTTCTCCTGTGCCGGTATTGATGTCTTTTGCGTGATGCGATTTAGAGCGGCGCGGCTGACGTCGACGCTTCAGTGGTATCTCAGGAGGTTCATTCTCGACTGGATCCTTCTTATCACTGCCATCGCCTTCTTTGGGTGTTTCCACCATGTACACATCGTATGAGGAAGTGGCCGTCTAGCGCCCGGTGAACAGCGGGTTTTGGGCATGCTCCTCTCCGGCATCGTCGTCCATACCATCGATGTCTTCGGAGGCGTAGCCGAGCATGTGAGTTAGATCCTCGACAGTGGCTATAAAGTTGGTGGTGGGTGGGAAGTAAAGTTCCCTATTTTCAGCCCCTTGTCTGGGCTGGGCACAATTCGGAAACTGTTCCTCTATGACGGCGAGGGATCGCATTATGTCCAAAGCCTCGCTTAAGAGCGAGGTTTGGATGGGAACCGAAGCTCCTCGACCAAGCTCGCAAGACACGGATTGCGAGGGTTCGTAGCTAGTGTCCGGAGAAGAGGCCTACTTTGTGATAAATGCTGGTGGCGCTATCCTCTCATGTTCTCCAGTGTTGAGCTTTATAGCCGCAGATAGTCTGACGGGCTCTAGACTCCCGCCTTCGGACCTGGTGATGCGCTCCGGATCTAAGGCCGGAGCGGTGGTTGGAGCCGCGAACCCTTGGAAAATCAAGTCTCCTCGGATATCAGCAACATAGTTCAGATTTCCAAAACTGATCTGGTGATCAGGGGCGTAGCTGTCGACCTGCTCCAGGTGGCCAAGCGAGTTGGCACGCAGTGCGAAGCCGCCGAATACGAAGAACTGGCCAGGGAGAAAAATCTCCTTCCTGGTAACATTGTTGTAGATGATCGATGAAGCCATCGAGCCTTTTGACGACGACACTATGGAACTCTCAATGAAAGCACCAATGTCGGTGTGAAAACCGGCAGATCTCGGGTAGGGGGTCCCGAACTGTGCGTCTAAGGATCGAAGGTAACAGGAGGTAGGGGACACGTTGTTTACCCAGGTTCGGGCCCTGTTGATGGAGGTAATACCCTACTTCCTGCTTGATTGACTTTGATGAGTATAGGGGTTACAAGAGTTGATCTACCTCGAGATCGTAATGGTTAAACCCTAGATGTCTAGCCTGTATGATTATGATCCTCTATGGACTAAACCCTCATGTTTATATAGATACCGGAGGGGGCTAGGGTTGTACAGAGTCCGTTTACAGAGAAAGGAATCTTCATATCCGCACGCCAAGCTTGCCTTCCACACCAAAAAGAGTCCCATCCGGACACGGGGGAAAGTATTCCGTCTTGTATCTTCACGACCCATCAGTCCGGCCCAAATCACGTAGCCCGGACGCTCGAGGACCCCATAATCCAGGACTCCCTCAGCCCACGAGAATCAGGTACTATTATACAACGGCCGGCGCCTACGTTCACTTTCTTAGCATAAGCACCGCACCTCCGAATATTTTCAGGGCATCATTAAATTTTTCATGAGACACGTTATTTTGCTTGCACCTGTAGGGCCGTAGTTCTGGCAGTGGACATGTTACAAGTGCTTAATTACAAACCAGTGCACATATAGTTACGATGCTTTTGTTTGGTCCTAAGTATTACTGTACTTCCTAGATATTAATGCCTACTATTTTACTTTTTGCATGTTATATTTACAATGAGATTTGTCAACCAAATCTCTACTCTCTATATCTATATCTATATGTGCACTGGTTTGTAATTTAGCAAGATATATATTATACTAGCAAGAGGCCCATGTGTTGCATGGAACATCAAGATGCATTTATACGAGTTGTTTATCTTGTGGGAGACAAAGATGAAAGAGCGAAGGCCTTATCTATAAATGTGGAGAGGGGTGCGGGTATCATTCTGCTTAAGTTCAACCAAGGAGTCTTCTAGATTGTACATGTGGCAAAATCTGGTGGAATGTAGATGATATCCAATGGCTAGTAGTGCTCGGATTTGCCATCTCTGAACCATTGGATTGGTTTCAGCCAACGACCATCTTTCAAAGTTATTCACACACTATATATGGGTATAGATATAGATATAGATGATAATGGTGTTGTTCTGATGCCACATGTTGGTTACATAAGACTGCTCCATGTTCTCTATGCTTAATTACACATCAACAAACTAGCTTGTGGTTTCGTTGCTTTTTGTTCATTTTACCCTCCATTTTCTGATGCTAGCTATTACATCACTGCTCTGAGCCTCGGTTCATTACTTTTTTGTGCATTCTTGATCTTCCCAAGTTGCATGATTATTTGATGCTTCTATTAATTATGGAGCTGCCAACCCCATCAAGCAAAATATTTGTTCTTTTGGGGCTGGCACTTCGAACAAGCATAAAAATAGAGTGAAGCACATATATTGTCTTGTAAGTACACATCCTTCTTTCATTAGTTTTGATTAACCACTGATGATCAATTCGAACTAGTGCATGCGATTAAAATTAATTTTACCAAAATAGAGGGTGCACAATAAACTACAACAACTAGATTTGCAACCACGGGATGCTGACGATATCTTCAAAGAACATTGCTACAGCAGCGAGGCTTCACATCAACATATGGTAAGCTAGTGTGTTTTAGTACATGTGAAATGTAATGCGTGTGGGCTGCTTTCTTGGCTTGTGCCCTCAACCTGTAATCCTACAGAATTACAAATAGTTCAGTTGTCTGCTTTGCTGTATTGCTTGATTGGAATGCTTATTTGTTACTTGTTAGGCTATACCTGAGTTGGCTAATATGCCAGCAGTGCCTATTGAACTATCGTAAAGAAATGCATGCCTAGTTCATTTGAGTCCTTAACTTTTCCTATGAACTTCATGACAAGAGTGCCTTCGTAGTTTATATGAGGCCACACTATTAAGTGCTGTCACACCCCTAGATCAGTCCTGGCTTGTCTTTGCTTGGTCATCATGTCATCATGTTTAATCTTCCCAGAAAACTGGAAACGGGGATGTTCAAACCCTAGCAACAAATGAATTCAACTAGGGTCAAAAATAAAATCATTTCCAATGACCCAAAATGCCTTCATCAATGTTTGATAAATTTGGCAAGGCTTTGAGACCAAACCAAAAATAGTGATCATTTTTGTGGAATATTTTGGGCACTGAATTAAATCATACCTTATTTGCATTTGGGCATTTAAATTTTATATATTATTTTAAATGTCCAAATATCCATGAACTGAAATGCTGGCTGTTGGCAATAATCCAAATAGTGGCCACAATCAGTCTCATGATTATTGAAAATGCTCTGGCATTTTTAATAAAGCCAAAACAATTACAGAAAATAGAAAACACAAAGATTTAGAAGTGAGAGAGAGAGAGAGAGAGAGAGAGAGAAGGACTTACCTGGCCTTACCTGCATGGCCCAGCTAGACGGCCCAGCCCACTAGGGGCAAGGGCGTCTTCAACCTCCTGCCAGGAGGACAGGCAGGTGCATGGCGACAGCACGCGCGCTAGACTCCACCTCCTGCTTGCCGTGAGCCACGTCGACGCCACGGATGACCACCCCACTGCCGTCTGGATCGAGCTGACCCCTCACTTGCCCCCTTGCTCCCTCCCTCGTCTCTCCAGAGCCATGGCCGACGTGCCTGTGAGCACGCCGCCGCCGTAGCTGCGTCCACCGCCACCCCTCGCCTCTTCGACGCGCCCCGAGCTCCGCCGTGCCTCCATCATCCTCTCCGTCGGCCCATGCGACTGCGGGAGCCCTACAACGTCGTCCCCGACCTTTTCTTCCTCCTTCGGCCGCCGAGATCGCCGGTGACCATACGCCATACCTGATGCCTTTCCGAGCTTGCTGAGCTCCGCCTCGACTACACTGTGAGCACCTCGTCGTTATCCCTCTCCTCTCTTCCTCGTTTGCATTCCGTAGCCACACTAACCACCGGACCCGAGAGCTCACCGCCGCCGTGGTTCTTCACCGCCGCGGCCAGGGCCACCCCAGCTCGCACCTGAGCGCGTCACCGTGTTCGCTGAACTCCCAGGAGCACGCAGCACCCACTAGCTCCTCCCATAGTGCACCGTAGCCTTGTTTCCATCAACGTCCAAACACCGGCCACCGCCACGAGCTCAATTTCGGCGAGCCCGCTCCACCCCAGCTCCTCCCGCTCGCACCATTTGACGTGGGCGAGTCTCCTCGTTCCGTAGATGGCCTCAGCGTTCGATTTGGTCGCCGTGGGACGAAATCCGAGCCC
>LR738711.1:517141104-517257846 GCA_902687465.1 Secale cereale
GAAGGATCCCTAGGGACAAGAACAGTTTTTTCTTTTGCCATCAAAGGGATTGATCAACCAAGGGGCAAGAATTTTGCATTTGCCATCAAAGGAAGGATCCCTAGGGACAAGAATAGTTTTTTCTTTTGCCATCAAAGGTATTGATCAACCAAGGCGCAATAATTTTGCATTTGCCATCAAAGGAAGGATCCCTAGGGACAAGAACAGTTTTTTCTTTTGCCATCAAAGGGATTGATCAACCAAGGGGCAAGAATTTTGCATTTGCCATCAAAGGAAGGATCCCTAGGGACAAGAACAATTTTTTTGCCAATCGATGGAGTTTATCCAAAGGGCGCTTGATGTGAAGATAAGCATGTAGACCGGACCAGAAAAGACTTTAGCGAGGATTCACATGTAATCCGTAGCCCCCTAGTTTGGTCCCTTCTGCATAAAATAGTTTGTTTTGAAATATCTGTAATAATTTTCACAGGACATATATTTAGAAGAAAAAGGCTGATCCCCCGGTTTACCAAGGGTGCCGGTTTATTTATTAATCATAATATATACATAGGATACAGCAGAGCTCATGGCTTAGGTGTAGTAGGGCCGCAGGAGAGCGATGTTCCACGGCTTCTTCGTCTCTTCTTCTGATGTCCGTGAGTCTTTGTGCTCTCGAACGTCCAGCAGCTAGTATGAACCGTTGTGTAGGTTCTTGCTGACCACAAAGGGCCCTTCCCAAGGTGGGGATAGCTTGTGCATGTCTGTCTGGTCCTGGATGAGCCGGAGTACCAAGTCCCCCTCCTGGAACATCCTTGTTTTAACCCGGCGGCTGTGATATCTACGCAGGTCCTGCTGATAAATTGCAGATCTTGCTGCTACTATGTCACGCTCTTCATCCAGCCGGTCCAAACTGTTCTGTCTTGCTTGCTCATTGGCTGCTTCAACATAAGCTGCCACCCGTGGTGAATCATGGCGGATATCGCTTGGAAGAACCGCTTCAGCACCGTACACCATGAAGAAAGGTGTGTAGCCTGTGGATCTGTTCGGCGCAGTATTGATGCTCCAAAAACAGAGGGCAATTCCTCAACCCAGCACCCTGGTGTTCTTTGCAAGGGAGTCATAAGCCGGGGCTTGATACCTCGCAAAATTTCTTGATTGGCCCTTTCAGCTTGACCATTGGATTGAGGGTGAGCTACAGAAGACACATCTAGGCGAATATGCTACCTTTGACAAAACTCTTCCATCTCTCCTTTAGATAAATTGGTGCCATTGTCAGTGATGATGCTGTGTGGAAAGCCAAACCGGAAAATTACCTTCTTGATGAATTTAACCGCTGTTGCCGCATCACACTTGCTCACTGGCTCTGCCTCAATCCACTTTGTAAACTTATCCACAGCAACCAGCAGATGAGTTTTTTGATCTTGGGATCGTTTAAAAGGCCCAACCATATCAAGCCCCCAAGTCGCAAACGGCCAAGTAATTGGTATCATCCACAGCTCCTGTGCCGGAACAAGAGCACGCCGTGAAAATTTCTGACAAGCATCGCACTTTCGGACTAGATCCTCCGCATCAGCATGGGCTTTCAGCCAATAGAACCCATGACGGAAAGCTTTAGCCACCAAAGATTTTGAACCGGCATGATGACCACAATCCCCTTCATGAATCTCTCGAAGGATGTCACAGCCTTCCTCGGATGATACACACCGCTGAAACGCTCCAGAAACACTGCGATGGTGAAGTTCCCCGTTTACAATTGTCTTGGATTTGGATCACCGGATTATCTGCCTTGCTTCAATCTCATCATCCGGCAACTCTCCACGGCTTAGATATGCCAAGTAAGGGAGCGTCCAATCTGGTATAACATGAAGTGCCGGAACCAACTGCGCTTCCGGATCAGGAACAGCCAAATCCTCCTTCGATGGTACCTGAACTGATGGACTGTGTAGCTCATCCAAAAAAGTATTCGGTGGCACTGGTTTACGCTGAGAACCTATGTGATCCACCTGATATCCTTTCAAATATCCTGCAACTGCCTCAACTTCTCGTCTGTAGGCTGCCATGAGAGGGTCTTTAGAATCCCACTTGCCGGATACTTACTGTGCCACTAAGTCTGAATCACCAAAACACTTGACCTGGCTCAAGTTCATCTCCTTAGCCATCCGCAGGCCATGAAGCAATGCTTCATATTCTGCTGCATTATTAGTATAAGGAAACATTAGACGGAGGACATAACAGAATTTTCACCTCGCGGGGAAGTTAACACAACTCCAGCCCCCGAGCCTTCTAATTGTCTTGAATCGTCAAAGTGAATAGTCCAGTATGTATGATCCGGCTTTTCCTCTGGTGCTTGCAACTCTGTCCAATCATTGATGAAATGTACCAATGCTTGTGATTTGATAGTGGTGCGTGGTACATACTTCAATCCGTGTGGGCTAAGCTCAATGGCCCACTTTGCGACTCTGCCAGTGGCTTCTCTGTTCTGGATTATATCCCCCAACGGAGCTGAACTGACGACAGTTATTGGATGGCCTTGGAAGTAATGCTTCAACTTCTAGTTTGCCTTGAACACGCCATATACCAGCTTCTGCCAATGTGGGTACCTTTGTTTGGATTCAATGAGAACCTCACTGACATAATAAACCGGACGTTGAACCGGATACTCCTTTCATGCTTCTTTGCGCTCGACCACGATTGCCACGCTAACTGCCCGTGCATTGGCGGCCACGTATAACAGCAGCGGCTCCTTATCAACGGGGGCAGCAAGGACCGGTGGTTCCGTCAGTTGCCGCTTTAAATCCTCAAACGCAGCATTTGCTTCATCGCTCCATATAAACCGGTATGTCTTTTTTAGCATCTGATAAAGAAGAATCGCCTTCTCTCCCAGACGACTGATGAATCGGCTCAACGCTGTAATCCGGCCGGCGAAACGCTGGACATCATTGATGCAAGCTGGTTTAGTCAGGGACGTGATTGCCTTGATCTTCTCCGGATTGGCTTCTATTCCTCTGTTCGACACCAAGAATCCAAGGAGCTTGCCCGCCGGAACACCAAAAGCACATTTCTCCGGATTAAGCATCATTTTATAGGCCCGAAGGTTATCAAAGGTTTCCTTGAGGTCCTCTATCAATGTCTCCAACTTCCTTGACTTCACCACGATGTCATCCACATAGGCATGAACACTTTTCCCTATCTGCCCCTTAAGACAGTTCTGTACGCAACGCTGGTAAGTTGCTTGGGCACTCTTGAGCCCAAAAGGCATAGATACGTAGCAAAAGGCACCTAAAGGAGTTATGAAAGCAGTCTTCTCTTGGTCCTTAACTGCCATCTTGATCTGGTGATACCCTGAATATGCATCCAAAAAACTTAGCCGCTCACATCCCGCCATAGCATCAATGATCTGGTCAATACGAGGGAGAGCAAAAGGATTGGTTGGACAAGCTTTGTTTAGGTCTGTGTAATCCACACACATCCTCCACTTTCCATTTTTCTTTAACACCAGAACCGGATTAGCCAACCACTCCGGGTGGAACACTTCAACTATGAACCCTGCGTCCAAAAGTCTGGCCACTTCTTCACCTATAGCCTTGCGCCTTTCTTCTTTGAAGCGGCGCAGATACTGCTTGACCGGTTTGAACTTCAGATCAATATTAAGACTGTGCTCAGCGAGTTCCCTCGGTATACCTGGCATGTCAGAAGGTTTCCATGCAAAGATATCCCGGTTCTCACGGATGAACTCGATGAGCGCGCCTTCCTATTTGGGATCAAGGTTAGCGCTGATAGTGAACTGCTTGGTCGAGTCACCCGGTACAAAGTCGACTTGCTTTGTTTCTTCGGCCGATTTAAACTTCAATGCCGGATCCTGCTCTGTAGCTGGCTTCTTCAACGGGGACATATATGCCGGATCAACATTGTCTTTATAGAATTTCAACTCCTCCGTAGCACATACTGCCTCTGCATAGGCGGCGTCTCCTTCCTCGCACTCCAATGCGATCTTGCGACTTCCATGAACCGTGATGGTTCCCTTGTGACCTGGCATCTTGAGCTGCAGATAAACATAGCACGGTCTAGCCATAAACTTGGCGTAAACCGGCCGTCCAAACAGGGCATGATAGGGGCTCCGGATCTTTACAACTTCAAAGGTTATCGTCTCTGACCTGGAATCATGTTCGTCTCCAAAGGTAACATCCAGATCAATTTTCCCAACTGGGTAAGCTGATTTACCTGGCACCACTCCATGAAACACCGTATTTGACTGCCTTAGCTTCTTGTCCGTTAACTCCATGCGACGGAAAGTTTCGTAATATAAGATGTTGATGCTGCTGCCGCCGTCCATGAGTACCTTAGTGAATTTGTAGCCACCCACCTGTGGTGCTACTACTAAGGCCAACTGGCCCGGATTATCCACCCGCGGCGGGTGGTCCTCTCTGCTCCACATAATAGGCTCTTCCGACCAGTGCAGGAATCGTGGTATTGCTGGTTCAACCGTGTGTACCGCCCGCTTTAGGATTTTTTGATCTCGTTTGCACAAACTCGTAGTGAACACGTGATACTGTCCACTACTCAGCTCCTTCGGATTACTCTGGTATCTGGATTGCTGCTGCTGCTGACGCTGCTGATTGCCTTGGTTATTGTAATTATCCTGGCCATGCTGATGGTTGCTTTGGTTATTGTAACCGCCCTGACCATGCTGATGGTTGCCTTGGTTATTGTAACCGCCCTGACCATGCTGGTGATTGCCTTGGTTGTAGCCATTGTTGCCACCATGATATCCTGATCCGGAGCCATTACCCTGGTGACCCGGACTATGAAATCCGGGACCTGAGCCGCCGCCCGGTGGTCCGTTGTTGAATCTGGCCCGGTTCATGGCCTCCATCATGACCCGGCATTCCCCCCATGTGTGTTTAGCTGGGCGTTCGTGTGTGCTGTGCTTCAGGCAAGGCTTGTTCAACTGTTGATCCAGATTAATGAATCCTCCACCGCTTCGAGGAGGTGGCTTACCCTTGTGACGTTGAAAGCTTCCTTGAACCTTGGTATTGGCCACAAAATCAGAGCCACCCTCTGCCTTTCGCTTACCGTTGAAGCTTGTTCTGACCGGACTAGACTGCGCCGGTTTACCAGGCTTATTTGCTTTTCCGGACTTATCCCCATCCGCTTCTGCGTATTTAGTGTTGTCAGAGTCCCCATACTTTACCAGAGCGCTCATGAGTGTCCCCATGTCATTACAATCCCGCTTGAGCCGTCCCAACTTCAGCTTCAGAGACTCGAACCGGCAATTGTTTTCCAGTGTTACTATTGCCGTACTGGGACTGATACCGTTCGAAGAGTGTAAGATTTCTGACACTCGCCGCACCCATGCGCTCGTAGGCTCCTGCTCTCCTTGAACACATGCCGCTAAGTCTACTATTGACATTGGCTGTTTGCACGTGTCCTTGAAATTTTTGATAAACTGGTGGCGCAACTCACCCCATGATCCGATGGAGTTTGGCGGTAAGCCCTTTAGCCATGTACGGGCTGTACCCTCAAGCATCATGGTGAAATACTTTGCGCATGCCGCTTCATCCACGTCCAGCATCTCCATAGCCATCTCATAACTCTCAATTCAAGCCTCTGGAGCCAGATCTGCCATATAGTTGGGCACCTTTTGTGGACCTTTGAAATCCTTGGGTAACCTTACGCTTCATAAAGCGGGAATGAGACACTGCACTCCAAAGGAGCTCACCGTGACTCCCGTCTCTGCTGTGGTTGGGTGAACCGGCGTTGTTTGGCGGATCTCCTCGCGGGCAGTAGGTCTAGCCCGGTTCACCGCCTCCTGGGCGTGCGCCTCTGCTCCTGCCGGATTATCTTGCCTGTGACGGTGACGCCTCCGTTCACTTCTGGATACCTCCGGTTCATGCCAATGCCTAGTGTAGCTCCTGCTGTGGCGGGGTGTTGAATGAAGCCTTTCCCTGCTGTAGGAGTACGCCTGCTGCTGTGTCAACGCTGTGTCTAGCAATTCCTTGACCCTGCGCGCTTCTGCTGCCACGGGAGATGTTCCTTCAATGGGTAAAGTGGCCAGCCGTGAAGCGGCAACGACAATGTTATCCAGGGGGTTTGAGTAATGGCCAGGAGGAGTGGGGACGTGCGGAGTGGGCACAACCCGACGATCTTGCTCCGCGGTTGGTTGTTGAACCGGTGCGCCTGTTGCGGGGGCTCCCCTCCGGTTTACTTATAGATTATTGCTGGCTCCCGCTCCTGGTGTGCCAAAGAGATTCATCGCCTCATAAACCGGCGGTAGACGAGTCTGATACCGTCTGTTCCTTACTCCCTGCGCAGAAACCTGATCCATCCTGAGCCGGAAAGCTTGAGAATCCAACTCCGCTTGCCTTGTTACTATCATGACTTTCTCTGCATCCAGATCCCGTATGGCTTGCTCGATCCGGCCCTTTAGCTGAAGGATCTCTGCATCGTGTTGCGCCTTGTTAGCAGGAGCCACCTCTACTGTTGCTTGGGCTGTCAACTCCTCAACCAAGGTGGATAGAGCGTCGGATGGTGAGGGGGCTTGGTTGCTCGTCCCTGCATCGGCTACCTCTGCTGTGAACGCCCCAGTCGCTGTGGGCTGCGGCGTAGATTGTGATCCGGCCATAAAGACAGCCACCCGGTTTGACGGATCAAAGGGGTCTGGAATACTATCTCCATCGGATGCACCCTCGGATCGACCGTCCCGCAACAGATACAAAGATTCAGTCTCTCCGGATGAAGATTCATCGTCAAAATTGACAGCTGTCTCGCCACCAGAATCCGATCCGTCCTCGGCATGGACTCCATGTAATGATCCAACAAAAACGTGCTTCATGGCAGGCTGAATCCGGGCCGATCTCGCACGCTGAGCCGGCTCGACGATGTAGGGGAGGATGTCCGGCTCAGGTCCCGGTTCGCCAATCTTGCCGATGAAGACGTGGATGCCGCCGAAGGGGACCCTGTACCCGTATTCAATTGAATCGGCCTCAGGGCCCCAGCCTGCGTCGTCGATGTAGATCCGGCCGCGGTGACTCTTGGTCATCCGGCCGACCCCGTAACCCTTGAGTCCTTCAAAGCTGCCCTTCAAGAACTCGAAACCATCGTGCGATAGCCCCACGGTGGGCGCCAACTGTCGTGGAATTAGCACGGCAGATGTCCGGTTTAAAGGACTTAGGTGTGGAGCCATCGGGCGGGTTAGCTTGAAGAGGTTAAAAGCACACAAAGGACACAGAGGGTTTATACTAGTTCGGCCCCTTCGATGAAGGTAAAAGCCTACGTCTAGTTTGGTTTGGTATTGCTTGGGAGTCGATGAACAGGGAGCAGATTGCTTGCCTGTCTCTCGACAGATTGTTGCCTGTCCTTCAACCGTCGCCGGGCCGTTCCTTTATATAGGAGGCAACGATCGGTCCGGTTTACAGAGTACCGAGGCCGGCTCATACTCGTGTCCGCCTCGACCTCTTCTCTTTCTTCCTTGTATCTCAAGTTACATGATAGGATGGTTTATAAACCGTAAACTTTACACATGGGCCCTAAGCCATCATGGGTTGTAACCTCTACTGAGTTTATAACTACATAGCTATATTACCATAATCTGGATCTCCCTAGCCAGTTTATACTTGCTAGTAATATCCCTGATAGATACCGTGCGTGAAGCCACAAAGTGATATGATGTGTTACATGCTAGACCTGTGTGACTTAGGATCGGGGTCTTGACAGTTTTGGTATCAGAGCCTGACTGCCTGTAGGATTACCAAGCCAATCTTGTCGAAGTTGTGTCTAGAAACTCTTTAGTTATATTAAGGGAATTGATTGTGGAAGGGAACGTAAGGCTCTTTTTAATCCTTTACCCTATGACCTTCTGATCTGAGTCACCTTCTTCTATTCTACGGGGATTAAGAACTAGGACTCTCATTCTTTTTATCAGGATCACGTCAATGGTGGATTCAACTCTCAGTTCAGTTTCTACTACTTCCGTATGTTGACAGTTGGTCTTAGAACCTTGATATTGTGAGGTTAGGTGGTTATGCCATCATCTTTCTGCACGATGTCTCAAGTCTTTTTTGAGCATTTACAGCCGTTATCCTGTCCGAGTCATCCCAGGTTTCTAAATAGTCTGATGCATTTGCAAATCCCTTCTTCCCGTTCCCGATGCTCCTTTGGGCCAGACTAAGCACGCTAATTGGTGTGTTGAGGTACTCCGTTGCCTCGACATATAGGTTGGAGCTATTACTATGACCCTAGGTGTCTTAGAGAATCACCGAGTAATCTAGCAATGTTTTATATTCCAAGTGTGATGAATTCTGGCCTTCATTCTCGAAAGCATCCCGTGATGCCATTTAGTTAGTAGGCATTCTATTCGTGGGTTCTTGAACCCGAGATTCACCTTACTTGCTTCAGGTTGATAGCATTTGCTAGTTCCTTTAGGATATTAGTAACCTTGTGATAGTCCTCTAGGTCCGTGGTTATAGTTCTTCCAATACCATGAACCATCATGGCAGAAGTTCTTCTGAACCAAAAGATCACAACCAGAGTGCTCTTGATGAGTTCTCCATCCCACATTGTGACTCTGCCAGTCCTACCTTTCTGCATAGGTTATCCAGAAGAAATATGTTGAACTAGTTCGACATGCTAACCTATGCATCCACAACTCAGAAAGTTATATGTTCCTTTGAGTTGTCCCTCTTTAGTTGTATTATGACCCCCGTCTATCAGTTGATAGCCAGGAGTAGTTGTGCATTCGTGTTCATCGATGCCTTTTACTCTTGTGGTCCGTCAAGCCATTTTATTTCAGAATGACTAGGAGAAACAAACTCCAGTACCTTATCCATATCCAGGACTCGGTCAAAGTAGTTGTACTCTGTAGATTAGACTGCCAATCCAGCTTCTAACCTGTTCTACCCTAGAGTGTTACCCTCTTGCATGTCAAGAATGTCATGGGAATTGCACCACCTCCTATGAACTCTTGATATAATGATACTTCTCTCCGTCATCGTTCATTCCTTGGTCTCCATGTTATTATAACTGGAACACTGACAAGTGAATCATGATGTGGGAAATCAATACTCCTAGCAACTCCGTTGCTTGGTAGTTAATGGACGATAATCTCATTCTTAGTGTGCTGGTTACCCAATCATCATTCTAAGATTGATCGTGCTACCTTGTCCATTGTTCCTGGTGCACTTGTCGATCAATGAGTTAGGGTTGTATCAATCTCTGGCTCTTTTGATCATATCGTCTTGCCCTGAAAAGCAAGATTGTTCCCGAGCTTAATAACATATCGGTGGTTCGTGATTTTCTAAATTTCTTCTCAGTGGTATTACCAGGTTGTTCCCTGACCGCTATGTTGAGCTCGTGATCAAGTTGGTTTACTTATAAACTACCCCTTCTCCAAGAATCCGAGTTGGATACCCCTGAGCTAGTTGGTTGAGTTAAACAACCACTTGGAGAGTTGGAAGTAAAAGTTTATCCAACTTAGTTCATTCAAAGGGATATCTGTGTGCGTGTGTTGAAGATAGATGATATCTTCTTCAATTGATCTCCGTGATCATTTGTGGATCTATTGTCTTGTCCAAACTTTGATTTGAGTATGGGTTATTGTCAAGTCAAATCGACACCAACGATATTCGTAATGTTGTCTTACTCATGGTTGATCCCTCGAGCATGCACCATTACATCTTTTCGTCTGACCAATGCTATCACCCTGTTCACTTAATTGTGGAATTCCACTTATATGGGAACCTGGATGAATTGTTGTTGAGCCAATCAGCAATATTTTTATCTTCTCCATGATTTTGTTGGACATTATGCTAGTGTTGGAAACTTTGTAAGCGTTGCCTTCATGTCCCGTTCATGGGGTATATTTTGGATGAGAGAAGTGACTTCCCCTAATTCACGTGTAATTGATGTAAGTTTCCATCGTGAGTTGAGAAAGTTTATTTTGCTTCCTATGGAATCGTCCCAAGTCTGTCATGCACATGTGCGAAGTATTCTGTGGTCTGGAGACTTGCAACCTTCATTCGATATGAATCCCTAGCACACCAAGCCACTGATTGAATTGTTCAAGGAAGAGAAGTCTATGCTTGGGATCTAATCCATGGACTTGCGTAAAGACTTTGATATCCTCGTTGATGGTTCCCAACCTGAACTCGGTAGTATTTTATTGTAAGACTACTACGTGGTCATGTTTAACTGCGACAACATGTTCACATGTGTGTAGCAGAACCAGCTCATTTCTTGGAGCTTGCTATCGTAGTTCACTCCTCGAGAATCTCGCAACGCCATCTCATCGATTTTGCAAACATTATTTTACAGACATGACGTGTGAAATATCCTGTTAACAACCAGATCTGAATCTCAGGCAGAAATGATGGTTGACAAATTCCCAACATTTGCATTGTGTTCCCAGCTTGCACTGCCATTGTGCTTTTTACCATGGGTTGTCCTCTCGACAATTACTAGTCAGGATTATCTTCAAAAGTGAACTTACCATGGGTCCCATCCATCTCCGATGATAAGCAAAATCATCCATTACGTTGTCTTCAACAAGGTAGTCCTCATCGTCCATCCTAGGCCAAGTATGCCATTCTTCCGAACTCCTTCAAACGATCGTTTGTGAATTGCCTTAGGGTGGTATAGAAAGTTTCAATGATTTATGTATCAAAACTTCTTTTTGCCACTTCAGGGAATAACTCTATGAGTCACCTTCTCTAAGGTGCCCCGTCTGGTGACATCGATCACCATCTTATTAGGTGTGGAATTATTGCCTACCCAGTGAATCTTCATAATTTGTTTCACTCCATCCCTCTGGATGTGTGTTCCGTGTCTCATTTCAAGAGTTGTTTCGACTTCTCAATCCATGAGTAGATTTTGAATTGCTCGATCTTCGAGAAGATCAAATCCTATAGAGTTTCCGTTCTTTTGTCGTCGTGTTGGATGAAGTTTTGAAAACAAAGATGCCAAGATCAACAACTTCGAGGAGGACAGTTGGATCGTGAAGATTGTGTTAGCTTTGTGCCCCTCTGTCTTCTTACCATACGTCTTGAATCTCGGGACGAGATTCTTGTTTAGTGGGGGTGAGTTGTCACAGCCCTAGATTAGTCCTTGCTTGTCTTTGCTTGTTCATCATGTCATCATGCTTAATCTTCTCAGAAAACTGGAAATGGGGATGTTCAAACCCTAGCACCAAATGAATTCAACTAGGGTCAAAAATAAAATCATTTGCAATGACCCAAAATGCCTTCATCAATGTTTAATAATTTTGGCAAGGCTTTGAGACCAAACCAAAAATTGTGAACATTTTCGTGGAATATTTTGGGCACTGAATTGAATCATACCTTATTTGCATTTGGGCATTTAAATTATATATATTATTTTAAATGTCCAAATATTCATGAACTGAAATGTTGGCTGTTGGAAATAATCCAAACAGTGGCCACAATCAGTCTCATGATTTTTGAAAATGTTCTGGCATTTTTTAATAAAGCCAAAACAATTACAGAAAATAGAAAAGAGAAAGATTTAGAAAATAGAGAGAGAGAGAAGGACTTACTTGGCCTTACCTGCACGACCCAGCTAGACGTCCCAGCCCACCAGGGGCAAGGGCGTCTTCAACCTCCTCCCAGGAGGACAGGCAGGTGCGTGGCGACAGCACGCGCGCCAGCCTCCACCTCCTGCTTGCCGCGAGCCACGTCAACACCACGGATGACCACCCCACTGCCGTCCGGATCGAGCTGACCTCTCACTCGCCCCTTGCTCCCTCCCTCGTCTCTCTAGAGCCATGGCCGACGCGCCCGTGAGCACGCCGCCGCCGTAGCTGCGTCCACCGCCACCCCCTCGCCTCTACGACGTGCCCCGAGCTCTGCCTTGCCTCCCTCATCCTCTCCGTCGGCCCATGCGACCGCGGGAGCCCTACAGCGTCGTCCCCGACCCCTTCTTCCTCCTTTGGCCGCCGAGATCGCCGGCGACCATACGCAGTCCCTGATGCCTCCCCGAGCTTGCCGAGCTCCGCCTCGACTCCGCTGTGAGCACCTCGTCGTTTCCCCTCTCCTCTCATCCTCGTTTGCATGCCGTAGCCACACTAACCACTAGACCCGAGAGCTCACCGCCGCCGTGGTTCTTCATCGCCGCGGCCAGGGCCACCCCAGCTCGCACCTGAGCGCGTCACCATGTTCGCTGAACTCCCAGGAGCACACAGCACCCACTAGCTCCTCCCCTAGTGCACCGTAGCCTTGTTTCCATCAACGTCCGAACGCCGGCCGCCACCACGAGCTCAACTCCGGCGAGCCCGCTCCACCCCAGCTCCTCCCGCTCGCAACATTCGACGCGGACGAGTCTCCTCGTTCCGTAGATGGCCTCGGCCTTCGATTTGGTCGTCGTGGGACGAAATCCGAGCCCCTCCGCCGCGTTTGTCGCCGCCGACAACGAGCCGCCGATGCTTTTTGACTTGTTTGACCAGTGGGTTGACCACCCCGGGTCACTGATGTATGGGCCCCACGCCCTTAGTTAACCACTGACTTGCTGACAAGTGGGACCCGCCCTATTAATTAACCTAGGTTAGTACTAATTAATTGGTTAGTTAGTTAGTCACTGACATGTGGGCCTGGCCTGTCTAATTATAGTTTAGGATTTAATTAGTGTTAATTAACCCTGTTAATTAGCAGAGCCACTAACGTGTGGACCCCACATGTCAGGTTTGACCTGGTCTGACCCTGTTGACCTGCTGACACCAGAGTGACGTCATGCTGATGTAGTAATTGTTTCTGGGATTTTAAATAAATCAGAAATGATTTATTTATTCCAGAAAATAGTTAAAACTTCTAAAAATCATAGAAAATAATCTATAACTCCAATGAAAATAATTTATATATGAAAAATTATCAGGAAAATCCAAGGAATCTGTTTATGGCATTTTCATGCATGTTTGAACAAGTTAAACCTGCTGATCAGATCAAATCAATTAAATGACATTTAAATAACCACATGTGGAGTTTGAATTTGAATCTTGGTTCAAATCAACTTCATTTAAATTGTTGCTTGTTGCATTAGCTCAAATCACAGCATATTGCCATGTCATGAGCATGCATCATATTGTTGCATTGCATTGATTGTGTTCTTTCTCTATTGCCGGTGTTTGTCCCCTCTCAGTAGACGACGTTCCGACGATATGAGATCGGTGACACTGATGAAGACATAGTACTATCTTCGGAAGTGCCAGGCAACCAAACCCCCATTGAGCATTCCGATACAATCCCACTCTCTCGCTCCTGCTCTCCTTTACTGCATTAGGACAACAATGATTGAACTGCTTTTTGCTGCAGTAGCTGAACCCCTTTCCTCTGCATGACCTGTCATTGCCAAAGTAAATAGTTGAAACCCACTAGCATGAGTAGGACTTGTTTGAGCCATGTTGTGCCTACTCATCCATGCTTGTTTCTCATGCCTGCTATTGCTTAGAGTTGTGTCCGGTCTGATTCATCGAGGATGAATTGGAATGTGGTGAACATGTCCTACTGTGTGTGAGCTAAGTGTGTGAACACGATTTGGTAAAGGTAGCGGTGAGAGGCCATGTAGGAGTACATGGTGGGTTGTCTCACTGGAACCGTTCTTAAGAACTGAGTTCTGTGTAAGTTTTCCAATGACTAGCTACTACCACACACTGGGTTCCGGTAACTCGACCCCTCTCGACTTATTAATCAACTAGATCTCTATCCAGGAGTTGCAACTAGTTTCTGGTGTTTGTAGGTAGTGCTGGTAGTCTACCAAGCGGCACATGGTACATGTCGGCTTGGGACAGACTAGGCACCGTGGCAAGGTGTACCAAGCGTAGATCCATCCGTCGAGGTGTGCTTGGGAACCTTGCGCATATTGTTCGGGGCCGTGAGCGACACCCCGGCAAGATCTCGTTACAGATGGAACCCGAATAGGCGATAAACCTAGACTAGAGTCTTTTGTGGTTAGTCAGGTCGTGGCCGACACCCTCGCCAGGCTTCCGCTTGAAGGTTGCCAGGATACACGACGTGTACATGGCGGTAAGTGGCGAGAGCCTATGGGAAGAAGTACACCCCTGCAGGGTTAACATGAATTATTCGAATAGCCGGGTCCGCGGTTACGGACTTCTTGGATGCTTACGTGGTACATAGACAACCTGAAGTGGATACTCTAAAATGCTCAAGACAAGTGTGAGTGCTATGGATGGCCTTCTCGTAGGGAGACGGGAACAGATCCATAGTGGTGTATTGATTGGTGATTATGTGGACTCGTGTGCGCCACCTCAAAAGAGTTACTTGGAGTCGTAGTTCAGGATAGCCACCGAGTCAAAGCTGGCTTGCTACAGTCAAACTCCACCACCCCTTTGTTGATACTGATGCATGTGTAGCTCGTTCTGATATAAGTATTGCTGAGTACCATTGTACTCACATTTGATTAATTTATGTTTTGTAGAGAGACTTCAGTCACTAGAGGTTCCGCGTGGACTTCGACGTTTAGCTTGTTACCTCACCTACGATCTTGTAACCTTGGGAGGGTCTTGTAGATATTTACGCTTCTCAGCCTTTTTCATTTGTAGTTGTCTATACTCAGACATGTTATGCTTCTGTTGCCTGTATGCTCTGTATGTAGGGTCATGAGACCCATTGCATGTAATAAATTTTATGATGGCTCTTCTGGGCCTTTATCTATATGAGTCATTGAGTTATGTTGTGATGCCATGTTGTACATCACATACTTGTCTGTTATGCGTACGTGTAATGTATATTGCTATGTGTGGGATCCGACACCTAGTTGTTTACCCTTGGTAGCCTATCTTACGGGGAAATGTCTCCTAGTGCTTCCACTGAGCCTTGGTTGCTTGCTACTGGTCCGGAACACTTAGGTTGGCCGACATGTGTCCTTGTTCGTTCCTGTTTCTGTTCCTTAGGGGAAATGTTACACGTTGTTCCTTTAAGTCCTTGTAGCTTGCTACGACTTGGGTTCATACGTTGATGACCGACACGTTCGTTGCTGGGTCATGTATGCCTCTCTCTGTAATTTACCGCCACTTTTGGTTTATAACTAGTCATGTCGGCCCGGGTTCTTTGTCATATGGATGCTAGGACACTATCATATACGTGTGCCAAAATGCGCAAACGGTCCCGGGCCAGGTAAGGTGGCACCCGTGGGGATACCGTGCGTGAGGCCGCAAAGTGATATGATGTGTTACATGCTAGACCTATGTGACTTAGGATCGGGGTCCTGACAGCTTTGGTATCAAGGCCTGACTGCCTGTAGGATTACCAAGCCAAACTTGTCGAAGTTGTGTCTAGAAACTCTTTAGATATATTAAGGGAATTGATTGTGGAAGGGAACGTAAGGCTCTTTTTACTCATTTACCCTATGACCTTCTGATCTGAGTCACCTTCTTCTATTCTACGGGAATTAAGAACTAGGACTCTCATTCTTTTTATCAGGATCACGTTAATGGTGGATTCAACTCTCAGTTCAGTCTTTACTACTTCCGTATGTTGACAATTGGTCTCAGAACCTTGATATTGTGAGGTTAGGTTGTTATGCCATCATTTTTCTGCACGATGTCTCAAGTCTTTTTTTAGCATTTACAACCGTTATCATGTCCGAGTCATCCCAGGTTTCTAAATAGTCTGATGCATTTGCAAATCCCTTCTTCCCGTTCCCGATGCTCCTTTGGGCCAGACTAAGCACACTAATTGGTGTGTTGAGGTACTCCGTTGCCTCGACATTTAGGTTGGAGCTATTACTATGACCCTAGGTGTCTCAGAGAATCATCGAGTAATCTAGCAATGTTTTATATTCCCAGTGTGATGCATTCTGGCCGTCATTCTCGAAAGCATCCCGTGATGCCATTTAGTTTGTAGGCATTCTTTTTGTGGGTTCTTGAACCCGAGATTCACCCTAATTGCTTCATGTTGATAGCATTTGCTAGTTCCTTTAGGATATTAGTAACCTTGTGATAGTCCTCAAGGTCCGTGGTTATCGTTCTTCCAATACCATGAACCATCATGGCAGAAGTTCTTCTGAACCAAAAGATCACAACCAGAGTGCTATTGATGAGTTCTCCATCCCACATTGTGACTCTGCCAGTCCTACCTTTCTGCATAGGTTATCCGGAAGAAATATGTTGAACTAGTTCGACATGCTAACCTATGCATCCACAACTCAGAAAGTTGCATGTTCCTTTGAGTTGTCCCTCTTTAGTTGTATTATGACCCCAGTCTATCAGTTGATAGCCAGGAGTAGTTGTGCACTCGTGTTCATCGATGCCTTTTACTCTTGTGGTCCGTCAAGCCATTTTATTTCAGAATGACTAGGAGAAACAAACTCCAGTACCTTATCCATATCCAGGACTTGGTCAAAGTAGTTGTACTCTGCAGATTAGACTGCCAATCTAGCTTCTAACCTGTTCTACCCTGGAGTGTTACCCTCTTGCATGTCAAGAATGTCATGGGAATTGCACCACCTCCTATGAACTCTTGATATAGTGATACTTCTCTCCGTCATCGTTCATTCCTTGGTCTCCATGTTATTGTAACTGGAACACTGACAAGTGAATCATGATGTGGGAAATCAATACTCCTAGCAACTCCGTTGCTTGGTAGTTAATGGACGATAATCTCATTCTTAGTGTGCTGGTTACCGAATCATCATTCTAAGATTGATCGTGCTACCTAGTCCATTGTTCCTGGTGCACTTGTCGATCAATGAGTTAGGGTTGTATCAATCTCTGGCTCTTTTGATCATATCGTCTTGCCCTGAAAAGCAAGATTGTTCCCGAGCTTAATAACATATCGGTGGTTCGTGATTTTCTAAATTTCTTCTCGGTGGTATTACCAGGTTGTTCCCTGACCGCTATGTTGAGCTCGCGATCAAGTTGGTTTACTTATAAACTACCCCTTCTCCAAGAATCCGAGTTGGATACCCCTGAGCTAGTTGGTTGAGCTAAACAACCACTTGGATAGTTGGAAGATAAAAGTTTATCCAACTTAGTTCATTCAAAGGGATATCTGTGTGCGTGTGTTGAAGATAGATGATATCTTCTTCAGTTGATCTCCGTGATCATTTGTGGATCTATTGTCTTGTCCAAACTTTGATTTGAGTATGGGTTATCGTCAAGTCAAATCAACACCAACGATATTCGTAATGTTGTCTTACTCATCGTTGATCCCTCGAGCATGCACCATTACATCTTTTCGTCTGACCAATGCTATCACCGTGTTCACTTAATTGTGGAATTCCACTTATATGGGAACCTAGATGAATTGTTGTTGAGCCCATCAGCAACATTTTTATATTCTCCATGATTTTGTTGGACATTATGCTAGTGTTGGAAACTTTGTAAGCGTTGCCTTCATGTCCCGTTCATGGGGTATATTTTGGATGAGAGAAGTGACTTCCCCTAATTCACGTGTAGTTGATGTAAGTTGCCATCGTGAGTTGAGAAAGTTTATTTTGCTTCCTATGGAATCGTCCCAAGTCTGTCATGCACATGTGCGAAGTATTCTGTGGTCTGGAGACTTGCAACCTTCATTCGATATGAATCCCTAGCACACCAAGCCACTGATTGAATTGTTCAAGGAAGAGAAGTCTATGCTTGGGATCTAATCCATGGACTTGCGTAAAGACTTTGATATCCTCGTTGATGGTTCCCAACCTGAACTCGGTAGTATTTTATTGTAAGACTACTAAGTGGTCATGTTTGACTATGACAACATGTTCACGTGTGTGTAGTAGAACTAGCTCATTTCTTGGAGCTTGCTATCGTAGTTCACTCCCCGAGAATCTCGCAACGCCATCTCGTCGATTTGTGTTGCAAACTTTCTTTTCCCGACATGACGTCTGAAATCTCCTGTTAACAACCAGATCTGAATCTCAGGCAGATATGATCGTTGACAAATTCCCAACATTTGCATTGTGTTCCCAGCTTGCACTACCATTGTGCCATTTTACCATGGGTTGTCCTCTCGATAATTACTACTCAGGATTATCTTCAAAAGTGGACTTACCATGGGTCCCATCCATCTTCGATGATAAGCAAAATCATCCATTACATTGTCTTCAACAAGGTAGTCCTCATCGTCCATCCTAGGCCAAGTATGCCATTCTTCCGAACTCCTTCAAACGATCATTTGTGAATTGCCTTAGGATGGTATAGAAAGTTTCAATGATCTATGTATCAAAAGTAATTCTTTTTGGCACTTCAGGGAAAAACTCTATGAGTCACCTTCTCTAAGGTGCCCCGTCTGGTGACATCGACCACCATCTTCTTAGGTGTGCAATTATTGCCTGCCAAGTGAATCTTCATCATTTGTTTCACTCCATCCCTCTGGATGTGTGTTCCATATCTCAGCTCAAGAGTTGTTTCGACGTCTCAATCCATGAGGTGATCTTGAATTGCTCGATCTTCGAGAAGATCAAATCCCGTAGAGTTTCCGTTCGTTTGTCGTCGTGTTGGATGAAGTTTTGAAAACAAAGATGCCAAGATCAACATGATGCAATGACTCAACAACTTCGAGGAGGACAGTTGGATCGTGAAGATTGTGTTAGCTTTGTGTCCCTCTGTCTTCTTACCATACGTCTTGAATCTTAGGACGAGATTCTTGTTTAGTGGGGGTGAGTTGTCATAGCCCTAGATCAGTCCTTGCTTGTCTTTACTTGGTCATCATGTCATCATGTTTAATCTTCTTGGAAAACTGGAAATGGGGATGTTCAAACCCTAGCACCAAATGAATTCAACTAGGGTCAAAAATAAAATCATTTCCAATGACCCAAAATGCCTTCATCAATGTTTGATAATTTTGGCAAGGCTTTGAGACCAAACCAAAAATAGTGTTTTTGTGGAATATTTTGGGCACTGAGTTAAATCATACATTATTTGCATTTGGGCATTTAAATTTTATATATTATTTTAAATGTCCAAATATTCATGAACTGAAATGTTGGCTATTGGAAATAATCCAAACAGTGGCCACAATCAGTCTCATGATTTTTGAAAATGCTCTGGCATTTTTTAATAAAGCCAAACCAATTAATGAAAATAGAAAACAGAAATATTTAGAAAAGAGAGAGAGAGAGAGAGAGAGAGAGAGAGAGAGAGAGAAGGACTTACCTGGCCTTACCTGCATGGCCCAGCTAGACGGCCCAGCCCACCAGGGGCAAGGGCATCTTCAACCTCCTGCCAGGAGGACAGGCAGGTGCGTGGCGACAGCACGTGCGCCAGCCTCCACCTCCTACTTGCCGCGAGCTACGTCGACGCTGCGGATGACCACCCCACTGTCGTCCGGATCGAGCTGACCTCTCACTCGCCCCCTTGCTCCCTCCCTCGTCTCTCCAGAGCCATGTCCGACGCGCCCGTGAGCATGCCGCCACCGTAGCTGCGTCCACCGCCACCCCTCGCCTCTCCGACGCGCCCCGAGATCCGCCGTGCCTCCCTCATCCTCTCTATCGGCCCATGCGACCGCGGGAGCCCTACAGCATCGTTCCCGACCTCCTCTTCCTCCTTCGGCCGCCGAGATCGCCGGCGACCATACGCCGTCCCTGATGCCTCCCCGAGCTTGCTGAGCTCCGCCTCGACTCTGCTGTGAGCACCTCGTTGTTTCCCCTCTCCTCTCTTCCTCGTTTGCATGCCGTAGCCACACTAACCACCGGACTCGAGAGCTCACAGCCGCCATGGTTCTTCATCGCTGCTGCCAGGGCCACCCCAGCTCGCACATGACCACGTCACCGTGTTCGCTGAACTCCCAGGAGCACGCAACACCCACCAGCTCCTCCACCAGTGCACCGTAGCCTTGTTTCCATCAACGTCCGAACGCCGGCCGCCGCCAAGAGCTCAACTCGGGTGAGCCCGCTCCACCCCAGCTCCTCCCGCCCGCACCATTCGACGCGGACGAGTCTCCTCGTTCCGTAGATGGCCTCGGCCTGTGATTTGGTCGTTGTGGGACGAAATCCGAGCCCCTCCGTCGCGTCTGTCGCCGCCGGCAACGAGCCGCCGGCGCTTTTTGACTTGTTTGACTCGTGGGTTGACCAGCCCGGGTCACTGACGTATGGGCCCCATGCCCTTAGTTAACCACTGACTTGCTGACAAGTGGGGCCCGCCCTGTTAATTAACCTAGGTTAGTACTAATTAATTGATTAGTTAGTTAGTCTCTGACATGTGGGCCCTGGCCTATCTAATTATAGTTTAGGATTTAATTAGTGTTAATTAACCCTTTTAATTAGCAGAGCCACTAACGTGTGGACCCCACACGTCAGGTTTGACCTGGTCTGACCCTGTTGACCTGCTGACACTAGAGTGACGTTATGCTGATGCAATAATTGTTTCTGGGATTTTAAATAAATCAGAAATGATTTATTTATTCCAAAGATTAGTGAAAACTTCTAAAAATCATAGAAAATAATCTATAACTCCAATGAAAATAATTTATATATGAAAAATTATCAGGAAAATCCAAGGAATCTATTTATGGCATTTTCATGCATGTTTGAACAAGTTAAACCTACTGATCAGGTCAAATTAATTAAATGACATTTAAATAACCACATGTGGAGTTTGAAGTTGAATCTTGGTTCAAATCAACTTCATTTAAATTGTTGCTAGTTGCACTAGCTCAAATCACAGCATATTGCCATGTCATGAGCATGCATCATATTGTTGCATTGCATTGATTGTGTTCTTTCTCTGTTGCCGGTGTTTGTCCCCTCTTAGTAGACGACGTTCCGACGATATGAGATCGATGACACTGATGAAGACATAGTACTATCTTCGGAAGTGCCAGGCAAGCAAATCCCCATTAAGCATTCCGATACAATCCCACTCTCTCGCTCCTGCTCTCCTTTACTGCATTAGGACAACAATGATTGAACTGCTTTTTGCTGCGGTAGCTAAACCCCTTTCCTCTACACGACCTATCATTGCCAAAGTAAATAGTTGAAACCCACTAGCATGAGTAGGACTTGTTTGAGCCATGTTGTGCCTACTCATCCATGCTTATTTGTCATGCCTGCTATTGCTTAGAGTTTTGTCAGGTTTGATTCATCGGGGATGAATTGGAATGTGGTGAACATGTCCTACTGTGTGTGAGCTAAGTGTGTGAACACGATTTGGTAAAGGTAGCGGTGAGAGGCCATGTAGGAGTACATGTTGGGTTGTCTCACTGGAACGGTCCTTAAGAACTGAGTTCTGTGTAAGTTGTCCAATGACTAGCTACTACAACACATTGGGTTCCTGTAACTCAACCCCTCTCGACTTATTAATCAACTAGATCTCTGTCCAGGTGTTGCAACTAGTTTCTGGTGTTTGTAGGTAGTGCTGGTAGTCTACCAAGTGGCACACGGTACATGTGGGCTTGGGATAGACTAGGCACCGTGGCACGGTGTACCAAGCGTAGATCCATCCGTCGAGGTGGGCTTGGGAACACTGCGCACATCGTTTGGGGCTGTGAGCGACACCCCGACCGGATCTCCTTACAGATGGAACCCGAATAGGCGATAAACCTAGACTAGAGTCTTGTGTGGTTAGTCAGGTCGTGGCCGACACCCTCGCCAGGCTTCCGCTTAAAGGTTGCCGAGATACACGACGTGTACATGGCGGTAAGTGGCGACAGCCTGTGTGTAGAAGTACACCCCTGCAGGGTTAAAGTGATCTATTCGAATAGCCGGGTCCGCGGTTATGGACTTCTTGGATGCTTACGTGGTACATAGACAACCTGAAGTGGATACTCCAAAATGCTCAAGACAAGTGCGAGTGCTATGGATGGCCTTCTCATAGGGAGACGGGAACAGATCCATAGTGGTGTATTGATTGGTGATTATGTGGACTCGTGTGCGCCACCTCAAAAGAGTTACTTGCAGTCATAGTTCAGGATAGCCATCGAGTCAAAGCTGGCTTGCTGCAGTCAACTCCACCACCCCTTTGTTGATACTGATGCATGTGTAGCTAGTTCTGATGTAAGTCTTGCAGAGTACCTTTGTACTCACGTTTGCTTAATTTATGTTTTGCAGAGAGACTTCAGTCTCACTAGTGGTTCCACGTGGACTTCGACGTTTAGCTTGTTACCTCAGCTACGATCTTGTACCCTTGGGAGGGTCTTGTAGATAGTCAGGCTTCTCAGCCTTTTACATTTGTAGTTGTCTATACTCAGACATGTTATACTTCCGTTGCCTGTATGCTCTGTATGTAGGGTCATGAGACCCACTACTTGTAATAAATGTTATGATGGCTCTTCTGGGCCTTTCTCTATATGAGTCGTTGAGTTATGTTGTGATGCCATGTTGTACAACACATACTTGCATGTTATGCGTACGTGTAATGTGTATTGCTATGTGTGGGATCCGACACCTAGTTGTTTACCCTTGGTAGCCTATCTTACAGGGAAATGTCTCCTAGTGCTTCCACTGAGCCTTGGTAGCTTGCTACTTCTCCGGAACACTTAGGCTGACTGGCATGTGTCCTTTTTTGTTCCTGTGCCTGTCCCATAGGGGAAATGACACGCGTTGTTCCTTTAAGTCCTTGTAGCTTGCTACGACTTGAGTTCATACGTTGATGACCGACACGTTCGTTGCTGGGTCATGTATGCATGTCTTTGTAATTTAGCGCCACTTTTGGTTTATAACTAGCCATGTCGGCCCGGGTTCTCTGTCATATGGATGCTAGCGACACTATCATATACGTGTGCCAAAATGTGCAAACAGTCCCGGGCCAGGTAAGGTGGCACCCGTGGGGATACCGTGCGTGAGGCCGCAAAGTGATATGATGTGTTACATGCTAGACCTGTGTGACTTAGGATCGGGGTCCTGACAAGTGCTTTCTCAGATTATTTCAAGTACTTAGATGTCTGGGCAACTTAAACATAGCGGTGGTACACTACCCGTCATCTAGGGATGTCAAACCGGGTCCCGTTTAATCCCGATTAAAGTCCACTCATGGTATGATAGTTCAAAAGAGTTTTTGTTTTTTAGGAACATGAACTAGCGAGCTAGCAAAAACTAACTTGATGGGACTGGGGATGTCATTTATTTGCCACTTACATCCCTATTCATCTTACATTTTAATTTGTTTTCGGCTCATGCTACTTCGAGCCATTTAAATATAGCTTACCATACTCGGCAATTATTTGTATGTCGTTTACCATGTAAGCTTACTGCCTCGATCATGCGATAACTATCTCTTACTTATGTCCAGCAGAAACCTTTCAGGATGTCGTTGACACTAGGTCACAATATACAACACCAGAATCTACTTTTGGAAGCAGTGCGCCATCCATGCTACCAGATGGTAGAAATTCAAAGGAAACACCGCTGGAGAGTAGTCTGAGCACATATATTATAGTTCTTGAGGCTCTACTAGAGGCAGAAAGAGATGGTGTGGCTGCCATGAATGAGGTAATCTTGATATTGAGGCTAGAAATTATTCAATTAGATGCACACATTATGCAAGCAACCCAAGAATTGGAGGAAGTGAGACTGTTGCATTTGAAGACGGAGGAGGTCCTGTTGCTTTTGCTATATGAAGCCCAGGGTAATCCCAGTTCTTCTTTAGATACCAGTTGAAAGTGTAATTAGATTATTATACTTGCATGTTGTGTCATGTCTCTCAATGGATTATGTTGTAAGACCCCTGTGTTGTCCATGTGTTGTAATAATCTAATTTTTTTAGGTGAGATAATCCTCAATATTTGTATGATTGACATAAGGTGAACTGTTTTTCTTGTGAGCATATCGTATTGGATGAAATAACTATTTGACTCAAAGTGTATCCAACCTACTGAATTCAAAGATCACGACATTTCTAAATCATATTCATATATAAAGGTGGAATAAATCTTTATCGTGGTTTTGAAGAAATAAATAACAAAATGTAGAATGATGTATGGATATTCATAATCAAATACAAATTGGATTTTTAATTTAGTTGCCAGGGCCCAGGGTAAACGTGAATGCTAATTCTTCCAAATTTTGAACGAAGCGGAAAAACACCCACTATCGTTTGACGGCTGCCCGAAGGAAGTGTTTTTGAGATGGAAATTATTATCTAATGATGACCCACAAGGCCACAAGTATATGGGATCAATTGTAGCCTTTTCGATAAGTAAGAGTGTCAAATCCAACGAGGAGCAGAAGGAAATGACAAGTGATTTTCAGCAAGATAATGCCCGCAAGTGCTGAAATTGTAAGTAACAGAGTAGTTTGATAGCAAGATAATTTGTAACGAGCCAGTAATGATAGTAGTAACAAAAATACATCAAAGTAGCCAAATCCTTTTGAAGCAAAGGACAGGCCAAAACGGTCACTTATATTAAGCAAAGCGTTCTTGACGGTACATGGGAATTTCATCTAGTCACTTTAATCATGTTGATTCGATTCGTGTTCGCTACTTTGATAATTTGGGATGTGGGTGGACCGGTGCTTAGGTGTTGTTCTTACTTGAACAAACCTCCTACTTATGATTAACCCCCTTGCAAGCATCCGCAACTACGAGAAAAGTATTAAGAATAGATTCTAACCATAGTATTAAACTTTTGGATCCAATCGGTCCCTTACAGAGTAGCGCATAAACTAGGGTTTAAGATTCTTTCACTCTCGCAACCCATCATCTAATAACTACTCCACAATGCATTCCCTTAGGCCCAAGTATGGTGCAGTGTCATGTAGTCGGCGTTCACATGACACCACTAAGGGAATCACAACATACATACTATCAAAATATCGAACACATATCAAGTACACATGATTACTTGCAACATCATTTCTCCCGTGACCTCAAGAACAATAGTAACTACTCACAAATAAAAATCATGCTCAAGATCATAGGGGTATTAAGTAGCATAATGGATCTGAACATATAATCTTCCACCAAATAAACCATACAATGATCAACTACAATATGTAATCAACACTACTAGTCACCCATAGCTACCAATCTGAGGTTCCGGTACAAAGATTGAACACAAGAGATAAACTAGGATTTGAGAGGAGATGGGGCTGGTGAAGATGTTGATGGAGATTGCTCTCCCCAAGATGGAAGAGTTGTTGGTGATGATGATGACGATGATTTCCCCCTCCGGGAGGGAAGTTCCCCCGACGGAATCGCTCCGTCGGAGGGCAAAAGTGTTGCTGCCCAAGTTTCGCCTCGAGACGGCGGCCCTCCATCCCATAAGTCCTCCCCTTATATTTTTCTAGGTCAAAATGAATTATATACCAGAAGATGGGCACTAAAGGTGGGTCGACCTGAGTACAATCCACCAGGGCGTGCCTGTGGGTGCTAGCGTGCCCTGGTGTCTTGTGCTCACCAGGTGGTCCCCACTGATAGTTATTTGCTCCAGTATTTCTTATTTATTCCATAAAAAATCCTTGTGAAGTTTCAGCTTCTTTGGAGTTGTGCAAAATAGGTGGCCCGACGTAGCTTTTTCAGGTCTAGATTTCCCGCTGTCAGAATTTTCCCTCTTTGTGTGAACCTTGCATACTACGAGAGAAAAGGCATTATAATTACTCCAAAATGTATTATTATGCATAAAAAATCATAAATACCAGTAGGTAAACATGATGCAAAATTGACGTATCAACTCCCCAAGCTTAGACCGTGCTTGTCCTCAAAATTGAAAAACATGTACACATGCTTAGATAGAGGTGTCGATAAAAACAAAATACGGACATAGAAGCATCATGTGAATTACAATAGCAACAAACTTAGACAATAAGACTTTTATCACAGGACTTCTATTATATACTTCTCATGAGTATGTAACAATTCATCACAACATCCAAGTATAAAGCATAAAATCTATTGGAAACCAACTAAATATGTTCTCAGTCAACTTTGCAACTAAAATTCATCATCTTTTCAGGAAGGGTCACGTATTTGGAGCCTTTAGGCAAGTCCACATACTCAACCATCATATAGTCTTCAATGATTGTTAACACTCACCGCATACACATGAGCAAAACGTTTCAACTAGACACCTAGAAAGACAGGGGCTTATAGTTTTGCCTCCCAATGTATTCACTACAAGGTGATATCAATAATAATAACTCATGCAACCCATATTCAACTCGACATATGTGCCTAGATCTTTCCTCACCACATGGTGCTTGCCAAAGGAGAAAAATAAAAAGGAATAAAGAGAAGAAATTTGACTCTTGCGAGAAAGTAAAAACATAAAGTGAAAGATAGGCCCTTTGCAGAGGGAAGCAGAGGTTGCCCTGCACTTATTTGTTTGTATGCTCAACCTCTTAGTGCAAAAGAACGTCACATTACATTGCCCCTTATGATAGCAACCTTTATTATACAATCTGTCGCTTTTATTCTTTGCTATCACAAGTTCATAGAACGCTCAATTTTCTCTTACACTAAATGGTCTCACACTTTTAGAAGCAATTTTTATTGCCTTATTGCAATGATGACAACTTACTTGAAGGATATTGCTCAATCCCTAGGTAGGTACGATGGATCTCTTGAAGGTAAGATTTAGGTTTAGGGGTTTTTGGATGCACAAGTAGTATCTCTACTTGGTGCGGAATTTTGGCTAGCAAAGATGGGGGGGGGGGCAAGCACCACATGTTGAAGGATCTATGACAATATAACTTCTGTGTGAATTTGAACGAACATCAATCATTACGTTGTCTTCCTTGTCCAACGTCAACAATTTTGGCATATAATATTTTGATGGGGGCACACAATCACAAAAGATTTCCAGGATAGTATACATATGTGAATCTTCTCTTCCCTTATTAATTCTTTCATGAGTTGCATCATTGACCAATGCTATGTTTGTCAATCTCTAATAAAATTTTCTACTTATACTTTTCCTTATGTGATGTCATCACCTACCATAAGATTAGTATATGATCTTTTTCATTTATTTATTTTCTTTTTAATGAAACAAGAGAGTAAAGAAAGCAAAAACTCAAATTAAACTTTATTATATATCTCGCACACTATTACAAGGATAGATCACTAAGAAAACTCTCAATAAGAAAAGATCGAACTAAACTTTTATTCATCTAAAGCAAAAGATAACTAATGATCGAACTAAGATAAGTTAAGGCAAACGATAGTGGAGGTGATACGATACCGGGGCACCTCCCCCAAGCTTGGCGAAAGCCAAGGGGAGTGCCCATACCTGATACTCAATTTTCCTTTGGTGGTGAAGATGTTGCTGGTGGTGGTGATATAACTCCCAATATATTCATGAGTGCCTCCTTCAAGCCTTGAATCTCATTGAGGGCTTTATGAAGCAACTCAGTGTTTTTCTCCACTTCAGCCATAATATGTTTATTCTCCGGCCCCCAAGAACTTGTTCCTACATCACTTTCTCTTGGCCCACAAATGTCCCAATTGGACGGTATGTGCACATGGGGAGTATTTCCGAACCCAAAATTTTGAACCAAATTATGAAAATTGTTACGATGTAACCTGTGTAAAGGCCTCCTTGGGAGGAATCCTTCGTGCAATTCGAGGTTCTCTTGATTATTTGATAATCTCATGGCTTTATGAGAATTAGGATGAGTAGAGATTCCAGCCAGTGTGCCTCTTTCAGAGGCTGGAGGGTGAACTCCAAGAGAGTTCCCTTCATCTTCCTCCATGGCCACCTCCTCAACTCCTTCTTCCCTTAGCCCCCCCTTTGGCAAACAAGCATCACCTTCCTCATGATTGTAGAGGGGAAAATCCATGCGGTACCTGGCCTGACAGATCTGATAGAAAACAACAAGAAAAGAAAATAAAAGATTTCTCCATGATGTGGTGTTCAATAGGTTTGGGGGGGGGGGTATATAAAGAATTTTTTATCTTGGGAAACAAGCAAACGGAAGAAAAATGGATTGCGGAAGGTACCCGAGGTGGGCACAACCCACCTGGGTGCGCCTGGTGGGCCAGGCGCTCCCTGGTGTCTTGTGCCCACCAGGGTGACCTTCCCGGTAGTTTCTTTTTTCCTAATTTCAGTTATATTCCAAAACAGACAAAAACTATTTCTGCAGATTTTTCGGGATCCGTTTAATTACCGTATCACGTACCTCCTCTTTTTCATGATTCTGGAGTGTTCCCGAAGGTCTGTTTTATGAGTTCTTCCGGTGTCATAGTTTGGACAATATTACTTTCAACATTAATGGGCGTACCTGAGATATAATGTTTTATTCTTTGCCCGTTAACAACCTTCGGGTTAGTACCTTCGGAATTATTTATTTTGACAGCTCCAGACCGATAAACCTCCTTGATAACCAGTGGTCCTTCCCATTTGGAGAGGATTTTTCCTGCAAAGGATCTGGAATGAGAGTTGTATAATAAAACATATTCTCCAACCTCTAACTCACAATTTTGGATTCTTTTATCATGCCATATTTTAACCTTTTCTTTGAATAACTTGGCATTTTCATAGGCTTGGGTTCTCCATTCATCTAGTGAGCTAATATCAAATAACCTCTTTTCACCGGCAAGTTTGAAATCATAATTTAGTTCTTTAATTGCACAATATGCTTTATGTTCTAATTCAAGAGGCAAATGACAAGTTGTTCCATAAACCATTTTAGGAGACATACCCATAGGATTTTTGTAGGCTGTTCTATAAGCCCAAAGTGCATCATCCAATTTCTTCGACCAATTCTTTCAAGACCTATTGACAGTCTTTTGCAATATCAATGTTAATTCCCCATTACTAAGTTCAACTTGACCACTAGACTGAGGATGATAGGGAGATGCAATTCTAAGGTTAACATCATACTTGGCAAGCATTTTACAGAAAGCACCGTGAATAAAGTGTGAACCACCGTTAGTCATTAAATATCTAGGGACTCCAAACCTTGGGAAAATAACTTCCTTAAGCATTTTAATAGAGGTGTTGTGATCAGCACTACTAGTTGGAATAGCTTCTATCCACTTAGTAACATAATGGATAGCAACCAAAATATGTGTATACCCATAAAGGAAGGAAAAGGTCCAACGTAATCAAAACCCCAAACATCAAATGGTTCACCAGTAAGAAAATAATTCATAGACATTTCTTGATGCTTACCGATATTACCTATTCTTTGGCATTCACCACAAGATAAGACAAACTTACGAGCATCCTTGAAGAGAGTAGGCCAATAGAAACCAGATTGTGATACCTTATGAGCAGTTCTGTCTCCCGCATGATGTCCTCCATAGGCTTCGGAGTAACATTTTTGTAGGATTTGTTCCTATTCATGCTGAGGTACACAACAACTAATAATACCATCTACTCCTTCTTTATAAAGATGTGGGTCGTCCCAAAATTAATGTCTTAAATCATAGAAGAATGTTTTCTTTTGTTGGTAAGTAAAGCTTAGCAACAATATAGTTAGCATAGTCAGCATGCCAAGGAGAGTTATGAGAAACATTTAATGCAACTAACTTCTCATCAGGAAAACTATCATCAATAGGTAGTGGGTCATCAAGCACATTTTCAAGCCTAGACAAGTTATCTGCTATGGGGTTCTCTGCTCCTTTTCTATCAATGATATGTAAATCAAATTCTTGTAGAAAGAGAACCCATCGAATAAGTCTAGGTTTAGCCTCTTTCTTTTCCATAAGATATTTTATATCAGTATGGTCCGTATGAACAGTTAATTTTGAATCAACAATATACGATCTAAACTTATCACAAGCAAACACCACTGCTAGAAATTCTTTTTCAGTAGTAGCATAATTTCTTTGAGCACTGTCTAGAGTTTTACTAGCATAATGAATGACATTTAAGTTCTTATCAACTCTTTGTCCTAGAACAACACCAACAACATAATCACTAGCATCACACGTGATTTGAAAAGGTAGGTTCCAATCAGGTGGTTGAACAATAGGTGCAGAAATTAAAGCTTTCTTGAGTTTTTCAAAGGCTTCTAAACAATCATCATAAAAAACAAAAGGTTTAGCCTTTTTAAAAATATTTGTAAGGGGCCTAGAAATTTTAGAAAAGTCTTTGATAAATCTCCCATAGAAATCATCATGACCTAGGAAAATCAGAGAATATGGCAGTCTTGCATCTTTGAAAGGTAGCAGGTGCATTGTATAAACCAAAAGGCACACGTCTATAAGCATAAGTTCCAAAAGGACAAGTAAAAGTGGTCTTTTCTTGATCAGGTTGAGAAATAGGTACTTGCGAAAAACCAGAATATCCATCAAGGAAGCAAAAATGTGTGTGCTTAGATAATCTTTCTAGCATTTGATCAATAAAAGGCAGAGGGTAATGATCTTTCCTAGTAGCTTTGTTTAATTCTAAAATCAATTACCATTCTATAGCATGTAACAATTCTTTGTGGAGTAAGTTCATCCTTATCATTGGGAAGAACAGTCATACCTCCTTTCGTAGGAACACAATGAACAGGACTCACCCATCTACTATCAGCTATAGGATATATTATACTTGTTTCCAAAAGTTTTAATATTTTTGTTCTTACCGCTTCTTTCATCTTCGGATTCAACCGACATTGGTGACCAACAACGGGTTTAGCATCAGGGTCCATATTAATCTTGTGCTGACATAGAGTGGCGCTAATGCCCTCTAAATCATCACGAGTATATCCAATAGCAGCTCGGTGCTTCCTTAGAATTTTCAATAATCTTTATTCTTCATGTTCTGAATGGTTAGCACTAATAATAATAGGATATATCTTCTCATCAAGATAAGCATATTTCAAAGTATCTGGCAATTGTTTTAACTCAAACATAGGATCACCTTAGGGCCGAAGAGGACCTCCTAGAGTTTCAATAGGCAAGTTGTGTTTAAGCAGAGGACGTTGTTCAAAGAAAATATTATCTATTTCATTTCTTTCATGCATATGTAAATCATTTTCATTGTCTAGCAGATATTGTTCTAGTGGATCAGTAGGAGGCACAACAATAGAAGCAAGACCAATTATTTCATCCTTACTAGGCAATTCATTTTTATTACGTTTTCGACTAAACTTGGAGAAGTTAAACTCATGAGACTCCCCACAGTTTGTTTCTCACAATCTATTTTAGCATTAACGGTGTTCAAGAAAGGTCTACCAAAGATAATGGGACAAAAATCATCTTGTGGGGAACCAACAATAAGAAAATTAGTAGGGTATTTTCTTTTCCCACACAAGACTTCAACATCTATAACAATCCCAATTGGTGAAATAGTGTCTGTATTAGCAAGTTTAATAGTAACATCTATGTCTTCTATTTCTGCGGGTGGTATGTCATTCATAATTTATTGGTATAAGGTAAAGGGAATAGCACTCACGCTAGCACCTATGTTGCATAAACCATGATAACAATGATCTCCTATTTTAACTGAGACAACGGGCATGCCAACAATAGGTATATGTTTATCCTTTTTATCGGGTTTGGCAATTCTAGCAGCTTCTTCCCAGAAGAAAATAACATGCCCATCTATATTTTCTTCCCAGAGATCCTTAACCATAACAACACTAGGTTCTACCTTGATTTGTTCATCAGTTTTAGGTGTTCTAATATAACTTCTGATGACCATAGTTGAAACTTTAGCATGTTCCTTAATCCTAACCGGGAAAGGTGGTTTCTCAATATAAGCAGTAGGAACAACTGGATCAACATTATAAATAATAGTTTCCTCTTTAGTTAGTACCGGTTCTTTAATTTATTCTTTAATACGTGACTAATATTTTGTCAGGCCCAAGATGCGATTCTATCCCGATCACGTGACACTTACGTGATTGGGGCACAACCGCATTTCGGGCGCTTAGCAAGATGGATATCATTACATCATACCATTACATACATACATGGGGGATACAACAATACATACAAGTCACATGAATACAACAACAATAATACCAAGCATCCGACTACGGATGCAAACATGAAAAGCACAAAGACATCCATCTGCTGTCCCAGGTTGCCGACCCGGAACCAAACCCAAGACTGAAGAAGAAGAAGAAAGAAAGAACTCCAAACAACGATCATCGCTCTCACATCGAGACATCGAAAACCTGCACCTGCAAATGTTGTTGTAGTAACTGTGAGCCACGAGGACTCGGCAATCCCATAACCATGGGTAACAAGACTATCAAAGCTTAAAAGGTAGGAAGAGGTAAAGTGGTGAGGTTGCAGCAACGGCTAAGCAATATATGGTGGCTAACTTACGAGTACCAGAATAAGATGAGCATCTACGCAAACGGCCGCAAACTAGTAATGATCGCTAAAGATCCTGAACTACCTATGAGTCAAACATAACGCCACCGTGTTCTCTTCTCAAAGTGAAAAGAGACAGTCACGGTTACTCACACCGTTGTGTGTATTACTTCGGATCCTCTGTCAAGTTTTCTACAACCGGACATTAACAAATTCCAATCTGCCACATAACCGTGGGCACGGCTTTCGAAAGATCATAACCCTGCAGGGGTGTCCCAACTTAGCCCATCACAAGCTCTCACGATCAGCTGAAGTGATAAATATAATATTATTACCCCTTATCTTAGGGAAAATCCGATCAGGCTCGGCATCCCGGTGCACAAGACATTTCGACAATGGTAAAACAAGTCCAGCAGGACCTCCCGGCGTGCCGACACCCTGATAGTAGCCGCGCGTATCTCGTGTCAGGCCACGACCGAATGGGCGATCCTACAGGTAAAACCAATCCTCAAGTTTCCCTGTGGTGGCCCCGCATAACCCCCGTTTGGGACCAACACCATCAGTACTGGCCCCCCTGCTATGTAGAAAGAATACCTGGGGACGCGACCCCCTATGCAATTTTAATTAATTAATTAAGTTGTTATTATGAGGCAAATTAAAACCAATGTTGGGCCTTGCTGGAGGAGTTTTATTCAAAGACGAAGTGTCAAGGGGTCCCCATATACCCAACCGTGTAAGGAACGCAAAATCAAGGAACATAATGCCGGTTTATCGGCGCCTAAGGTGGCATGAGTGGAACAAAACACCGAGCAAAAGGCCAAGCCCTCCACCCATGCCCAGTATATAAGTGTGTTAATAATAATATAACATATCGTGATATTCGAACAACAAGTTCTGTCACACCCTGCATTTTGTATCATGTTATTTGCATCAATGAAGCATGAAATTTGGACCAGCAAATTTTTTTGGCATCATTTGGCTTTTATTTGGAATTGAGTTTTCTTCATGTGCTTTTTCTTGTGCTCATTAAAGTCAGCTATTACCTCTTGTAGAATTCATCTCCATACCCAAAACTTCTGCCCAATGATCATGCCAAGTGTTATATAACAGTATAGTATTTTCTTACAAAATTAATTTGGCCAAAAAGTATTTTATAAATTTAGTTTTTCCAAAAACCCCTGAATTGAGATTTGCACTGCAAGTACTTGATTTAGGGTGAGAAATTATTTCAAAAGGTTTATTTGAGACCTAGTAGTCATAGGACTCCCAGAAACCACAAAAGCATAATTTTAAAAGTTATTTTCCTATTTTATTTAAAAGCTTTTTCTTAAGGCCAGAAATGGTCTTTAATAGGGGAAAATTATTTAACTATTTCGAAAATATTTGCCAAAATTCAGGGAGACTCATAGGACATATATTGTCCATATATAAGAGTTTCAGCACTTGGTCATGTTCAAAATAATGGGCTGAACCCTCTAAAACCCTTTCTGGATATTTCAAGCTTTTGAAATATTTACAAAGGAAATATTCTCCAAAAATTCCAGCGAAATTCTATCATGTCATATATGACATATTTGATGATCTTGCCAAGTCCCATGCCTTGGGAAGCAAGAAAACATCATTTAATCCCCTCAAAACCATTCTGTCCATATTTGAAGTTTGAGCAACTTTACATTGCCAAACTTGTCCAAATGCTCTCAAACTTGGTGCACATGCTAGAAATGCCTAATGAGGCATCTAGACCAAATGGCACAAGATTTGGAATAGAGCAACTTGATCTGATCACCCCAAAACCCTTTCTGTTCAAATGCAAATTTGAACAACTTTACATTACCAACTTTTTACCTGGAGCTTCAAACTTTGTGGGCATGATCAATACCCCAAATGATGATGCTACACCAAGTGGTGCATCAAGGGGAGATGATTAGCTTGACTCAAACAAGATGAAGCTATTTCTGTTGTTTTCAAGGGTTCACCAAAGTTACATTGGCTAGTTTCTTCAAATGAGCCCAAATTTGGTGAAGCACCCTATTTTCACATGTTATTCAATCTTGTTAAGTGCCATGTCAAGTGGAGGTCATTTGCTTGACCAAACACTGATCAAACACCTTCTGCAGAATTACTAAAACCCTCATCTTGATCACTTTTACTCTTCTCCTTGGCCTCAACTTTCTACCACATGATCATTCAGTTACTGGCTACCCCCAGTAACTTCCCCAGCACCCCAGCTCCGTGATTGAGGGGTAAGAACCCTTGTTTACCCTGCTAAACAACCATTTTTCACCAAGTCACCAGCTCCCTCTCTCTCTCTCAGCATCTCCAGAGCATCCAAGGCCACAGGCCATTTCTTTACTCCTCCCTTGACCTTCTAGACAACCTTGGGCACGTTGGACTTGACCAGAGCGGCGAGGGCACGACGGTGCCAGCCATTCGGGCGCTCTGGAGCGCGCTACAGTGCGCCCACGCACTGTAGCTCTAGCCAATCGCCGGCCCCCGACAGCCTCGGGCCTCTCCCTCGCGCCAGTCGATGCTCCTCGACGTCCGCAACCACCCCGGCGCTGTCCCCCTCCTCCTGCGCCCTCCAGTGACCGTCGCCGCACGCGCGCTGGCCGCCCGCAACGGCCACTCCTCGGGCTCGCACGCGCGCGTCGACTGGAAGGTTCCCCGCTCCTCCTCTCACCTCAAATAGATGTAGAGCTCGTCCAGCAACGGCGTGGACTCACTCCCCTCGTCCCCCGTGCGCTGTAGCGTCGAGCCGGAGCACGCCGGCGCACTGGTCCACGGGGCTCCGTCGTTCCCCTATAAATAGGACCCCCCCCCCCCGAGCCACTCCAACAGCATCAGCAGCTCCACCACACCTCCTTCAGTCCCCCAGCACCATCAGTTCAACCCCAGGAAGTCCCAGTGCTCGGGATCGACCGGAGCTCCGCCGCGTCGGGCCGACGGTGATCTCGTAGTACGGGCCTCCCCTGCCCCTCCTTTTGCCCGATTTGGAACCCCCTCACCTCACTGACCATTTCCCCTCTGTTTCCCCCTCCAGTTGCAGTCGGAAACGACCAGAGCAACGACCTCCCGACGACCCTCCGTCGTCCCACCTCGCCGCCGGCGAACCCGACCTCCTCGGCGTGTCGCACCACCACCACTACATCCGCCACTCGATGCTGAGTCCATTCCTGCCCTCCGTTGCCGTCGCCGTGGCCGAAATCCTCGCCGGTGAGCTCGCCGTCGCCGCGGCCGTGAGGTTGGAGATGACAGGCGGGCCCCGCCCGTCATCCCCACATCTCTCTCCCCCTCCTCTCAGCCACTGACCGCCGGGCCCCGCCCGTCAGGTTTAAAAACCTGACGTGCGCGCGCAGGCACCCGTGCGGCTGGGCTGGTCCGCCCTGGGCTGTGCACTGTGGCCTCTCTGGCCCAGTTGCACAGGGCACTTTTTCTTTTTCTTTTCTGTAAAAGTTTCAAACATTTTTACAGAAATGAATATTGGTCCAAATGAAATAATTCCAACTCCTAAATTCTTGTAATATTACAACCTATTTAATGGTGTAACTTTCACTCAAATCCATGAAACTTTTATGTTCTGTTCAAATTTAAATTCAAATTTGAGCAGTAAAACTCCTGTTCTAGAATCAATAGAATCCATTCTGTTACTCCAAAACTCCAACTAAGAATTTTCCCCACCTTAGAAATCCCTCTAGTATTTAACAAAAATGAGTTGACATTTTTCTGAGCACTTTGATTTTTCTGTTTTATTTGTGGTCTTATTTTTCCATTGTTATTATGCGACGTAAAGATACCATATTTGATGAAGTTGCTGAAGAAGGAGAAGGAGAGGGATTTGAAGACTTTGAAGACCAAGCCAATCCAGGCAAGCAGCCCTTTAACCAAGATACACTTATTCTTCGGAACCCGTTTGTTTCCGATGCATGATGTTAGGGTTACGGTGGTGACCTAGTTGAATCCACCACATGATGCATGCCTTGATCTTGATCTTGCTATGTGCTAGATGACATGCATATGGTTAGTAGTAGTGTATAGTGATGCATGTGTGAGATGAACCCTCGTGGTTGAAGTCTTTGCATAAAACCCCGTCGGGTGCCACTCATGCCCGAGGGAGATGATGAGTTGGGTAACCACTTGATGACGAAGTGGTATACCGAGACAAGTGTGTGTGTTTTTCAAACGGATTGGTTTAAGTTGCAACCGTTATTCCAACCATACATGTGCAACCACACTACCCCTTATGGGACGGGGCTTTATTGATTACTTAGGTCGATACTAGCATGGTGCCCGCATTACTAGTGACGGGTGGACTTGAGGTCTTTCCTGGGACGAGGTCGTGCTTGGATAGACGACCATGACTGTTTTCACAGGGCACCGGACACACCGTTGGTCCCTTCGGGTACGCGTGACATTGAAATTAGGGCAAGTCCCGTGATCTATTGTGTGTACCCGAGGGCCGTGTACCAATGAGTGGACTCTATGTTAGTGTCGTCTATGGAAAGATAATGACCGGGTGCTTACCCCGGGTACTTGAGGTACCGCGGGTCGTGGATGACACGGAAGTTCCCCGGATCTTGTGGGTAAAGTGCACAACCTCTGCAGAGTGTAAAACTATTCGAATAGCCGTGTCCACGGTCAAGGACAGTTGGGTAACCGCTCTTGGGCTACGTCCAATGTTTGTGAAACCATGCGTGTGTATGTAAGTCAAGGTGGTGACTTGACTCGATGAGCTGAACATATTCATGTTGATATCGGTAACCTGTCTTCGAGGTTACGCGAGTTTATTGATGCATAAACTTGATGGTAGAGCATTTATTCTAGCCCCTTGCTAGATTGATCAATGTTATTTAATTGCACTGTTACTTTGAACCACATCATGGGTTGCTTGCGAGTACATTCAAAGTACTCATTGGCTTGCCACTGGTTATTTAATTGGCCAGGCATGGAAGAACAGGAATATGATGAAGAGTTCTTTGGAGACGAACATGCGAACTAGGACGCTTTCCCAGTCAGAATTCCTGTAGGGTTAAGGCAGATGGCATGGGTTCTACCTGTTATCGAAGACTTCCGCTATTTGAATTAATTGCTATTCAGCCCGTGAGGCTTTGTCTATGTAAGATTTGGCCATAATGGCCATAATTCGTGTAAGACTATTTGTATGGATGTAAGACTGTTGTTATTCAGCTTCTGTGTGTTCGGTGAGCATTGATCTCTGGGATCACTGTACACGTGCATTCGGCGATCTCGACTTCTAAGTCGGGGTCCTCACAGAGCTGGTATCAGAGCCATCCTGACTGTAGGAAGCCTTAGTTAGCATGGGCGTTAGTTAGATGAGACCCCCTTTTTCAAAACCTTCTGAACCTCTCTTCTTTTCTAAACCTGAGATTTCATCAGCTTATTAACCCCTCCTATTCCACCTTTGTAGATGGCCGCTGTACCCGAAGAGCACCTGACCACTGGGTTTCCCTTACTTCTCGAGGATAGCCTCCAGGAGTGTCAGCTCCACCGAGCACCCATCCTCACCTACCTTGAGCATTGGGTTAGCGACACTAAGGTGGAGTACCATGTGAAAGTGATCGTGAAGGCAAACGATCCTCCCACAAGTTGGTTCTTCGAGGGACCCCAGATGGCAACACTACCTCTCGCTGTCGAGGCTGCTGCACTCAAGGCACTAACCCGTCTCCGCGAGCTTCTTTTGGAGATGGCAGCCAAGATGACAACTCGCTTCTTACCTTACCGGAAGGAAGGTGAAGAAGAAAGCATCGCTCTAGCTCCTCCACTGAAGGAATGACTCTCGCTTCGGTTCCAGACCTACTTCAGTCTATGTGCCGACAGTTTGGCACAAGACTTGGCCTCGGAATCAATGAAGCTTCGAGAAGAACTTCACAAGACCAAGGCACTTCTTCGTCGAGCTCAAGAGAAGGCAAATAGTATCAAGAAGGAAGGAGCACCTTCTGGACAGTCCGCTATCGCATATCGAGGCGGAAGGCCCTCCGAGGATGTATCTTCCAAGAATGAAGAACCACCTCGGCGACGCCGGATGACGGCAAGTGAATATCGCAAGCTTTTCCCTGCACCTCCGACGAAGCACCGTCGTATCCAACTCCTCCACTCCCCCACTCCCTCAAGTGACAAGGGGGCCCAGACAGATGAAGACAACGAGGAAGACCCAGAAGAGCCGGAATACGCGACCGGGCATTCCGCCGCTTAGGCATTATTCGCTACTCGGATATGCCAGTTGTGACCTCTACGGTAGGATAGGTCGTGTAACCCCTATGCGCAGTCGAGTCCTTGTATGGTTCATATGAAACCATCTAGTGTTTGCTTTTGTTGTGTCTGGGTGTATGTCGTATTCTTCCTTCGGGAATGTGTAAACGACTGCATCACCCATTTGGATTTTAATGAATGTGTTTTGGCCTTTCGGCCCTTGCATGATTTGATTAGTGTCACACCCACCCCCTTACTAGGCACCCATCTATCTTGCTTTCCCTCTTACGAGTCATGAGACCTTTTACCGCTCCAACAGGATGCCTGTTGTAACTCGAACTGGTACCTCTACCCAGCAGCCCGAAGCCGGAGCATCCGCTTAGTCTGAGGCAGGCCACGACCAAACCAACGACCAAGCTCCACCACCACCTCCTCCGATCATGGACATGGCTCAGCTTCTCCAAGCTTTCCGAGAGGAACGCCAAGCCAACACTACAGCTCTTCAGCTGATTGCTCAAGCTGTCACCAACAACCGCCAGCCGGCGGGGAATGGCAATGGACGTTCCACGTTGGCAGAGTTCAAGAAGCATGCACCTCCAACTTTCATCGAGACTGCTGAACCCCTGGATGCAGACGACTGGATCCACTCCATTGAGGACATACTGGAACTAGTCGGATGCACCGAAGACCGCGAGAAGGTGGCTTATGCAGCCCACTGCCTCGGGGGGACTGCTAGAGCTTGGTGGGATGGATTCAAGGTCATGCACGCTGAACAAGACATCACTTGGGTTAACTTCAAGGCAGAATTCCGCAAGGCCCACATTCCTTCCGGAATCATGGCTATCAAAAAGCATGAGTTCCGAACCCTGAAGCAAGGAAGTGGCACTGTCAAGGAGTACATGCAGAAGTTCAGTGTTCTGTCAAGGTATGCCCCTGAAGATGTTAGCACTGATGCTGCAAAAAGGGAGCGCTTCATGGAAGGCCTCAATCAGACTCTGCAATACTCGCTTGTCGTGTGCGACTGCCCATCCTTCCCTGACCTGGTGAACAAGGCACTTATGCTTGAAGACAAGTGGCGTGCTTTGGAAGACACTCGCAAGCGCAAGTTGGTCAGCAAGGGAAGTTCCAGCAACCAGAAGCCTCGTCCGTGGCAGTCAGCCCCGGCCAAGCCAACCTATCAGCAACCAAGAGCTCCTGCACCTCGTGCCAACCCTCAGCCTCAGCAGTATGCCAACCCCAGGCCAGCTTTCAACCCCAATACCAGTGGTGGCAACAAGATCAATCCAAACCAAGTCACTTGCTTTGGATGTGGTCAGTCCGGACACATCTCAAGGGTGTGCCCCAACAAGAAGCCTGATGCCCCGCGCCCCAATGCGCAGAACCAGGGACAAGGCCACGGGATGCCACCAAGGAACCCAGCTCCTCGCAATCCACCTAACCATGGGAAGGGGCATGTGAATCACGTCACTGCTGAAGAAGCCCAGGAAGACCCGGACATCGTGCTGGGTACGTTCCTTGTCAACTCAGCACCTGCAACTGTCTTGTTTGATTCTGGAGCAATGCATTCATTTGTCACTCAAAGATTTGCATTAAAAAGTGGCATGACCCCTACACCCCTGAATAACCCTATGGTGGTACAAACCCCCGGAGCCGAGATGAGAGCCAAGATAGGCTGTAAAGGAGTCGGTATTACCATTAACGGTGTAGACTTCCTAGCAGACCTTATCATCCTGAGATCGCAAGGCTTGGATGTGATCTTAGGGATGGACTGGCTCAGTAAGCACCAAGGCTTGTTAGACTGTGCCAATCGGACAGTCACTGTGACCAATGACCAAGGAGTCGAAGTCAAGTTCGCTTCCAACTCCTCTTCCACTCAAGCCGCTAAAGTCAACTGTCTGTCTGAAGTTGGGCTAAATCAAGTACCGGTGGTATGTGAGTATCCTGATGTCTTTCCGGATGAACTACCGGGAATGCCCCCTGACCGTGACATTGAGTTCATCATCGAGCTCGTGCCCGGAGCAGGATCCATCTATAAGAAGCCTTATAGAATGGGGATGGAAGAATTAGCTGAGTTGAAGAAGCAGCTGGAAGAGCAGCTAAGGAAGGGATTTATCCGCCCAAGTGCCTCTCCTTGGGGATCTCCTGTTCTGTTTGTGGTAAAGAGGGACGGTACCATCCGCTTATGCATTGACTATCGTTCCCTCAATGAAGTTACAATCAAGAACAAATATCCACTTCCCAAGATCGAAGATCTGTTTGATCAGCTCAGCGGAGCCAAGGTGTTCTCCAAGATCGACCTCAGATCTGGGTACTACCAGCTGAAGATCAGGCCCCAAGATATTCCGAAGACGGCATTCGTAACCAGATATGGCCTGTACGAGTGCACGGTCATGTCCTTTGGGTTAACCAATGCCCCAGCTTACTTCATGTATCTCATGAATAAAGTCTTCATGGAATATTTGGACAAGTTCGTTGTCGTCTTCATTGATGACATTCTTGTCTTCTCGAAGTTGGAGGAAGAGCACGAGCAGCATCTGAGGATGGTCCTAGACAAGCTTCGTGAGCACCAACTGTATGCCAAATTCAGCAAGTGTGAGTTCTGACGGCATAAAGTTGGATTCTTAGGTCATGTCTTGACTGAGGAAGGATTATCTGTTGATCCCGCAAAGATCGAAGCTGTGACCCAATGGCAATCTCCAACGACCGTTAAGGAAGTCAGGAGCTTCCTCGGACTAGCGGGCTATTACAGCAAATTCGTGGAAGGATTCTCTAGCATTGCACGGCCAATGACTCAGCTCCTCAAGAAGGACAAAAAGTTCGAGTGTACGCCAAAATGCGAAGAAAGCTTCCAAGAGCTCAAGAAGAGATTGACCACCGCCCCAGTCCTGGCAACACCTGATATTCACAAGGAGTTCGTGATATATTGTGATGCCTCTTGAACCAGATTGGGAAGCGTTCTGATGCAAGAAGGCCGAGTCATAGCATACCTCTCCAGGCAGCTACGACCCCATGAGGAGAACTACGCTACTCATGATCTTGAGCTAGCGGCAGTAGTTCATGCCTTGAAGACATGGCGGCATTACCTCCTAGGGAAACGGTGTGAGATCTACACAGACCACAAAAGTCTGAAGTACATTTTCACCCAAAAGGAATTGAACATGAGGCAGCGGAGATGGTTGGAACTCATCAAAGACTATGACCTCAGTGTTAATATCACCCTGGGAAGGCTAACGTGGTGGCCGATGCCTTAAGCAGGAAAGCTTGCTCCTTGAATGCTGTTATTCAAGAAAGGCAGCCAGTCTTGTTTAAAGAACTCGAGCATTTCAGTTTGGAATTGGTCACCCCTGGATTTCTGGATCATTTGGAAGTCAGACCAACCATGATGGACGAAGTCAAGAAGGCTCAAGATGGACACGCAAGCATTGAAGGCATCAAGAAGAAGATAAAGCTGGGCAAGGCCCCAGGATTCTCCGAAGACGAGCACGGGATTGTTTGGTACAAAGGTCGCATCTGCGTACCAATCAACACAGAGCTGAAGAACCTGATTCTACAAGAAGCCCACGACACTCCGTATTCCATCCACCCCGGAGGAACCAAGATGTACCAAGACTTGAAGACACGATTCTGGTGGCACGGGATGAAAAGAGAGATTGCAACCTATGTTGCAAAGTGTGATGTGTGCCAAAGGGTCAAGGCTGAATATCAGCGACCTGCTGGATTGCTCCAAGTTCCTGAGTGGAAGTGGGATAAAGTCGGAATGGACTTCATCACTGTATTACCAAGGTCGAATAAAGGACATGACTCTATCTGGGTCATAGTCGATCATTTGACCAAGGTGGCCCATTTCATTCCTGTCAAGACCACTTATGATGGCAACCGGCTGGCAGCTATCTACATCGACCGAATCGTAAGTCTTCACGGTGTTCCCAAGGAGATTGTGTCAGATCGAGGAACCCAGTTCACCTCAAGGTTCTGGAAGAAGTTCCAAGAAGCCTTGGGAACCAAGTTGTCTTTCAGCACGGCTTTTCACCCACAGACCGGAGGTCAGACAGAGCGAGTCAATCAGATTCTCGAAGATATGCTCCGAGCCTGTGTCCTGGCGTATGGAGCCAAGTGGGAAGATTGTCTCCCTTTTGCCGAGTTCTCCTATAACAACAGTTACCATTCAAGCCTTCATATGGCACCATTTGAGGTGTTGTACGGGCGCAGATGCCGCACACCCCTCAACTGGTCAGAGACTGGAAAAGGACTAGTCTTTGGACCAGATATTCTTCGCGAAGCAGAAGAGCAAGTCCAACTAGTCAGAGAACGATTGAAGGCAGCCAAGTCAAGGCAGAAGAGTTATGCTGACACTCACCGTCGGGACATGAGTTTCCATGTCGGGGACCATGTGTACCTGCGGGTAACTCCTCTGAAGGGAACCAAGCGTTTCCACGTCAAGGGGAAGCTCGCACCGAGGTTCATTGGACTTTCATTGGACCCTTTGAGATCACTGCACGACGAGGAGAAGTGGCTTACCAGTTGGAACTACCACCTGAGCTATCCGATGTGCACAATGTATTCCATGTGTCGCAACTCCAGAAATGTCTCCAAGTTCCACACAAGCCTAATCTCTACAAGGATGTTGATCACCAAGCCATTGATCTGTAGCCTGATTTGACCTACCGCGAGAAGCCCATTCGCATTCTGGATGAAGCAGAACGATGGACGCGAAGCCGTACCATCAAGTACTTCCAGGTCCAGTGGCGCAACCACACCGAAGCAGAAGCAACCTGGGAACGAGAAGACTATCTTAGATCCGAGTTTCCCGACCTCTTTTAAGACCTAGTTTAGGAATCTCGGGGACGAGATTCTTGTAAGGTTGGTAGGTCTGTCACACCCTGCATTTTGTATCATGTTATTTGCATCAATGAAGCATGAAATTTGGACCAGCAAATTTTTTTGGCATCATTTGGCTTTTATTTGGAATTGAGTTTTCTTCATGTGCTTTTTCTTGTGCTCATTAAAGTCAGCTATTACCTCTTGTAGAATTCATCTCCATACCCAAAACTTCTGCCCAATGATCATGCCAAGTGTTATATAACAGTATAGTATTTTCTTACAAAATTAATTTGGCCAAAAAGTATTTTATAAATTTAGTTTTTCCAAAAACCCCTGAATTGAGATTTGCACTGCAAGTACTTGATTTAGGGTGAGAAAATTATTTCAAAAGGTTTATTTGAGACCTAGTTGTCATAGGACTCCCAGAAACCACTAAAGCATAATTTTAAAAGTTATTTTCCTATTTTATTTAAAAGCTTTTTCTTAAGGCCAGAAATGGTATTTAATAGGGGAAAATTATTTAACTATTTCAAAAATATTTGCCAAAATTCAGGGAGACTCATAGGACATATATTGTCCATATATAAGAGTTTCAGCACTTGGTCATGTTCAAAATAATGGGCTGAACCCTCTAAAACCCTTTCTGGATATTTCAAGCTTTTGAAATATTTACAAAGTAATATTCTCCAAAAATTCCAGCGAAATTCTATCATGTCATATATGACATATTTGATGATCTTGCCAAGTCCCATGCCTTGGGAAGCAAGAAAACATCATCTAATCCCCTCAAAACCATTATGTCCATATTTGAAGTTTGAGCAACTTTACATTGCCAAACTTGTCCAAATGCTCTCAAACTTGGTGCACATGCTAGAAATGCCTAATGAGGCATCTAGACCAAATGGCACAAGATTTGGAATAGAGCAACTTGATCTGATCACCCCAAAACCCTTTCTGTTCAAATGCAAATTTGAACAACTTTACATTACCAACTTTTTACATGGAGCTTCAAACTTTGTGGGCATGATCAATACCCCAAATGATGATGCTACACCAAGTGGTGCATCAAGGGGAGATGATTAGCTTGATTCAAACAAGATGAAGCTATTTCTGTTGTTTTCAAGGGTTCACCAAAGTTACATTGGCTAGTTTCTTCAAATGAGCCCAAATTTGGTGAAGCACCCTATTTTCACATGTTATTCAATCCTGTTAAGTGCCATGTCAAGTGGAGGTCATTTGCTTGACCAAACACTGATCAAACACCTTCTGCAGAATTGCTAAAACCCTCATCTTGATCACTTTTACTCTTCTCCTTGGCCTCAACTTTCTACCACATGATCATTCAGTTACTGGCTACCCCCAGTAACTTCCCCAGCACCCCAGCTCCATGATTGAGGGGTAAGAACCCTAGTTTACCCTGCTAAACAGCCATTTTTCACCAAGTCACCAGCTCCCTCTCTCTCTCTCAGCATCTCCAGAGCATCCAAGGCCACAGGCCATTTCTTTATTCCTCCCTTGACCTTCTAGACAACCTTGGGCACGTTGGACTTGACCAGAGCGGCGAGGGCACGAAGGTGCCAGCCATTCGGGCGCTCTGGAGCGCGCTACAGTGTGCCCACGCACTGTAGCTCCAGCCAATCGCCGACCCCCGACAGCCTCGGGCCTCTCCCTCGCGCCAGTCGATGCTCCTCGACGTGCGCAACCACCCCGGCGCTGTCCCCCCTCCTCCTGCGCCCTCCAGTGACCGTCGCCGCATGCGCGCTGGCCGCCCGCAACGGCCACTCCTCGGGCTCGCACGCGCGCGTCGACTGGAAGGTTCCCCGCTCCTCCTCTCACCTCAAATGGACGTAGAGCTCGTCCAGCAACGCCGTGGACTCACTCCCCTCGCCCCCCGTGCGCTGAAGCGTCGAGCCGGAGCTCACCGACGCACTGGTCCATGGGGCTCCGTCGTTCCCCTATAAATAGGACACCCCGAGCCACTCCAACAGCATCAGCAGCTCCACCACACCTCCTTCAGTCCCCCAGCACCATCAGTTCAACCCCAGGAAGTCCCAGTGTTCGTGATCGACCGGAGCTCCGCCGCGTCGGGCCGCCGGTGATCTCGCAGTACGGGCCTCCCCTGCCCCTCCTTTTGCCCGATTTGGACCCCCCTCACCTCACTGACCATTTCCCCTCTGTTTCCCCCTCCAGTTGCAGTCGGAAACGACCGGAGCAACGACCTCCCGACGACCTTCCGCCGTCCCACCTCACCGCCGGCGAACCCGACCTCCCCGGCGTGCCGCACCACCTCCACTACATCCGCCACTCGACGCTGAGTCCGTTCTTACCCTCCGTTGCCGTCGCCGTGGCCGAAATCCTCGCCGGTGAGCTCGCCGTCGCCGCGGCCGTGAGGTTGGAGATGACAGGCGGGCCCCGCCTGTCATCCCCACATCTCTCTTCCCCTCCTCTCAGCCACTGACCGCCGGGCCCCGCCCGTCAGGTTTAAAAACCTGACGTGCGCGCGCAGGCAACCGTGCGGCTGGGCTGGTCCGCCCTAGGCCGTGCACTATGGCCTCTCTAGCCCAGTTGCACAGGGCACTTTTTCTTTTTCTTTTCTGTAAAAGTTTCAAACATTTTTACAGAAATGAATATTGGTCCAAATGAAATAATTCCAACTCCTAAATTCTTGTAATATTCCAACCTATTTAATGGTGTAACTTTCACTCAAATCCATGAAACTTTTCTGTTCTGTTCAAATTTAAATTCAAATTTGAGCAGTAAAACTCCTGTTCTAAAATCAATAGAATCCATTCTGTTACTCCAAAACTCCAACTAAGAATTTTCCCCACCTTAGAAATCCCTCTAGTATTTAACAACAATGAGTTGACATTTTTCTGAGCACTTTGATTTTTCTGTTTTATTTGTGCTCTTATTTTTCCATTGTTATTATGCGACGTATAGATACCGTATTTGACGAAGTTGCTGAAGAAAGAGAAGGAGAGGGATTTGAAGACTTTGAAGACCAAGCCAATCCAGGCAAGCAGCCCTTTGACCATGATACACTTATTCTTCGGAACCCGTTTGTTTCCAATGCATGATGTTAGGGTTACGGTGGTGACCTAGTTGAATCCACCACATGATGCATGCCTTGATCTTGATCTTGCTATGTGCTAGATGACATGCATATGGTTAGTAGTAGTGTATAGTGATGCATGTGTGAGATGAACCCTCGTGGTCGAAGTCTTTGCATAAAACCCCGTCGGGTGCCACTCATGCCCGAGGGAGATGATGAGTTGGGTAACCACTTGATGACGAAGTGGTATACCGAGACAAGTGTGTGTGTTTTTCAAACGGATTGGTTTAAGTTGCGACCGTCATTCCAACCATACATGTGCAACCACACTACCCCTTATGGGACGGGGCTTTATTGATTACTTAGGTCGATACTAGCATGGTGCCCGCATTACTAGTGACGGGTGGACTTGAGGTCTTTCCCGGGACGGGGTCGTGCTTGGATAGACGACCATGACTGTTTTCACAGGGCACCGGACACACCGTTGGTCCCTTCGGGTACACGTGACATTGAAATTAGGGCAAGTCCCGTGATCTATTGTTTGTACCCGAGGGCCGTGTACCAACAAGTGGACTCTATGTTAGTGCCGTCTAAGGAAAGATAATGACCGGGTGCTGACCCCGGGTACTTGAGGTACCGCGGGTCGTGGATGACACGGAAGTTCCCTGGATCTTGTGGGTAAAGTGTACAACCTCTGCAGAGTGTAAAACTATTCGATTAGTTGTGTCCACGGTCAAGGACAGTTGGGTAACCGCTCTTGGGCTACGTCCAATGTTTGTGAAACCATGCGTGTGTATGTAAGTCAAGGTGGTGACTTTACTCGATGAGCTGAACATATTCATGTTGATATCGGTAACCTGTCTTCGAGGTTACGCGAGTTTATTGATGCATAAACTTGATGGTAGAGCATTTATTCTAGCCCCTTGCTAGATTGATCAATGTTATTTAATTGCACTGTTACTTTGAACCACATCATGGGTTGCTTGCGAGTACATTCAAAGTACTCATTGGCTTGCCACTGGTTATTTAATTGGCCAGGCATGGAAGAACAGGAATATGATGAAGAGTTCTTTGGAGACGAACATGTGAACTAGGACGCTTTCCCAGTCAGAATGCCTGTAGGGTTAAGGAAGATGGCATGGGTTCTACCTGTTATCGAAGACTTCCGCTATTTGAATTAATTGCTATTCAGCCCGTAAGGCTTTGTCTATGTAAGACTTGGCCATAATTCGTGTAAGACTATTTGTATGGATGTAAGACTCTTGTTATTCAGCTTCTGTGTGTTCAGTGAGCATTGATCTCTGGGATCACTGTACACGTGCATTCGGCGATCTCGACTTCTAAGTCGGGGTCCCCACAAGTTCCCTCCTGGAACGATCTTCATCTTCACCTGCAACTAACAACGCTATAAGAGGGGCTGAGCAAGCGGGTAACATAGCGAAACAATGGTTTTGCTAGGAAGGTTTCAAAGGTTAGAGGTTTCATGGCAACAATGAGAGGGTCTGACAATAAAGATGGGTAGCGCGACATATAACGATAGCATTGAGACACTAAGAATGGCAATGATAGTAAGGGTATCCAAGGGTATGATCATCTTGCCTGAGATCCCGCAAGTAAGAAGAACGGATCCATGAAGAAGACGAAGAAAAAGCCTTGAAGAAGAACCACGGGTAGACGAACGAATCCTCACGATCGCAACGGAACAAGCACTAACGAGAAGAAGCAAGCAATACGGTAAACACGCAACACAAGAACATGACAATATGCTCAAACAAGTATGATGCAAAACAAGTCTACATATGATGCACAACAAGTCTGTACAGGAAGCAAAACATGGCAAGGTAGGAAGCATAGAAAAACAACACAAGCCTATATATGATGCAATACATGGCAAGGTATGATGCATGTCAAGTCTATACAGGAAGCAATACATGGAAAGGTAGGAAGCATAGAAAAACAACACAAGTCTATATGATGCAATACATGGCAAGGTATGATGCAAGACAAGTCTATACAGGAAGCAATACATGGGAAGGTAGGAAGCACAGAAAAACAACACAAGTCTATATATGATGCAATACATGGCAAGGTATGATGCAATACATGACAAGGTAGGAAGCACACAAAAACAACACAAGCCAACAAGTTTAAATGAGGCCGGAAACTACCTATTACGAATCCGGTAAGTCCCCATATGCATAGTTTGAAATTAGTCCAGATCTGAACAAACCTTATGTTAAAGTTGTTATACAGCAGGTTAACATGCACCATGATGATGTACACAAAATTCTAGTCAAGTTTCATATAGAGTTTGTTTAATTCGGAGCTACGGCCTAGAAGATATGAGTAAAACAAGACAAGCATGGCAAAGGTGCAAGATGCACCCAAACATCAAGAAAATTCACTCCAAACATGAAAACAATATGATATTATGATTCTACATCCAAAATCACACAATTTTCATATAAGGCACCCAAAACGGAGCAACAGGCTAAAAGATACACATGAAACAAGATATAACAACAAGCTGAAGTTAACAACCACAAAGCAACTTGGAAGCAAGATATATATACTCTACATCACTCAAACATGGTGACAAGAAGCATGGACATGAACTAGACATATCCTACAGCAAACAACTCCATTGGAGCATCTCCTTAGGAGGCATGGATCAATAGCAACAAGCTACAACATTTTGATCATGACAATAAAAACCTGACAGTAATATTTTATAGCAACTTGAGAGCAAGAAATAAGTAAGCTACAGCAGGTCATATGAGCAAGTAAGGGCATGAATGGATAGACAACAACATATACAACAAGGAATGATCAATGGCCACCCCAACACTAACATGGATTTGCCTAGGGCATCAAGCAAACATAGCATCAGGATATGACAGATTCCAGACTTAGTGAAATTTCACTAAGTGTTAAAACAGTAACAACAACATGGCATGTTTACAAGCATGTTTAAGTCAACACAAGGCATATCATGGAAAGCTAAATGCACCACCTCAAAGACCACATCAAGGAGATTCTAAAACATCTAGGCATGTGACATGGGGACAAACAACATCAATAGCAATGAGCTCCTCAACTAGGCATCTCGTAACAAGTTTCGGCACTCAACATCCAAATGCACTTTTGCAACAGAGATTAACATGGCAATATGGACTCAAACAAACATGCTACAGCAACCAACATGTAGAGCATCTCATGATGAACATTTTGACATCTCATATGCATTATTTGGATAAACATGCACCAAGATATCACATCTCAAACATGGCATGAAAATAACAATTAGCAGCAGTTTATATCAAGTAGCACTCTTGCAACAGATATTAGAGCATCTAGAAGAACTCAAACAAGCATGGCACAATGGAACAAAGTGTAGAGCATATCACCACGATCATTTTGACATATCATACACTCAATTTGGACATGTACACAAAAAGTTATTAGCTCCACAAGAATGCATCAGACAACAGTTTAATAGGGACTTAGCCAAATCTTACACTCCGAGAAAAAAACAGAAACGGCGCAGATTAACTACGGAGTGCACAGGCGGGGAATAGAGGCTCTTACCAGATGGGCTTCGGCCCAGGGGTGAAGGAGGACGAGGTGGGCCGGGGCGTAGCTAGGCCTGGGGCAGCTGGCAGGCCGCGGCTGGAAGTGGGCCTTGAGGCGCTCTGGGCCTCAGGGGCGGAGGAGGCCCGAGGCTGGAGCTGGGCCAGGACGAGGCCGTCCCCTTCCTCTATCCAGAGGGGATCGAGGGAAGGCAGGGCGGCGCCGCAACTCCGACAAGCTTGAACGCCGGCGGCCGGCGGGGACGGGTCGAGGAAGACCAAGTCCGGCCGCGGTGGTGGTCGGGGAAGCGGTTCCCGGCGACGAGGAGCTTTAGCGGCACGGCTTCGCTGCAAAGAGAGTCACGGGGAGATGAGAGAGAGAGATAGGAGCGGAAGGAGGAGACGGGCGGCGAGGATGGCCTGCGGGCGAGGTGCTCAACGGCGACCGGCGGCGGGGAAGGAGCTGGGGCGGCGCGGATGGGCTCGTCGGCGGCGGGTGCACGAGCGGGAGCTCGCGGTCCCGGTCGTGAAGAGCAGCGGCGGCTGGCTCGTGGGATCCGGGCCCGATCCGGCCCAGGGTGGCTCAGATCTGGGCTCCGCGGGCCTGCGCGAGGAGGTGGGAAGAGAGGCGCGATGTGGCAGGTGCCCATTGGCCGCGGCGGACGGATCCAGTGACGTGGCGCTCACTGGTTGGCTGCGGTGATGTGGCCGGCGGGTGGACATGTCCGGCGACAGGCGGACATGTCCGGCTGCGCGGTGGGGAGGCTAGGCTAGGGTTTCATCTGCGCGAAAATGGAGGGGGAGTCACATATTTATAGGTAGAGGGAGCTAGGAGTGTCCAAATGAGGAGCCGTTCACGGCCACGCGATTGTGATCGAACGGCCAAGAGCGTGGAGTGGGTAGAATGGGCTAGGTGGGCTGTGCAATAGGGGTGCTGGGCCAAAAGATAAAAGGCCTCCGGCGGCTAACACAGTTAACCATTGGGCTAACAAACGAACTCCAAACGCGACGAAACTTGACAGGCGGTCTACCTATGCTATAATAAGACCACACGCCAAGTTTCAACCCATTCCGAGAACGTTTTCCGGCCACTCATAAAATAAATATTCGGAGGCACCGCGGGCGCGTGCAACTGTGTCTGGGCTCAGAACGGACAACGGAAAGGACGGGCGGACTCGGACGGATGCAAGTTTTGAAAACATGCTGATGCAACACACAAGATGACAAGGCAAGGATGCACACGCAAGCAGGTGACAAGGCAACGTCTACGAATAACTGGCTGACACCTGGTGCACCGGTCTCTGGGTGTCACATATTTAAACCACTTCTCCTTAGGGAGATCAACATGAGTAGCAAAAGATTCACAAAAGGAGGCTACCTCAGAGTCAAGTCCATACTTAGTGCTAAACTTATGAAAAGCATTGGTATCCATAAAAGATTTAACACAATCGAACTTAAGCTTAATACCTGACTCTTTACCTTCGTCGAGTTCCCAACCTTAGGACTTGCATTTAGTTATTTCCAAAAGATCCCACCAGAACTCAATAGTCTTCCTCATAAAGGAACCAACACAAGAAGTATCCAGCATGGATGATCATTATGAGAAAGTCGAGCATAAAAATTCTGGATAATAATTTCTCTTGATAGCTCATGATTAGGGCATGCATATAACATTGAGTTAAGCCTCTCCCAAGCTAGAGCGATACTTTCTCCTTTACGAGCCCAAAAATTATATATGTAATTCCGATCACGATGAACTAGATGCATAGGATATTTTTTTTGGTGAAACTCCAATTTCAGTCGATTCCAATTCCAAGATCCAATATCATCGCATAGCCTATTCTATGCCAATGATTTTCTCTTCAAAGATAAAGGGAAAACATTCTTCTTACCTTTATCTCCAAGTAAACCTACAAGCTTAAACAATCAATAAATTTCTTCCACATGTATCAAGTGCATATCAAGATGTTCGGTTTCATCTCCTGCGTAAGGATTAGCTAGCAGTTGTTCTATCATACCCGAAGGAATTTCATATTCAATATATTTAGTAGGTGCAGTAGGTTGAGGGGTAACTAATTGTGGTTCCAGTCAAGGTGAAGATACCCTGAGCAAACCCCTCAAAGGATTGTTCTCCATAGTAACAAGTGACAATAAATTTCAGCACGAAGTAATAATTTTTCCTTACCGATTTCCACTTATAGTGAGCGCTTCACTTCCCGGCAACGGCGCCAGAAAATATCCTTGATGACCCACAAGTATATGGGATCAAATGTAGACTTTTCGATAAGAACTACTGTCGAACCCAATGAGGAACAGAAGGAAACGACAAGTGGGTTTCAGCAAGGTAATGTCTGCAAGTGCTGGAATTGTAAGTAACAGAGTAGTTTGATAGCAAGATAATTTGTAACGAGCCAGTAACGATAGTAGTAACAAAATTGCAGAAAGGTAGCCCAATCCTTTTGAGGCAAAGGATAGGCCAAAATTGTCTCTTATATTAAGAAAAATGTTCTTGAGGGTGCACGGGAATTTCATCTAGTCACTTTCATCATGTTGATTCGATTCCTGTTCGCTACTTTGACAATTTGGTATGTGGGTGGACCGGTGCTTAGGTGATGTTCTTACTTGAAAAAACCTCCTACTTATGATTAACCCCCTCGCAAGTATCCGCAACTACTATAAAAGTATTAAGAATAAATTCTAACCATAGCATTAAACTTTTGGATCCAATCGATCCCTTACGGAGTAACGCATAAACTAGGGTTTAAGCTTCTGTCACTCTCGCAATCCATCATCTAATAACTACTCCACAATGCATTCCCTTAGGCCCAAATGTGGTGAAGTGTCATGTAGTCGACGTTGACATGACACCACTAAGGCAATCACAACATACATGCTATCAAAATATCGAACACATATCAAGTTGACATGATTACTTGCAACATGATTTCTCCCGTGACCTCAAGAACAAAAGTAACTACTCAGAAATAAAAATCATGCTCAAGATCAGAGGGGTATTAAATAGCATAATGGATCTGAATATATAATCTTCCACCAAGTAAACCATATAGTGATCAACTACAATATGTAATCAACACTACTAGTCACCCACAGGTACCAATTTGAGGTTCGGTACAAAGATTGGACACAAGAGATGAACTAGGGTTTGATAGAAGATGGTGATGGTGAGATATTGATGGAGATCGCCCTCCCTAAGATGGGAGAGTTGTTGGTCATGATGATGACGATGGTTTCCCCCTCCGGGAGGGAAGTTCCCCCGACGGAATCGCTCCACCGGAGGGCAAAAGTGCTCTTGCCCAAGTTCTGCCTCGAGACGGCGGTGCTCCGTCCCTAAAGTCCTCCCCTTATTTTTTCTAGGTCAAAATGACTTTTATACCAGAAGATGGGCACACGAGGTGGGCCGGGCTGAGCACAACCCACGAGGGCACGCTTGGGGGGCTGGCGTGCCTGGGGGTGCTGGCGCGCCCTGGTGTCTTGTGCTCACCAGGTGGCCCCCTCCGATAATTATTTGCTTCGGTATTTCTTATTTATTCCATAAAAAATCCTCGTGAAGTTTCAGCTTGTTTGGATTTATGCAGAATAGGTGGCCTGACGTACCTTTTTCAGGTCGAGATTTCCCGCTGCTAGAATTCTCCCTCTTTGTGTGAACCTTGCATATTATGAGAGAATAGGCATTAGAATTAGTACACAAAGTATTATTATGCATAAAAATATCCTAATTAACAATAGTTAAACATGATGCAAAATGGACATATCATCTACCCCTCACACTTCACATCCTAATCGACCCGATTTCCACTGCTGTCGATAGGGGTAGACTGGTAACTTCAATCACATGTGACTCGACCGCCTCTGAGCCCATTCAGAAATGGTGGGCACCAAACATGGGCGGCAAAACACGGTGGGCGGTAAAACAAACTCTCCTCGTCCAAAAGACTGGTCTCTGTACCTCCATTTCCCCATTCATACACGGTGGGCGGCAAAACAAACTCTCCTCGTCCAAAATCGATGTCGGCAAATATTTTAAATAGGGGCAGATGTGTAACTTCCCTTAGACGTCACACAACCGCCCCACCTGTCAGCATCGTCCATATAGTTTGGGTGCCAACCGTGGGTGGCAAAACACCCTCTCCTCACCCGAAATCGCTATCGACAATTATTGGGGAGATGGGAGATAACCGTCCTATCCCCAACCGACGAGATGTCTGAAATTTTAAACGGGGGCTAAGTTCGTAACTTTCCCACATTTCGGACAAGCATGTCCCAAAGACTGAGATCCCCCATCCCCCTCTATTTCGCCATTTATACACCATTGGTGCCACAACAACCTCCTGCTACTTCTCGAGCTTGCTTTGTATTCCCTCGAAGAGGAAAGGGTGATGCAGCACAGTAGCGTAATGTAGCGACCACGATCTGACTGGACCGAAGTCTCTGTGCTCTGTGTCATCCCTGGATCAGTAATGTTGACACACACAGTACTTGAAGGATTTATAACAGAGTGGAAATCACACACTTATTACATTGAATGTGTCAAAAGAGAACTTATTACAAAATATATGACATAAGGCCGTCTAACACGATAACAACGGAAGGCTTGGAAGATAAAGTGAGTCCATCAACTCCAACGGCATAGCTCAGTGCATAACAAAACAACCTAGCACACCTTACTCTTGTTCTGAAAAGTTTGCAGCATGATATGTTGCAGCCAAAAACGGGTTAGCACATGGAATATGGTGGCAAGATAACACAGTAGAGCAAGTAACAAGTAAATGCTATCACTACATGCATATATGGCTGGTGGATGCTCTAAGGTTATAATGTTTTTGCATAAAGCCAATTTTTCCCTACCGCAAACGAATACATTTTATTATAACTATCATGGTGGTTGAAACATCATTGAGAAGGTTCCTCCAACTCAATCCCAATCAAAACAATCATTATCAACCCAACAAATTAATTTTAGAGTGGTGAGATAAAATCAATAATTCAAGTACCAGATACTCAAGATGTCCATAACCGGGGACACGGCTAATCATGATTAGTTTGTACACTCTGCAGAGGTTTGCACACATTTCCCCACAAGACTCGATCTCCTCCGTTGATTTCTCGCACTTCATGCTGTTTGAGAAACAGATGACCGAGACACAACCTTTTAGAAGCATTTACTCTTTACCCTGGGTGGACCCGTACACCTACTTTCCCCTACATCAGCTAGTCCCCCACTGAAAGAGCTCACACAACATACTCAACTATGCCAGAGCCCATAATGGCATTATGGCTGCACACGTAAGTTTCTAGCATGAATAATCTTATGATCCCTTTGAGCCTTGGTGGCATTCCATAGGATAATCACACGGGTCCTCGGGGATTTCCTAGCACAACACTGGATTCTCCAGGTGTCCTGCAACCAATCTACCCAGATGTGTTTTAAAGTTGCCACCCTTAAGTTGAACAATTAATTAGCAACTCTCACATCTGTCATGGATACTCTCAAACCCAAACCACGTCTACGAGCATAGCATGGAAACCTAAGCATTACGTAGAAGTAACTCCCAGGGGTTTGATAATAAAACAAGCAATATGTTCTACCTCATCATCTACTTCCTAGACCCACATGTTAAGAGATCCTACTCATGCAATGTGTGAGGGTTGAAACTAATGCATAAAACTGGGTAATAAAAGGGGTATGATCAATGTGTTACTTCCCTTGCTAACGATTCGCAAAACCTAGGGACTTGTAGTAGCACGTTTTGCACTCCGGGAATTCTATCACAAACAAACAATAGCATACATAAGCAACCAAGCAAAGACGCATGGGTAAATCTCAAGTAATAAGATCTAACCAGAAAGTTCAACTAAAGAACTCCGGTTTGCAAAAAGAATCAAATCAAACGGAGCAACGAAACTGAAACCACGGAAGAAACAAGATCCATTTACTAAATTGTACTAAAGTCAAATTTTGAAGTACCAAAATCTTGTTCAAGTTGGTTAAACAGAAAGAGGGCTTCAAGACGAAGATCTAGGCGCTTGTTTCGCCTGATTTTGACTAACGAGTGAAAAGATAAACTAAAATGAAGATCAGGGCAGAAATTGCTATCGAAAATAATCGCGGAAAAACCCTGAAAAAGAAAACGAGACGAACATGCTAACTAACGAACGTTCACTGTCTGCAGCTAACTGATGAAAAACGTTCGTTAAAATGAACGAATGGACGAACGTCCGCTAAAAAGCTAAACCGAGAAAAATCGAACCGATCTAACTAAAAAAACAAACCGGTCTAGGTTTTTTTTAGAAAACCGCGGTGTTTACCTAAAACCAAAAAACGGCGGCGGATCTGGCGAACGGCAGCGGCTCCGGCGAGGCGAGGCTCTTGCGAGGTGGGGCGGCTTTGGGCGGCGGCGGCAGCGGCAGGAGGCGCGAGTTGCGGCGGCGGGCGGCGTGCGGTAGCGGCGGCAGTGGATCGCGGCGCGGCGGCGGGGTGAGGTGGAGGCGAGGGGGCAGCGCTATTTAAGAGGTGAGGGATGGTGGCTTGGTGGAGGGGCAAGGTGGTGAGGTGGCCGGGTTGGCAACGACGGCGGGCGTGCGGCCAGCGGACTCCCGCCCGGAGTCGGGAAGGTTGCGCGAGCTAGCGCTGGGCCGGCTGGGCTTCGGCCTAGTTGGTCCAAACTCTAAGAATCCTAGAAAAATAAATAAAATCTAAAAATGCCAAAGCAAATTTTCACCGTCTAAATAAAATATTTAGAACATGATGAACATTTTCTTGGCCCTAAAATGCAACTTTTAAAAAATGCACATTTTTCTAATGCAAATAAAATAGCAGAAAAACCAAATAAACATATTTATTTTATTTTCATATTTTTCTTCCAATATTCTATTTAGTTTGGAGAAGTCATATTATCTCCTCTCATATATTTTAATATGAAATATTTTCGGAGAGAAAAATAATTAAACCAAATGATCCTCGTTCTAATATTTGAGAAAATTCAAATACGAAAACGGTTATATCCCCAACTCTCTTTGTGGGTCCTTGAGTTTCTTAGAATTTCGAGGATCGCGAAACGAAAAGCAAATAAAAAATGATATACATATGATGACCTATGTATAACATTCCAAATTGAAAATTTGGGATGTTACAAACCTACCCCCCTAAAGATGAATCTCGCCCTCGAGATTCGGGTTGGCTAGAGAATAGGTGTGGGTGTTCCTTGCTTAGATCATCCTCTCGTTCCTAAGTGGCTTCATCCTCGGTATGGTGGCTCCACTGTACTTTGCAAAACATGATAACCTTGTTGCGTGTGACTCGGCTGGCAAACTCGAGGATCTTGACTGGTTTCTCCTCGTAGGTTAGATCACTATCCAACTAAATTGCTTCCAGGGGCACTGTATCTCCTAGAGGAATATCGGCCATCTCAGCATGGCACTTCTTCAGCTGGGAAATGTGAAACACGTCATGAACTCATGATAGTCCTTTGGGTAATTCCAGCTTGTAGGTAACCTCTCCCATGCGTTCGAAAACACGGTACGGTCCTACAAATCTGGGGGCTAACTTTCCCTTAACTCCAAAACGCTTAACACCTCATAGAGGTGACACTCTCAGATATGCTCTGTCTCCGATTTCGTAGACTACCTCCTTGCTTTTTGAGTCTGCATAACTCTTCTATCTGGACTGAGCTACCTTTAGTCTGTCTCAAATCAGCTTAACCTTCTCTTCTGACTATTTAATCAAATCCGGTCCAAATAACTAACGGTCTCCAACTTCATCCCACATCAATGGTGTTCGGCATCTTCTTCCATACAATGCCTCGAACGGTGCCATCTTCAAACTGTCCTGGTAGCTGTTGTTGTACGAGAATTCCGCGTAGGGCAAGTTGTCATCCCAACTAGATCCATAATCTAGCGCACAAGCTCTCAACATGTCCTCCAGAATATAGTTGACTCTATCGGTCTGGCCATCAGTCTGCGGATGAAAGGTTGTACTGAACTCTAGCCTGGTACCCAAAGTCTGGTGCAACTAATGCAAAATTTTTGAAGTAAACTATGTTCCTCTATCTGATACGATGGTCCTCGAAACTCGGTGCAGGCATACGATCCTAGTCATGTATATCTTGGCCAACTTTGCACTGGTATAGGTGGGTTTCATGGGGATAAAGTGGGCAACTTTGGTCAAGTGATCCACTACTACCCAGATAGAGTCTTATCCCGATCAGGTCCTGGGTAATCCGGTGATGAAATCCATGCCAAGCTTGTCCCACATCCATTCGGGTATCGGCATAGGCTGCAGTAATCCTGCTGTCTTCTGATGTTCTTCCTTCACTCTCTGACATACATCACATACGGCTACATACTCGGCAATCTACTTCTTCATTCCCGTCCACCAGAAACGTTCCTTCAAATCCAAATACATCTTAGTGTTTTCGGGGTGTATCGAGTATGGCGAGTCATGTGCTTCCTGGAGTATCAACTTTCTGATCTCGGCGTTGTTGGGCACATAGACACGGTCCTCAAACCACAAGGTGTCGTTTTCATCCTCATGAAAACCCTTGGCTTTTCCTTCACTCGTCTTCTCCTTTATTTCGGCAATTTCTTTGTCAGCCTTCCGAGCTTCTCGTATTTTTCCCAATAATGTTGACTGAACCTCTAATGCTGCAACACAACCTCTAGGTACTATCTCCAAATGAAGCTCCCTGGGATCTTCTGCTAACTCCTTTGGCAATCCTCCATTTACTAGGATATTGACATAACTCTTTTGGCTCAAAGCGTCTGCTATGACATTGGCCTTGCCGGGATGATAGTGCAGCTTCATATCATAACTCTTTATGAGCTCCAACCATCTCCTCTGCCTGAGGTTCAGCTCCTTCTGAGTGAAAATGTACTTCAAACTCTTGTGATCCGTGTACACATCACAACGGTTTCCAATAAGAAAATGTCTCCAGGTTTTGAGCGCATGCACTACAGCTGCTAACTCCAAATCATGTGTGGCATAATTCAACTCGTGCGGTCAAACTTGACGGGAGGCATAAGAAACAACTCTTCCGTCCTGCATGAGTAATTCTCCAAGTCCTAAGCGAGAGGCATTGCAATACACTTGGAAATCCTTGCGTATATCTGGCAAGATCAGCACTGGGGCTGTCGTCAAACGTTTCTTCAACTCCTGGAAACTTTCTTCGCACTCTTCAGTCTAATGGAACTTAGTGTCCTTCTTCAATAATGTTGTCATAGGCTTCGCAATCTTGGAGAAATTCTCAATGAATCTCCGGTAATATCCCGCGAGTCTAAGAAAACTGCGGATCTCTCCAACTGAGGTGGGTGCCAACCACTCAGTGACTACTTGAACCTTGGTGGGATCCACTGCTATACCTTCTCCTAATATAACATGTCCTAAGAATCCAACTTCCTTCAACCAAAACTCACATTTGCTGAACTTGGAATATAACTGATGTTCTATGAGCTTCTCAAGAACCAAACGCAAATGTTCCTTGTGCTCCTCTTCGTTCTTTGAGTACACCAAGATATCATCAATGAATACCAGGACAAACTTATCCAAGAATTCCATGAACACATTATTCATCATACTCATGAAATAGGCAGGGGCGTTAGTTAATCCAAATGACATAACCGTATACTCATATAGCCCATACCTGGTGGTGAAGGCTGTCTTAGGTATATCCTTTTCTTGGATCTTCAGCTGGTGGCACCCTGATCGAAGATCGATCTTGGAGAATACTTTAGCTCCTTGAAGTTGGTCAAACAAATCATTGATCATCGGAAGTGGGTACTTATTCTTAATGGTCACTTCATTTAGCGCTCGATAATTGATACGTCTCCAACGTATCTATATTTTTTTTGTTCCATGCTATTATTTATGATGTTTTGGATGTTTAATGGGCTTTGTTATACACTTTTATATTATTTTTGGGACTAACCTACTAACCCAAAGGCCCAGTCCAGATTGTTGTTTTTTGCCTATTTCAGGGTTTTGCGGAAAAGGAATATTAAACGGAGTCCAAATGGAATGAAACCTTCGGGAGAGATATTTTTGGAGAAAAATACGGATGGGAGACTTGAGAACCACGGAGTAGGGCTGACGTGGCGTCCACGAGGGTGGGGCACACCCCCTACCTCGTGGGCACCCCGTCTGGCCACCGGTGCCCTCCTTCCTCCTATATATACCTACGTACCCCGAAACCATCAGAACAGAGAAAACCCTAGTTCCACCGTCGCAACCTTCTGTTCCCGTGAGATCCCATCTTGGGCCTATTCTGGAGCTCCACCGGAGGGGGGATCTTCCACGGAGTGCTTCTACATCATCATCATCGCCTCACCATGAGTTGTGAGTAGTTTACCACAGACCTTCGGGTCCATAGCTAGTATCTAGATGGCTTCTTCTCTCTCTTTGGATCTCAATACCAAGTTCTCATTGGTCTTCGAGGAGATCTATTCGATGTACTCTCTTTTTGCGGTGTGTTTGTCGAGATCTGATGAATTGTGGGTTTATGATCAAGATTATCTATGAGAAATATTTGGTTCTTTTCTGAACTCTTTATGTATGATTATAATATCCTTGCAAGTCTCTTCGAATTATTGGTTTGGTTTGGCCTACTAGATCTATAGTTCTTGCAATGGGAGAAGTGCTTGGCTTTGGGTTCAATCTTGCGGTGTCCTTTCCCAGTGACAGTAGGGGCAGCAAGGCACGTATTGTATTGTTGCCATCGAGGATAAAAAGATGGGGTTTATATCACTATGTTTGAGTTTATCCCTCTACATCATGGCATCTTGCTTAAGGCGTTACCCTGTTCTTATGAACTTAATACTCTAGATGCATTCTGGATAGCGGTCGATGTGTGAAGTAATAGTAGTAGATGTAGAATCGTTTCGGTCTACTTGTCTCGGACGTGATGCCTATATATAATGATCATGCCTAGATAGTTTCATAATTATTCAATTTTCTATCAATTGCTCGACATTAATTTGTTTACCATCCCTGGAATATCGCTATCATGAGAGAAGCCACTAGAGAACACTATGGCCCCCGGGTCTATTCTCAACATATCAATCTACAATCTACTTTACTTTCCGCTTTTACTTTCTGTTCTTATATCCAAAAATACCAAACATATCAAACTATCATCTCTATCAGATCTCACTTTCGTAAGTGACCGTAAAGGGATGGACAACCCCTTATCGCGTTGGTTGTGAAGTTCTTATTTGTTTGTGCAGGTGCGAGGGACTCGCGCATGGTCTCCTACTTGATTGATACCTTGGTTCTCAAAAACTAAGGGAAATAGTTGGGCTATTGTGCTGTATCACCCTTTCCTGTTCGAGGGAATACAATGCAATCTCGATAAGTTGCAAGAATAATTTCTAGCGCCGTTGCCGGGGAGGCTTACGCAAAAGTCATATACCAAGTACCTATCACAAACCCTTATCCTTCGCATTACATTTTTTGCCTCTCGTTTTCCTCTCCCCCACTTCACCCTTGCCGGTTTATTTGCCCTGCTTCTGCCGTGTGTTTATCCTTCGCTTGCCCTCATGTCTGAGATGGGGGAAGATTTTATTGAGAAGGGTAGTAATGTTGAGGGCAACGTCTATGTTGACCCTCCGGATGAAACTACCACTTTACATATTAAGAAGTTCCGGGTTGGTAGTGGTAATATTATTGGAAAAGGAGTTCTTCAAGACTTCTTTACTTGTGCCGGTGCTTTGCCCACTATGGGTGGCTCTATTCTTCATAGAATTAGTAGCCTTGCGAGTGCCATATCTATGCGTGTAGTTGAAATTGAAAGGCAATTTATCCATATTCATCCCTGTATTCAGAGAATCTTTCTGGAATTTTCCAATATTGAGCATTCTTCTGTTAAGCGTGCAGCTACTATCTTTTTGGCTCATGAATTTAGATTTATCATGAAAGAGGCCAAAGAAATCATTGCTCATTACGGGGTAGATGCTGGCCGACCTCCCATAGAGGCTATCTTATTTAATCAAGAAGACATAATGCGGTTACGATCTCCTCATCATGTTGCTTTTAATGAAAACCTTAGAAAAAAGGTTCCTACCGATGTCTTGGTTAACAGAATTCCTGAGTTGAGCGATAATTTTGCTATTCAGAACAATGGGTTAGGCTTCTCCCTTGAGCGAAGGCTCATGACCTTTTGCCAAAAGAACGCCTATAACGATGAGTTGGTTGCTCACTATAAAGGGCCAAAAGAGGAACCTATTCCTCCTGAGCTTGATATGGGGGACTTTTGTCCCATTAAATTTAGCCCTCTTGATTAATTTTTATTGCCACAAAGGAAACTTGCTGCTGAACGTAGGGAATATGACATGAGTTTTCGCGATATATCGTATCATTATGGCATTCGCTAGATCAATCCATGTATGGTGCCTAGCTAGGGGCGTAAAACGGTAGCGCTTGTTGGGAGGAAACCCAATTTTATATTTTTTGTTTTTGCTTCTGTTTAGGAATAAATATTGCATCTAGCTTCTGTTTAGATGTGGTTTTGTGTTTTCATTAGTGTTTGTGCCAAGTAGAACCTTTGGGAAGACTTGTGTGAAGTTTATATGATCTTGCTGTGAAAAATAGAATCGTTAGCACTCGCTAGAATGGTCACCAGGTTTTACTGGAGTGTGATATTTACTTGACTCTTTTGGCAGATGATTAATAGACAAATTCGTCACGTTTACCAATTTATTTTAATTTTTTTGGAGTTACAGAAGTATGCAAAAGTTACAGATTACTACCGACTGTTCTGTTTTTGACAGATTCTGTTTTTCGTGTGTTGTTTACTTATTTCTATGCATCTATGAGTAGTATTGGGAAGTATGAATCATAGATAAGTTGGAATACTGTAGGTTTAACACCAATATAAGAAAATAATGAGTTCATTGCAATACCTTTGAGTAGTGGTTTGTTTTCTTATACTAACGGAGCTCACGAGATTTTTGTCTAAGTTTTGTGTTGTGATGTTTTCAAATTTTGAGTATTGCTTTGATGGACTATGGAACAAAGAGTGGCAAGAGCCTAAGCTTGGGGATTCCCAAGGCACCCCAAGGTAAAATTCAAGGACAACCAAGAGCCTAAGCTTGGGGATGCCCCGGGAAGGCATCCCCTCTTTCGTCTTCATCTATCGGTAACTATACTGGGAGCTATATTTTTATTCACCACATGATATGTGTTTTACTTGGAGAGTCATGTATAATTTGAGTCTTTGCTTGTTAGTTTGCCACAATTATCCTTGCTGGACACACCTTTTTGAGAGAGTTAAATATGGCCTAGGAATTGTTAGAACACTCTGTGTGATTCACTTATATCTTTTGAGTTGAATAGTTTTTGCTCTAGTGCTTCACTTATATCTTTTAGAGCACGGTGGTGATTATATTTTGTAGAAATTTTTATTCTCTCATGCTTCACTTATATCCTTTTGAGAGTCTATTAAAACAGCATGGAATGTGCTTTGGCTATAAAACTAGCCTTTACATGATAGACATCCAAGATCAATGTAGTAAAAACTATCACACTAAGTGCATTGAATATGATGAGAAGTTGGATGCTTGATAATTGTTTTGAGATATGAGGATAGTGATATTAGAGTCACGCTAGTGGAGTTATTATGAAATTGAGAAATGCTTTTGTTAAAGTTAGTGATTCCCGTAGCATGCACGTATGGTGAACCGCTATGTGACGAAGTTAGAGCATGAGGTATTTGTAGAGTGTCATCCTTTGTGTGGAGGTCGGGGGCGCGCGATGGTTAAATCCTACCAACCTCCCCCCTAGGAGCATGCGTTGATTGCTTTGTTTTGATGACTCGTAAATTTTTGCAATAAGTATATGAGTTCTTATGGCTAATGTTGAGTCCATGGATATAACACACTCTCACCCGTCCACCATTGCTAGCCTCTCTTGTACCGCGCAACTTTCGCCGGTACCATACACCCACTATATATCCTTCCTCAAAACAACCACCATATATCTTCCTCAAAACAGCCACCATACCTACCTATCATAGCATTTCCATAGCAATTCCGAGATATATTGCCATGCAACTTTCCACCGTTCCGTTCATATGACACGCTTCATATTGTCATATTGCCATGCATAATCATGTAGTTGACATCGTATTTGTGGCTAGGCCACCATGCATAATTTTTCATACATGTCACTCTTGATTCATTGCACATCCCGGTACACCACCGGAGGCATTCATATAAGTCATACTTTGTTCTAGTATCGAGTTGTAATTCAATGAAAGTGTGATGATCATCATTATTAGAGCATTGTCCCATGTGAGGAAAGTCTAAATAAAAGAAAGCCCCTCCAAAAAAAGAAAAAAAGGAAATGCCAAAGAAAAAAAAGAAAGGCCCAAAAAAAGAAAATAAAAGAAAAAGGGACAATTTCTACTATCTTTTTCCACACTTGTGCTTCAAAGTAGCACCATGTTCTTCATAATAGAGAGTCTCATGTTTAGTCACTTTCATATACTAGTGGGAATTTTCATTATAGAACTTGGCTTGTATATTCCAACGATGGGCTTCCTCAAATGCTCTAGGTCTTCGTGAGCAAGCAAGTTGGATGCACACCCACTTAGTTTCTTTTGTTGAGCTTTCATACATTTTTAGCTCTAGTGCATCCGTCGCATGGAAATCCCTACTCACTCACATTGATATCTATTGATGGGCATCTCCATAGCACGTTGATACGCCTAGTCGATCTGAGACTATCTCCCTCCTTTTTGTGTTCTCCACAACCACCACTCTATTGCACCCATAGTGCTATGTCCATGGCTCACGCTCATGTATTGCGTGAAAGTTGAAAGGTTTGAAAGAAGAGAGTATGAAAACAAGTGCTTGGTTGAAACCGGAGTTGTGCATGATATGAATATTTTGTGTGATGAAGAGGGAGCATAGCCAGACTATATGATTTTGTAGGGATAACTTTCTTTAGCCATAGTATTTTGAGAATACATGATTGCTTCGTTAGTATGCTTGAAGTATTATTATTTCTTATCTCAATATAGACTTTTGTCTTGAATCTTTCATATCTGAACATTCATGCCACAATTAAGAGAATTACATTGAAAAACTATGTTGGTTAGCATTCCACGTCAAAAATTCTGTTTTTATCATTTACCTACTCAAGGACGAGCAGGAATTAAGCTTGGGGATGCTTGATACGTCTCCAACGTATCTATAATTTTTTATTGTTCCATGCTATTATTTATGATTTTTTGTATGTTTAATGGGCTTTGTTATACACTTTTATATTATTTTTGGGACTAACCTACTAACCCAAAGGCCCAGTCCAGATTGCTGTTTTTTGCATAATTTACGGTTTTGCAGAAAAGGAATATCAAATGGAGTCCAAACGGAATGAAACCTTCGACAGAGATATTTTTGGAGCAAAATACGCACGGGAGACTTTAGAACCACGAAGTAGGGCTGACGTGGCATCCACGAGGGTGGGGGCGCGCCCCCTGCCTCGTGAGCACCCCGTTTGGCCCCCGGTGCCCTCCTTGCTCCTATATATACCTACGTACCCCGAAACCATCAGAACAGGGAAAACCCTAGTTCCACCGCCACAACCTTCTGTTCCCGTGAGATCCCATCTTGGGGCCTGTTCCGGAGCTCCACCGGAGGGGGGATCTTCCACAGAGTGCTTCTACATAATAATCATCGCCTCACCATAAGTTGTGAGTAGTTTACCACAGACCTTCGTGTAACAACCCATATGTGATACTTTCCATTTATGGCAATAAAGCAATCATCATTTTGATCCTTGTCCTTTCCTTGGGGGTTCTTGTCATTTATGCTCTGTTTTGTTTTGCATTGTCATTTTAGTTTTCTTATGCATCCATGCAGTGCTCCATCATCTCCATGGCATCATATGCATCATAGCTTCATTTATTTGTCTTTGCTTGTGATGTGAGGTCACCTTGATGGTTGTTGTGTGATGGTGGTATCAAGCCATGCCCTTGCTAAAACCCTAAACCCCCTCCTTCTCCTACACCTTTTCTCTTTCCTTCTTTTCTTCCTTTCTTTAAGTAATTTTGCAAGTGACTTAGCCTATTCCAATAATGTTCATCTCCTACACCTTGATTTTGCGTTCCTAACACGGTTGGGGTTTATGGGCCCCCCTTGATAATTCGCTCTGTGTTAAAGCTTTTCCAGCAAGGCCCAACATTGGTTTTACATTTGCCTAGTAACTAAAACTTGCATAGGGCGTTACAAACCCGAGTTCTTAATTAACAACCCGGGCCAGTGCTCCTCATGAGTGTTGGTCCAAACTGGGTAGACTGCGGGGCCACCACGGGAAAACCCGAGGTCTGGTATACACCTGTAGGATGTCCCATCCGATCGTGGCCTAAGACGAGATACGCGGGGCTACTATCAGGGTGTCGGCATGCCAGGAGGTCTTTCTGGATTAGTTTACCTTTGCAGAAATATCTTGAGCACGAGATTGTGAGAATAGTCGGGTGTTCCCACTTTGGAGTTGCGACTCCGCAGATCGTGAGCTTCTATGGGCTAAGTTGGCACACCCGTGCAGGGTTTTGATCTTTTGAAAGCCGTGCCCGCAGTTATGTGGCAGATGGGAATTTGTTAATATCCGGTTGTAGATAACTTGACACTTTATTCATGAATACACTACCTGCGTGAGTAACCGTGATGGTCTCTTTCCGAAGGGCTTCGGGAAGTGAACACAGTGGGGTTATGTTTAATCGTGAGTAGCTAGAATCACTTCTTGATCAACTTGGCGATCGTTGGCACTTGTTCTCTTCTCGCTCTAAACTCGTAAGCTAGTGCTTCGTGCTTGCTGCAACCCTTGTTTACAGCCTTTTCCACACCTAAGGCTTTGGTAGTTTTGATACCCGGGAACGGGATTGTTGAGTCCTCTGTGGCTCACAGATTCAATACACACCAGATGCAGGTACCGTTGAGAACTATGCAGGAGATGATTCAGAGCTTAACTGGGAGTTCGATGAAGAGCGTGGACGTTACTATGTGTCTTATCCCAATGATCAGTAGTGGTTCTTACTAGGAGGATCTGGGCTTGTCTTATTTATGGTATCTTTTCATTTGGATTTTTTTCTTAGTCGGACCCTGTTGTTATTTGGATGATGTATGCTATTGTATTCATTTGGGTGACGTGGCGAGTGTAAGCCAACTATCATTTTACACTTTCATCCCTTAATTTTACATGAGATGTGGAAACATACCATACTTTATATCATTCTAGTATGCGTTTATGTAGTTAAGTTGTGCCTCGACACGTGGGGGACATAGCCGCATACTTGGCATTACAAGTTGGTATTCAGAGCCTTCTCCGACCTAGGAGCCCCCTGATTGATCGAATCATTGACGGTTGAGTCTAGGCACACACAAAAAAATGTTTTGAGTCCTATATATATCGGACAGTAGGATTTTTTTTATCCTCATCCCTTCATCGCTCTGGTGAGGACTCCTGACGTTGTTCTATCTCCTCTACTCTCAAAAAATCACTAATTTTTTTAGGATCATGCGAGTATGGTTTGGATTGTTCCGATATCTTTGTGACGAGAACATTGTTCTCGATGCCTCCTGTCATTTAGGGGTTGTGGCAGTGTCCCGGGGAGTTGAGCTCCGAGGTGTTGTCGTCACAAATGTATCGTAGCGGTTCTAGAATACTTAAGACGGCCGACATCGAAAACTCTTCTATGCGGTTAGTGGTGAGATAACCCCGATGTCACCGAGTACTGGTGGGATAGTTCTGGAGTATTGCCACAGCTAGTATAGTGGATGCGTTTCGAAGGTCCGAGGTAAACAGTTTCCGAGGATGACTAGTTATGTGCTGACGGATGGATACAGTTGGATGTAGGTTTAGAGTTGAGTGCGCGGTGCTTCCCCTGTATCCCCAACACCAGATTAGAAAACCGGAAACCTTCGGGGATTAATAGGTGGGTTTTCAAGTAGCTCGTAGGCATTCTTCCAACGAGTGCATGGTATGAGGTTTTGGGTTCAACATCGAGTGAAGAGGTTTCATGGGTGTTGTTCCAATTGGGAGTTGCATCTTAAAGGGTCCTTGGCTATGATGATCCGGGGATTGCAACACCCTTTGTAACACGTTCCATGGGGCATTTAGCACGGACCTCTGGGACGAAGCTTCTATCATGTATTTGTTCCGTCTGCACCTTGTTGTTTTTATTTTATCTTTTGTTCTCACAAGTGGCTTCTCGAGAAGATTGTTGTACCATTAAACAGTGGAATTCATTCGTTCATTTTGTTCGAATGTTCATTGTGAGGACATTATGTTGCAAATATCTAGCCATTGATTCAGCTTATCTGTTTTACATCAATGGCTAAAGATTGTCATCATATTCAGGATGGCTCCTAAGAAGGTTCCCAACCCTAACCAAGAGGGCGAAGAAGAGCGTCCTCCTGAATGTCCTCCTTCCCCTCCTCCTCCGTCTGAGGCATGGAGAGCAATTATGCAAGCGACCAACCAGAACACTCAGATGCTCATGCAAATGATGCAAAACTTTCAGGCCAACCAAGCAAATCAAGGCAATCATGGGAACCAAGGCCAAGGCAATCGGTTCAATCAACCTCACTTTGTGACACTGAACCAATTCCTGGCAAACCAACCGAAGTCGTTCTGTTACTGTGTGGACCCGCTAGATGCTGAAGATTGGATCACAGACATCAAAAGCACTTTGAATGTAGTAACGTGAGGCCCGAGGATTATTTCAAGTTTGCCGCTTTCCAACTCAAAGATCAAGCTGCTGATTGGTGGCAACAGTACAAAGACTCCAGAGGTGATCGTGAGATCTCATGGACTGACTTCTGCAAAGATTTCCGCTCTCACCAAATTCCAACCAGTGTCGAGGCATGTGTGAGCAATTCCGCAACCTGAAGCAAGGTACCATGTCTGTCTATCAATACAATGTCAAGTTCCAGAATCTTGCCCGTTATGCGAAGCAAGACATCCCCGATGCCAAGAGCAAGATATATCAGTTCCGAGGTGGTCTGAAAGATGAACTCTAACTTGCTCTCACCTTGTTCGAGCCGGATGAATTTGACCAATTCTACAATATGGCTCTCAAGCAAGAGGCAGCTCAGCTCAAGAGTGAAGCTTCCAAAAAGAGGATCAGAGATGTTGTTCTGTAATGCCCAGGATGCGACTATATCTCCTACGTGTCAAGGCATGACTTAGAGACATAAGCGCATTCTGGAATGATCGCAAGAGTGGTATCTTTGCACAACTCATGCAAAAGAACAGGGATGAAAGAGTAAAATAGTTGGCTTACACTCACCACGTCACACAATGGATACAATAACATACATTCATCCAAATATCACAGGTTCCGATTATGGACGAAATCCAAACGAGAAAGATACCACAACCACAAGGCATGGTCGCCCCTAGTAGGAACCACTACTGATCATCGAAAACATCACATACATATAGACAAGTTCTTCATCGAACTCCCAATGAAGTCTTATCAATCTCCTGCATCGTTCTTGGTTGTACCAGCATCTGGTGGGTGTTGTAATCTGTGAGCCACGAGGACTCAGCAATCCCATTCCCGGGTATCAAAACTATCAAATCCTTAGGTGAGGAAAGGCTATAAAAGTGGTTGCAGCAAGCACTAGCTTACGAGTTTAGAGCGATAAGAGAACAAGTGCCAACGATCGCCAAGTTGATCAAGAAGTGATCCTAGCTACTCACGATCAAACATAACCCCACGGTGTTCACTTCCCGAAGCCCTTCGGAAAGAGACCGTCACGGTAACTCCCACACATAGTGTATTCTTAGGAAATGGTGTCAAGTTATCTACAACCGGATATTAACAAATTCCCATCTGCCACATAACCATGTGCACGGCTTTTGAAAGTTCATAACCCTGCAGGGGTGTCCCAACTTGGCCCATCACAATCTCACGATCTGCGGAGTCGGAACTCCAAATTGGGAAGACCCGAGTATTCTTGGAATCCCTTGCTCATGATATGTCGACAAAGGTAAAACTAATCCAGCAAGACCTCCCGGCGTGCCGACACCCTGATAGTTGCCGCGCGTATCTCGTCTCAGTCCACGATTGGATCGGTGATGCTGCAGGAGCCAACCCTCGAGTTACCCCATGGTGGCCCTGCAGGACCCCCGTTTGGGACCAACACCATCAGCACTGGCCCCCCCCTGTTATGTAGAATTAAGAACCCCCTATGCAATTAATTAATTAAGTTTTTATTATGTGGCAAATTAAAACCAAAGTTGGGCCTTGCTGGAAAAGCTTTAAGCAATGCGAATTATCTAGGGGGGCCCATAAACCCCAACCGTGTTAGGAACGCAAAATCAAGGAACATAACACCGGTTTAATGGTTCCTAAGGTGGCATGTGTGGAACCAAACACCAAGCAGAAGGCCAAGCCTTCCACCCATTGCCAATATATAGGTGCATTAGTTTATAACAGATACATATTGTGTTATCCCAATAAAACAAGTCCGAACATGGAGCAATCTTCAAACTTCACCTGCAACTAACAATGCTATAAGAGGGGTTGAGCAAAAGCGTACTTAGCCAATCAACGGTTTGCTAGGAAGGCGGTTAGAGTGTTTCATGGCAACAATAGGAGGCTGACAAACAGGAATAGGCATCAAGTCATATATATAGAGTGAGACAACTAGCAAGGCAAAGATAGAGGTGATATCAAGGAACGATCATCTTGCCTGGAATCCCGCTAGGAAGAAGAACGAGTCCATGAAGTAGTCGAAAAATACCTTACGACTCCGAAACGAAACCAAAGCTAACAAGAGAAGCATACCGGAAAGAAGCAAACAATATGGTAAACACACATATCATAACCATGGCATGATGCACAAACAAGTATGATGCATGTCTGGTTTAATTATGCATGGCATGGCAAGGTGCACAAACAAAACTACAAGTTAAGTGGAGCTCAATATGCAACGAGTTGCATATTGACGAAACACAACATTCTATTTATTTAGTTGACTCTTGTTTATTTACAAGACAAGATTAAATGTTTGATAACATGTCAAGGGGTGAAGCACAAAGAAACTACCTATCTAGGCAATTTAAATGGGGCTGGAAACAACAAACAACCAAAATCGACAAATCCCCATGTTCATATTTTGAATTTGGTACTGTTCTGCCTATTACCACATTTTAATTTTGTTAAACATTAAAACAAAGTGCACCATGTTATTCTACACATTTTTCCACCCCATTTACATATAAAGTTTGTTAAATTTGGAGCTACGGTTATTTAGTTATGAATTAAATCATTTTAGCATGTTATTTAAGCAAACTTATGCAAACAACAATATAAACATTTTTAACATGAATGAAAGTGGCATATTAATAATCTACACAAAATTCTGAGCATTTTTCATGCTTAATACATTTTCATACGATGCATGGTTGTGGAGTTATTATATGCATGATCTAGAGGGACTTTTCTGCATTACTGTAAAACACCGGATAATAGCTAAATTCGCAGAACTGAAAAAAAAAAACAGAAGAGGGCCGAAACTAGCTGGCCGGCCCAACAGAGAAAGCAAAAAAAGGTGGGGCGCTGGAGGTGGCCTCACCATGGGCCTAGCCCAGCGTCGGTGAGGAGGGAGCTGGGTCACCGGACTTGCGGCTGGCGACGCCGGCCCGTGCAAGGGAAGCAGGGGAGGCCGACGGGGGCGCTGGGCCTGGGTGCGGTCAATGCACGCAGACGAGAGACGACGCGCGGTCATGGGTCGAGGCGGGGTGTCGACCTCCTTCTCACAGCAGAAGCAGAGGAGGAGGCGACCGGACTTGGGGCAAGAAGGACTCGGCGGCGAGGCATGCACGAGTCGCGGGACGATGGATCTGACCGGCGGCTTGGCGGATCCGGCCGCGGCGGTGGAGGACGGAGCACCAAGCTCCATGGCAATTCTAGATCGAAGGAAGAGCCCGGCCATGGCATCCTATCAAGGCACAGAGAGAGATGAGCGAGAGAAGGAGAGAGAGAGAGACAGGGGAGGAGAAGAGAGAGGGCGGAGGAGCTGGCCTGGGTTACTCGCCGGCGAGCATGCGAGGCGCTCGGGGCTGCGGCTCGGATGAGCTCCGGGTCGGGAGCTGCTCGGGCCCAACCGCAGGGGGAGGCGGATGCGGAAGGCCGTCGCGGGAGAGGTCCGGCTCCGACGAGGAGGGGCCCGGAGACAATGTGGCAGAGCGACGCAGTTCTCGGGGGTCGGTCGACACGAACGATGGCAACAGCGAGCCCCCGGTGGCGCGGCTCCATGGAATAACGGTGAGAGAGAGAGAGGAGGCACGTGAGGGAGAGAGAGAGGAACTAGGGAATGGAGATGAAGGAGAGGCAGGGGAGTGCTTGATCTGCTCGAGGCTTCGGAGGGGAGGCTATGGGCACAGGGCAGAGGGAGCTTCAAGCGTCCATGGGATTGGATCTAGAGAAGGCTGTTGGTCGGGCGCTGAAGACGAGGTGGAGAGCTGGGGTTGGGGGATGGATCCCGATGAGAGGAGTGGCGGCGGCGGCGATGGGATGCTATGGATGGGACAGACCACCTAAAAACTAGGGTAGCCTGTTTAAATAGTTAGGTGGACTAGCTTAGGGGCAAAAAAATGGACCCTTCGATCAAAATCGAACGGTCGAGAATAAAATAGGTAGGTAGCCCAAATAAGAAAACAGAGATGTGTTGGGGATGTTTGGGGATGATCCGAACCCATCGGTAATGACTGCCCGGGTCGGGTTTGGGGCAGTTTCGGACGCGCAGTCGAGGGGGTCTAGGTAGGCCTAGTGGGCTGTGTAGGAGGGGTCTCGGCTGGGGGGAGAGAAGAGAGTGAGAGGCCTGACGATAGGTTTTGGGAGACCGAAAACGTCCGACGTTTGACCGGCGATAGTGCCGCTATAGTTTAATGGTTAGGCTAACAAACGAACTCCGAATGCGACGAAATTTGACAGGCGGTCTGTCTACACTATAATAAGACCACAAGCCTACTTTCATCCCATTCAGAGAACATTTTCCAGCCACTTATAAAATAAATATGCTGAGGTGTCGCGGGCGCGTGCGAGTGTGTCTGGGCTCAGAACGGGCAACGGAGAAGACAGGGCAACTACGGACGGATGCAAGTTTTGAAAACATGTCGATGAAATGAACATGATGATATGGCAAAGTGCAACATGCAAGAAAATGACATGGCAACGACGACGAATAACTGGCGGACACCTGGCGCATCGGTCTCGGGGCGTCACATGTTCACTCCTCTTCTTCCTCTCAAGTGGTTGCCAAGCAGCAGAAGCTCTGGCTACCGCCTCCTCCAGTGCTTCGTCCTCCAAACAACAACAAGCACTCAGGTGGTTGTGGATTGTCCCACCCACCCAACCCAAGCAATCAGTCCAAGCCTTAGTTCCAAGCTTCAAGATCAAGTGGTCCTTATCGTCGGCCTCTTTCATAAGTTATTTGCAACAAGTGTTCTCAGAAGGGTCACTATTCCAACAAGTGTACCAACTCAAGGCGCCTTCCGCCTCCTCCACCTGTCAGCACTGCTATTGTCAAGCACAATCCCAAGGCAGCAAGAGTGAATCTGATGAATGTAGCTCAAGCAGAGAATTCTTTAGATGTGATAATTGGTAATCTTCCAGTTAACCTTAAAACTGCTAAAGTTTTGTTTCATTCTGCTGCATCACATTCCTTCATGTCATATCCATTTTCATCCAAGCACAACGTGGACATAGTGGCCTTACCTGAAAAGTTGCAAGTTATTTCTCCGGGTAAACACATGACTTCTGGTATGGTGGCTCCGGATATATCTATTCATATGGGTGATTGCAGTTTTCTGGTTTCCCCGGTTATTCTCGGCAACTCCGACATTGATCCTATTCTTGGGATGGATTGGCTCTCCAAGCATGATGCAAACATTGATTGTGCAAATAATGAAGTCGAGCTTACTCATCCTGACGTAGACCTGATTATATTCGCCTCTCGAGATAACACAATCAGGCTATTCTCTCTCAATGACAAGGGCGAGATTAATGCCATTTCTCAGATTCCGGTGGTTCCTGAATATGAGGATGTATTCCATGAAGAGCTTCCAGGCATGCCTCCCCATCGTCAAGTTGAATTCATCATTGAACTTGAGCCCGGCACCGAGCCAGCATGTCGGCGTCCGTACAAGCTTTCTCTTGATGAGTTGAAGGAGCTGAAGAAACAACTCGATGAGCAAGAACGTATGGGTCTAATCAGGCCTAGTACTTCTCCTTGGAGCTGTGGTGTTCTATTTGTCAAGAAGAAGGATGGCACGGAACGCCTTTGCATTGATTACCAGCCATTGAACAAGAAGACAATAAAGAATAATTACCCGCTCCCCAATATCAATGAATTGTTCGAGCAGCTCAATGGAGCAAAAGTGTTCTCGAAATTCGATCTCCGGATGGGTTACCATCAGATTTGTATCCATGAAGAGGATATTCCTAAGACCGCATTCAGAACGAGTTTTGGCTCTTATGAATACACGGTCATGTCGTTCGGCCTTGCAAATGCTCCACCCACTTTCTCTCGGATGATGCACTTCATATTCAACCCCTACACCAATGAATTCGTTCTCATTTATCTGGATGATATCTTGGTATTCTCCAAGAATGAACAAGACCATGACAAGCACCTCCATTTGGTCCTTGACAGGCTCCATGAACACAAGTTCTATGCGAAGTTCTCCAAATGTGAATTCTGGCTGGATAAAGCCCTCTATCTTGGCCATATTATCTCTGCCGAGGGCATTTCTGTGAACCCCGAGAAGGTCGAAGCTATTGTCAGCTGGGAACCTCCACAGAATGGCAAGCAACTCCGAAGCTTCCTTGGTCTCGCTAGCTATTGCAAAAGGTTTGTTCAGAACTTCTCCAAGATTGCCAAGCCTCTTTCCAACCTATTGAAGAAGAATGTCAAGTACTCGTGGACTCCTGATTGTGATGTGGCATTCAAGACACTCAAAGAGAAGCTCATTTCTGCTCCGGTTCTTACTCCTCCAGATGAGTCCAAGGCATATGAAGTCTTTTGCGATGCTTCATTGCAAGGTCTTGGTGGTGTTCTCATGCAAGACAAGAAGATTGTAGCATACACTTCTCGTCAGCTGAAACCAAATGAGAAGAATTACCCCACACATGATCTTGAGCTAGCAGGAGTTGTACATGCCTTGATCACGTGGAGACACCTTCTGTTGGGCAGAAAAGTGGACATCTTCACCGATCACAAGAGCTTGAAGTACATCTTTACTCAATCAAACCTGAACCTTCGCCAGACTCGTTGGGTTGAGAGGATTCAAGAGTACGATCTATCTTGGCCATATTGTTCTCGAAGCTTAGAATGGAGGAGTGAACAGCAATCGCGTCTGTAGAGCTATGCCGGCAGCAAGAGTCCAAAAAGAGGATCAGAGATGCTGTTCACTCCTCCTCTTCCTCTCAACTGGTTGCCAAGCAGCAGAAGTTCTGGCTACCGCCTCCTCTAGTGCTCCGTCCTCCAAACAATAACAAGCACTCAGGTGGTCGTGGATTCTCCCACCCACCCAACCCAAGCAATCAGTCTAAGCCTCAGTTCCAAGCTTCAAGATCAAGTGGTCCTTATCATCGGCCTCTTTTAGAAGTTACTTGCAACAAGTGTTCTCAGAAGGGTCACTATGCAAACAAATGTTCCAACCCAAGGCGCCTTCCGCCTCCTCCACCTGTCAGTACTGCTATTGTCAAGCACAATCCCAAGGCAGCAAGAGTGAATCTGATGAATGTAGCTCAAGCAGAGAATTCTTCAGATGTGATAATTGGTAATCTTCCAGTTAACCTTAAAACTGCTAAAGTTTTGTTTCATTCTGCTGCATCACATTCCTTCATGTCATATCCATTTTCATCCAAGCACAACGTGGACATAGTGGCCTTACCTGAAAAGTTGCAAGTTATTTCTCTGGGTAAACACATGACTTCTGGTATGGTGGCTCCGGATATATCTATTCATATGGGTCACTATGCAAACAAATGTCCCAACCCAAGGGTCACTATGCTAACAAATGTCCCAACCCAAGGCGCCTTCCGCCTCCTCCACCTGTCAGTACTGCTATTGTCAAGCACAAATGTCCCACCCTTTTCTTTAAGTAATTTTGCAAGTGAGTTAGCCTATTCCAATAATGTTCATGTCCTCCCCTTTTCCTTGTTGCTTTGACATGAGTCACCATGCAAAGCCTTGCCCCATTTTAAAGTGATTTTATTTTTCAAACTTATTTTATTTTTCTACCTCTAAAAATGCCCAAACCAACTTTATAAAATAGAGCATTTTCTCAGGAGCTTGGGGATATTTTTATTTTTTCCATACTCTCCCCTAAGTCCCTGAGATTTTTCCTTTTTGTTTTTCTTTTCTGTCTGACGAAAAGAAAAGGAAAAAGAAGGGAGCAGCGCAGCCAGCACCCCAGCACCAGCCTTTTCCACCTGCTTCTCGTGTCATCCCCGCGCTCCTCGTGCTTTGGCTCTTATGAATACACGGTCATGTCTTTCGGCCTTGCAAATACTCCACCCACTTTCTCTCGGATGATGCACTTGATATTCAAGCCCTACACCAATGAATTTGTTCTCGTCTATCTAGACGAAATCTTGGTTCTTGATGAGAAAGACACCTTGTTCTTTGAGGATAGGATTGTGGTTCCCAAGGATGATCTCAGGAAGCTCATAATGAACGAAGCACATGAATCCCTCCTCTCAATACATCCAGGAAGTTCCAAGATGTATCAAGACCTCAAGCAATCGTATTGGTGGACTCGCATGAAAACGGAGATTGCCCAATTCGTGAATGAATGTGACGTCTGCAGAAGAGTGAAGGTAGAGCATCAACGTCCAGCCGGACTCCTTCAACATCTACCTATTCCCGAGTCGATCACATTGAGATGGATTTCGTCACCGGTTTTCCTGAGTCAAAGAAAGGAAATTATGCTATCTTTGTGGTGATTGACAATCTAACTAAGGTAGCTCATTTTCTTCCCGTTAAAGAATCCATCAACGCAGCTCACCTGGCAGAGTTGTATACCTCCAGAATTGTTTCTTTGCATGGCATTCCTCAAGTGATCTCCTCAGACCATGGAAGCTTGTTCACTTCCAAGTTCTGGGATTCTTTTCAGTCAGCCATGGGCACAAAGATTAGCTTCAGCACTGCGTTTCACCCTCATACTAGTGGTCAAGTGGAAAGAGTAAACCAGATCCTCGAAGATATGCTAAGAGCTTGTGTCATCTCCTTCGGTATGAAATGGGAAGATTGCCTTCCGTTAGCCGAATTCCCCTACAACAACAGCTTCCAAGTATGTGCCGGCAAAGCTCGTTTTGAAATCCTCTATGGCAGAAAGTGTCGTACCCCTCTCAAATGGTCTGAGACTGGTGAACGTCAACTCCTTGGAAATGACTTGATCTCAGAAGCCGAAGAAATGTGCAAAGTCATACGTGAGAATCTCAAAGCCGCGCAATCGCGTCTGTAGAGCTACTATGATGGCAAGCATCGTGACTTGGCTTTCAACATTGGAGACCATGTCTATCTCTGGGTTTCTCCCATGAAGGGCACTCAGAGGTTTAGTATCAAGGGCAAGCTTGCTCCAAGATACGTGGAACCTTTCAAGATTCTTGGCAAGAGAGGCAATCTAGCCTACCAACTCGAGCTTCCCTCCAACTATGCAAATGTGCATGATGTGTTTCACGTGTCTCAACTCCGCATATGCTTCAAGATGCCTGAACGCATCATTCCGTTCTTCAACAAGACTTGTCTTATCGTGAGCACCCCGTTGCTATCCCTGAAGAAACTGTGCGCAAGACCCGCAACAAGTCCATCAAATTCTTGAAAGTGAAGTGTTCACACCATGCAGACCGAGAAGCTACATGGTGACGAGAAGATCATCTCCGTTCCGAGTATCCCTCCTTCTTTCAGTCCTAGATCTCGGGACGAGATCTATTTGTAGTGGAGGAGAGTTTGTAACACGCCATATGTGATACTGTCCATTTATGGCAATAAAGCAATCATCATTTTGATCCTTGTCCTTTCCTTGGGGATTCTTGTCATTTATGCTCTCTTTTGTTTTGCATTGTCATTTTATTTTTCTTATGCATCCATGCATTGCTTCATCATCTCCATGGCATCATATGCATCATAGCTTCATTTATTTGTCTTTGCTTGTGATGTGAGGTCACCTTGATGGTTGTTGTTTGATGGTGGTGTCAAGCCATGCCCTTGCTAAAACCCTAAACCCCATCTTTCTCCTACACCTTTTCTCTTTCCTTCTTTTCTTCCTTTCTTTAAGTAATTTTGCAAGTGAGTTAGCCTATTCCAATAATGTTCATCTCCTCCCCTTTTCCTTGTTGCTTTGACATGAGTCAACATGCAAAGCCTTGCCCCATTTTAGAGTGATTTTATTTTTCAAACTTATTTTATTTTTCTACCTCTAAAAATGCCCAAACCAATTTTATAAAATAGAGCATTTTCTCAGGAGCTTGGGGATATTTTTATTTTTTCCATACTCTCCCCTAAGTCCCTGAGCTTTTTCCTTTTTGTTTTTCTTTTCTGTCTGACGAAAAGAAAAGGAAAAAGAAGGGAGCAGCGCAGCCAGCACCCCAGCACCAGCCTTTTCCACCAGCACTCGTGTCATCCCCGCGCTCCTCGTGCTTTGGCGTTTCTCTGAAACTTCAGAGAAGACCTGCCGCGTAGCGCTCACTGCACTTGTTTCTCGCGCTCGCCGCACCCGTTGCCCGCTCGCGTCCGCGCCTGACCGCGCTCACGCACGCCCGAGCCCATGCGCCCTGTCTGCATCGCCGCATCACCGTGCTGCTTCACCACCCGCAATGCCACCGTGGCCCGAGCCGAGCCGTTGCTTGTGCTCGAGCAGCTCATCCTTCCCCTTGCGCCATCCACCTCCCGAGCCGCTCTGCAACCGAGTCCGCACACCGCAGTGCCCCGCCGTCGCCGTTGAGCTTGCCGGCGTCGACGAGCCGTCTCTGGTTCAGCCAGATGGGGATCTGCACTTGTTGCAGAATACCTCAAAAGGAGCCAGGCTCCCTCTCTGTCAGAAGCACTCGCCTAGCCCAGTGGCTCGGCTATTCATCAGTTAACTGTGAGGTCGCGGGTTCGAAACCCATAAGGGGCAGTGGGATTAATCCCCCCTTCTTTGCTTCATATGCCCCACTGACGAGCCGACCCCACCTGTCATCCTCTCTGCACCCTGCACTCACACGCGCACCCACCGCTGCCACCTCACCGTCTCTGGCCCCACATGTCAGTGGCTGCGGCTAGACTAGCCTGGGTCAGTTTGACCTTTTTCGTCTGTTTTTCTTTTTCTGTTTTATTTTTATTTTTATTTTTCTGCTTTAACTTTGCATAATTAATAACTTTTAAAATATGCATCTGATGAAAATAAGTTGTATATGAAAGTTGCTTAGTTTTTCATGTAGAATTTTAATATGCTGTTTGTTGCCATGTTTAAAAACATTTAAAATGCTGTTTGAATTAATTGTGTTTAAAATATGCTTAAACTTGTAAAAATCATAACTAAATATCTACAACTCCAAATTTAACAAACTTCATATGCATTTGGGGTGGAAAAATGTGTAGATTAATATGGTGCTGTTGCTTTGCATGTTTAACAACTTTAAAATATGAGTTTCCGAGTTCTGTCCCTAATGCATTTAAATGAATATGGGAGTTTCCGGAAATTGTTGTTTGTTCTTTCCGGCCCATTTAAAAATGCTACCATGTTGCTGTAGTCCTAGGTGCACCCCTTGCCTTGTTAATCAACTCTTTTAAACATGTTGGGTACGTGTTCAAATAATCTATATAACCTTGTGGCCATGTTAAGTTTTGTTCCTTTGCTTGTGATCTACATGTGCGTGACCTTGTTATTGCGATGATGCTTGTGCACTCTTTGTGTCCCTAGGAGATGCATCATATCTTATCCATGTCCATATGCATCATATTCATGCATCATGTGTTTGAGTATTGCATGATGATTGATTGTGTCCGGTGTTGCATTGTTGTGTTGGTTAGATCCCTGTGACGATTCGGAGTTCGACGTTCCTGTCGAGGCTGAGTTTGAGGAGCAAAGTTACGATCCCTCTGTGGAATCAACAGGCAAGATGACCATTCCTAGATATCACTTCTATCTTTACCTATGTTGGATGCCTTGCTCTTTAGATATTGCCTCGATGCCTATTCCTGTTTGTAAGCCCTCCTATTGTTGCCATGAAACACTCCAACCACCTTCCTAGCAAACCGTCGTTTGGCTAAGTACGCATCGCTCAGCCCCTCTTATAGCATTGTTAGTTGCATGTGAAGTTTGGAAGATTGCTCCGTGATGAAGTTGTTGGGATATCACAATATATAATCTGTTAAACTAATTCACCAATATATTGGTAACGGGTGGAAGGCTAAGCCTTTCTGCTTGGTGTTTTGTTCCATTCATGCCACCCTAGGATCCGATAAACCGGTGTTAAGTTCCTTGATTTTGCGTTCCTAACACGGTTGGGGTTTATGGGCCCCCCTTGATAATTCGCTCTGTGTTAAAGCTTTTCCAGCAAGGCCCAACATTGGTTTTACATTTGCCTAGTAACTAAAACATGCATAGGGCGTTACAAACCCGAGTTCTTAATTAACAACCCGGGCCAGTGCTCCTCATGAGTGTTGGTCCAAACTGGACAGACTGCGGGGCCACCACGGGGAAACCCGAGGTCTGGTATACACCTGTAGGATGTCCCATCCGGTTGTGGCCTGAGATGAGATACGCGCGGCTACTATCAGGGTGTCGGCACGCCATGAGGTCTTGCTGAATTAGTTATAGCTTTGCAGAAATATCTTGAGCACAGGATTTTGAGAATACTCGGGTCTTCCCACTTTGGAGTTGTGACTCCACAGATAGTGAGCTTGTGATGGGCTAAGTTGGCACACCCCTGCAGGGTTTTGATCTTTCGAAAGTCGTGCCCGCGGTTATGTGGCAGATGGGAATTTGTTAATATCCGGTTGTAGATAACTTGACACTTTATTCATGAATACACTACCAGCGTGAGTAACCACGATGGTCTCTTTCCGAAGGGCTTCGGGAAGTGAAGACGGTGGGGTTATGTTTAATCGTGAGTAGCTAGGATCACTTCTTGATCAACTTGGCGATCGTTGGCACTTGTTCTCTTCTCGCTCTAAACTTGTAAGCTAGTGCTTAGTGCTTGCTGCAACCCTTTTTTACAGCCTTTTCCACACCTAAGGATTTGGTAGTTTTGATACCCGGGAACGGGATTGCTGAGTCCTCTGTGGCTCACAGATTCAACACACACCAGATGCAAGTACCGTTGAGAACTATGCAGGAGATGGTTCAGAGCTTTACTGGGAGTTCGATGAAGAGCGTGGACGTTACTATGTGTCTTATCCCGACGATCAGTAGTGGTTCTCACTAGGAGGATCCGGGCTTGTGTTATTTATGGTATATTTTCGTTTGGATTTCGCCCGTAGTCGGACCCTGATGTTATTTGGATGATGTATGCTATTGTATTCATTTGGGTGACGTGGAGAGTGTAAGCCAACTATCAGTTTACACTTTCATCCTTGAATTTTACATGAGATGTGCAAATATACCATACTTGAGATCAATGTAGTATGCGTTTATGTCCTTAAGTCGTGCCTCGACACGTGGGGGACATAGCCGCATACTGGGCATTACAAGTTGGTATTCAGAGCCTTCTCCGACCTAGGAGCCCCCTGATTGATCGAACCATTGACGGTTGAGTCTAGGCACAGAAAAAAATTGTTTTGAGTCCTATATATATATCAGAGAGTAGGATTTCTTTTTAATCCTCATCCCTTCATCGCTCTGGTGAGGACTCCTGACGTTGTTCTATCTACTCTACTCTCAAAAATTCACTAAATTTTTTTAGGATCACGCGAGTATTGTTTGGATTGTTCCGATATCTTTGTGACGAGAACATTGGCCTCGATACGTCTTGTCATTTAGGGGTTGTGGCAGTGTCCCGGGGAGTTGAGCTCCGAGGTGTTGTCGTCACAAATGTATCGTAGCGGTTCTAGAATACTGAAGACGGTCGACATCAAAAACTCTTCTACGCGATTAGTGGTGAGATAACCCTGACGTCACCCAGTACTGGTGGGATAGTTCAGGAGTATTGCCACAGCTAGTATATCGGATGCGTTTTGAAGGTCCGAGGTAAATAGTTTCCGAGGATGACTGGTTATGTGTTAACGGATGGATACAACTGGATGTAGGTTTAGTGGAAACCGGAAACCTTCGGGAATTAATTGGTGGGTTTTCAAGTAGCTCGTAGGCATTCTTCCAACGAGTGCATGGTATGAGGTTTGGGATTCAACATCGAGTGAAGAGGTTTCATGGGTGTTGTTCCAATTGGGAGTTGCATCTTAAAGGGTCCTTGGCTATGCTGATCCGGGGATTGCAACACCCTTTGTAACACGTTCCATGGGGCATTCAGCACGAACATGTGGGACGAAGCTTCTATCATGTATTTGTTCCATCTGCACCTTGTTGTTTTTATTTTATCTTTTGTTCTCCCAAGTGGCTTCTCGAGAAGATTGTTGTACCATTAAACTGTGGAATTCATTCGTTCATTTTTTTCGAATGTTCATTGTGAAGACATTATGTTGCAAATATCTAGCCATTGATTCAGCTTACCTGTTTTACATCAATGGCTAACGGTTGTCATCATATTCAGGATGGCTCCTAAGAAGGTTCCCAACCCTAACCAAGAGGGCGAAGAAGAGCGTCCTCCTGCACGTCCTCCTTCTCCTCCTCCTCCGTCTGAGGCATGGAGAGCAATTATGCAAGCGACCAACCAGAATACTCAGATGCTCATGCAAATGATGCAGAACTTTCAAGCCAACCAAGCAAATCAAGGCAATCATGGGAACCAAGGACAAGGCAATCTATTTAATCAACCTCACTTTGCGACACTGAACCAATTCCTGGCAAACCAACCGAAGTCGTTCAGTTATTGTGTGGACCCGCTAGATGCTGAAGATTGGATCACAGACATCAAAAAGCACTTTGAATGCAGTAACGCGAGGCGAGAGGATTATGTGAAGTTTGCCGCTTTCCAACTCAAAGATCAAGCTGCTGATTGGTGGCAACGGTACAAAGACTCCAGAGGTGATCGTGAGATCTCCTGGACTGACTTCTACAAAGATTTCCTCTCTCACCCCATTCCAACCAGTGTCATTGAAGGCATGCGTGAGCAATTCCGCAACCTGAAGCAAGGCACCATGTCCGTCTATCAATACAATGTCAAGTTCCAGAATCTTGCCCGTTATGCAAAGCAAGACATCCACGATGCCAAGAGCAAGATATATTAGTTCCAAGGTGGTCTGAAAGATGAACTCCAACCTTCTCTCACCTTGTTTGAGCCGGATGAATTTGACCAATTCTACAATATGGCTCTCAAGCAAGAGGCAGCTCAGCTCAATAGTGAAGCTTCCAAAAAGAGGATCAGAGATGTTGTTCACTCCTCCTCTTCCTCTCAAGTGGTTGCCAAGCAGCAGAAGTTCTGGCTACCGCCTCCTCCAGTGCTCCGTCCTCCAAACAATAACAAGCACTCAGGTGGTCGTGGATTCTCCCACCCACCCAACCCAAGCAATCAGTCCAAGCCTCAGTTCCAAGCTTCAAGATCAAGTGGTCCTTATCATCGGCCTCTTTTAGAAGTTACTTGCAACAAGTGTTCTCAGAAGGGTCACTATGCAAACAAATGTCCCAACCCAAGGCGCCTTCCGCCTCCTCCACCTGTCAGTACTGCTATTGTCAAGCACAATCCCAAGGCAGCAAGAGTGAATCTGATGAATGTAGCTCAAGCAGAGAATTCTTCAGATGTGATAATTGGTAATCTTCCAATTAACCTTAAAACTGCTAAAGTTTTGTTTCATTCTGCTGCATCACATTCCTCCTCGATACATCCAGGAAGTTCCAAGATGTACCAAGACCTCAAGCAATCGTATTGGTGAACTCGCATGAAACGGAGATTGCCCAATTCGTGAATGAATGTGATGTCTCCAGAAGAGTGAAGGCAGAGCATCAACGTCCAGTCGGACTCCTTCAACCTCTACCTATTCCCGAGTGGAAATTCGATCACATTGAGATGGATTTCGTCACCGGTTTTCCTGAGTCCAAGAAAGGAAATTATGATATCTTTGTGGTGATTGACAAGCTAACTAAAGTAGCTCATTTTCTTCCCGTCAAAGAATCCATCAACGCAGCTCAGCTGGCAGAGCTGTACACCTCCAGAATTGTTTCTTTGCATGGCATTCCTCAAGTGATCTCCTCAGACCGTGGAAGCTTGTTCACTTCCAAGTTCTGGGATTCTTTTCAATCAGCCATGGGCACAAAGATTCGCTTCAGCACTGCGTTTCACCCTCAGACTAGTGGTCAAGTCGGAAGAGTGAACCAGATCCTCGAAGATATGCTAAGAGCTTATGCCATCTCCTTCGGTATGAAATGGGAAGATTACCTTCTGTTTGCCGAATTCTCCTACAACAACAGCTTCCAAGCAAGTGCCGCAAATATCCTTTTGAAATCCTCTATGGCAGAAAGTGTCGTACCCCTCTCAACTGGTCCGAGACTGGTGAACGTCAACTCCTTGGAAATGATTTGATCTCAGATGCCGAAGAAATGTGCAAAGTCATACGTGAAAATCTCAAAGCCGCGCAATCGCGTCAAAAGAGCTACTATGACGGCAAGCATCATGACTTGGCTTTCGACATTGGAGACCATGTCTATCTCCGTGTTTCTCCCATGAAGGGCACTCAGAGGTTCGGTATCAAGGGCAAGCTTGCTCCAAGATACGTGGGCCCTTTCAAGATTCTTGGCAAGAGAGGCGATCTAGCCTACCAACTCGAGCTTCCCTCCAACTTTGCAAATGTGCATGATGTGTTTCACGTGTCTCTACTCCGCAAGTGCTTCAAGACGCCTGAACACACCATTCCTTTTGAAGAGATTGATCTTCAACAATACTTGTATTATCGTGAGCACCCCGTTGCTATCCATGAAGAAACTGAGCAGAAGAACTCCATCAAATTCTTGAAAGTGAAGTGCTCACACCATACAGACCGAGAAGCTACATGGGAACGAGAAGATCATCTCCGTTCCGAGTATCCCTCCTTCTTTCAGTCCAAGATCACTGGACAAGATCTTTTTGTAGCGGAGGAGAGTTTGTAACACCCCATATGTGATAACTTCCATTTATGGCAATAAAGCAATCATCATTTCGATCCTTGTCCTTTCCTTGGGGGTTCTTGTCATTTATGCTCTCTTTTGTTTTGCATTGTCATTTTATTATTCTTATGCATCCATGCATTGCTTCATCATCTCCATGGCATCATATGCATCATAGCTTCATTTATTTGTCTTTGCTTGTGATGTGAGGTCACCTTGATGGTTGTTGTGTGATGGTGGTGTCAAGCCATGCCCTTGCTAAAACCCTAAACCCCCTCCTTCTCCTACACCTTTTCTCTTTCCTTCTTTTCTTCCTTTCTATAAGTAATTTTGCAAGTGACTTAGCCTATTCCAATAATGTTCATCTCCTCCCCTTTTCCTTGTTGCTTTGACATGAGTCACCATGCAAAGCCTTGCCCCATTTTAAAGTGAGTTGGTTAGGTCCAAAAATGACAGAAGTTTGAACCATATTCAAACTTATTTTATCTTTCTACCTCTAAAAATGCCCAAACCAATTTTATAAAATAGAGCATTTTCTCAGGAGCTTGGGGATATTTTTATGTTTTCCATACTCCTCCCCTAAGTCCTTGAGCACCAGTCTTTTCCACCAGGCCCAGCACCAGCACCCCAGCACCAGCCTTTTCCACCAGGCCCAGCAGCATCGCCGCGGCCCCGCCAGCTCCCACGCGCGGCCCAGCCAGCGCACAGTCGCGCCGTCTCCCTCTCTTGCACCGGGACCGCATGTCAGCCTCTCCACTTCGACGCTCACCTGCCCCCTTCAGTCGCGCCGTGCCGTTCCCCTGTTTCAGAGCGTCGACTCCGTGAGCTCGACCTCATGGATTTTGAGGCCAGCCATCGCCGCACCCCCCTTTTTAAGGCCACAACGCCTCCTCTAGGGTTCCTCCTTCGCCGCCTCCTCCCAGGGGGTCTTCCCCATCCCTCCTTCTCCTTCCCCACGAGCACTCAAGCGCAGCTGAGAGCGCGTCGTCGTCGCCGGCAATCCTCCGGTCGGGTCTAGCCGCTGGCGTCGTGTCCTGCTGCTTCCTCGTCATCGGCTACTTCCTCTCCAACACGGATCGGACACCATCTCGCCTTCGCAGCGCCGTCTTCTTCCTCCTCTGCCTCTAGCGCCGCCTTAGCCAGACTTCATGCCTGAGTTCAGAGCTCGCCTACGTCGCGTAGCCCCATCGTTGGCCTCATCTTCCTGTCGCAGGTATAGGAGGTATACCCATCTCCTTCCCATCTCCTTATCGTCATCTTTTGTGTACCTGCGCCGTCGCCAGAGCCGTGTCGTCCCCGCGCTCCCCGTGCTCTGGCGTTTCTCTGAAACATCATAGAACACCTGTCGCGTCGCGCTCACCGCACCTGTTTCTCGTGCTCGCCGCACCCGTTGCTCGCTCGCGTCCCCGCCTGACCGCGCTCACGCACGCCCGAGCGCGCGCACCTTGTCTGCATCGCCGCAGTGCCGTGCTGCTTCACCACCCGCAGCGCCACCTCGGCCCGAGCCGAGCCGTTGCTCGTGCTCGAGCAGCTCATCCTTCCCCTTGTGCCATCCACTTCCCGAGCCGCTCCACAACCGAGTCCCGCACACCACAGCCACCGTAGTGCCCTGCCGTCGCCGTTGCGCTCGTCGGCCTCGACGAGCCGTCTCTGGTTCAGCCAGATGGGGATTTGCACTTGTTGCAGTATACCTCAAAAGGAGCCAGGCTCCCTCTCTGTCAAAAGCACTCGCCTAGCCCAGTGGCTCTGCTCTTCGTCAGTTAACTGTGAGGTCGCGGGTTCGAAACCCACCGGGGGTAGTGGGATTAATCCCCCCTTTTTTGCTTCATATGCCCCACTGACCAGCCGACCCCACCTATCATCCTCTCTGCACCCTGCACCCACATGCCCACCCACCGCTGCCACCTCAGCGCCTCTGGCCCCACATGTCAGTGGCTGGGGCTAGACTAGCCTGTGTCAGTTTGACCTTTTTCGTTTGTTTTTCTTTTTCTGTTTCTTTTTCTGCTTTAACTTTGCATAATTAATAACTTTTAAAATATGCATCTGATGAAAATAAGTTGTATATGAAAGTTGCTTAGTTTTTCATGTAGAATATTAATATGCTGTTTGTTGCCATGTTTAAAAACATTTAAAATGCTGTTTGAATTAATTGTGATTGAAATGTGCTTAAACTTGTAAAAATCATAACTAAATATCTACAACTCCAAATTTAACAAACTTCATATGCATTTGGGGTGGAAAGATGTGTAGATTAATGTGGTGTTGTTGCCTTGCATGTTTAACAACTTTAAAATACGAGTTTCTCAGCTCTGTCCCAAATGCATTTAAATGAATATGGGAGTTTCCGAAAATTGTTGTTTGTTCTTTCTGGCCCATTTAAAAATGCTACCATGTTGCTGTAGTACTAGGTGCACCCCTTGCCATGTTAATCAACTCTTTTAAACTTGTTGGGTGCTTGTTCAAATAATCTACATAACCTTGTGGCCATGTTAAGTTTTGTTCCTTTGATTGTGATTTACATGTGTGTGATCTTGTTATTGCCATGATGCTTGTGCACTCTTTGCGTCCCTAGGAGATGCATCATATCTTATCCATGTCCATAGGCATCATATTCATGCATCATGTGTTTGAGCATTGCATGATGATTGATTGTGTTCCGGTGTTGCATTGTTGTGTTGGTTAGACCCCGGTGACGATTCGGAGTTTGAGGTTCCTGTCGAGGCTGAGTTTGAGGAGCAAGGTTACGATCCCTCCGTGGAATCAACAGGCAAGATGACCATTCCTACATATCACTTCTATCTTTCCCTATGTTGGATGTCTCTCTCTTTAGATATTGCCTCGATGCCTATTCTTGTTTGTCAGCCCTCCTATTGTTGCCATGAAACACTCTAACCACCTTCCTAGCAAACCGTTGTTTGGCTAAGTATGCATCGCTCAGCCCCTCTTATAGCGTTGTCAGTTGCAGGTGAAGTTTTGAAGATTGCTCCATGATGAAGTTGTTGGGATATCACAATATATAATCTGTTATACTAATTCACCTATATATTGGTAACGGGTGGAAGGCTAAGCCTTTCTGCTTGGTGTTTTGTTCCACTCATGCCACCCTATGATCCGATAAACCGGTATTATGTTCCTTGATTTTGTGTTCCTAACACGGTTGGGGTTTATGGGCCCCCCTTGATAATTCGCTCTGTGTTAAAGCTTTTCCAGCAAGGCCCAACATTGGTTTTACATTTGCCTAATAACTAAAACTTGCATAGGGCGTTGCAAACCCGAGTACTTAATTAACAACCCGGGCCAGTGCTCCTCATGAGTGTTGGTCCAAACAGGGCAGACTCCGGGGCCACCATGGGGAAACCCAAGGTCCGGTATACACCTGTAGGATGTCCCATCCGGTCGTGGCCTGAGACGTGATACGCATGGCTACTATCAGGGTGTCGGCATGCTGGGAGGTCTTGCTGCATTAGTTTTACCTTTGCTGAAATAGCTTGAGCACGGGATTCCGGGAATACTCGGGTCTTCCCACTTTGGAGTTGCGACTCTGCAGATAGTGAGCTTGTGATGGGCTAAGTTGGGACACCCCTGTAGGGTTTTGATCTTTCGAAAGCCGTGCCCGCGGTTATGTGGCAGATGGGAATTTGTTAATATCCGGTTGTAGATAACTTGACACTTTATTCATGAATACACTACCTGCGTGAGTAACCGTGATGGTGTCTTTCCGAAAGGCTTCGGGAATTGAACACGGTGGGGTTATGTTTGATCGTGAGTAGCTAGGATCACTTCTTGATCAACTTGGCGATTGTTGGCACTTGTTCTCTTCTCGCTCTAAAATCGTAAGCTAGTGCTTAGTGCTTGCTGCAACCCTTGTTTACAGCCTTTTCCACACCTAAGGCTTTGGTAGTTTTGATACCCGGGAACGGGATTGCTGAGTCCTCTGTGGCTCACAGATTCAACACACACCAGATGCAGGTACCGTTGAGAACTATGCAAGAGATGGTTCAGAGCTTTACTGGGAGTTCGATGAAGAGCGTGGACGTTACTATGTGTCTTATACCGACGATCAGTACTGGTTCTTACTAGGAGGATCTGGGCTTGTGTTATTTATGGAATCTTTTCGTTTGGATTTCGTCCGTAGTCGGTCCCTGATGTTATTTGGATGATGTATGCTATTGTATTCATTTGGGTGATGTGGCGAGTGCAAGCCAACTATCATTTTACACTTTCATCCCTGAATTTTGCATGAGATGTGCAAAGATACCATACTTGAGATCATTCTAGTATGCGTTTATGTACTTAAGTCATGCCTCGACCCGTGGGGGACATGGCCGCATACTGGGCATTACACATCAGGTCAATAGCTAGTATTTAGATGGCTTCTTCTCTATCTTTGGATCTCAATACCAAGTTCTCCTCGGTCTTTGAGGAGATCTATTCGATGTAATCTCTTTTTGCAGTGTGTTTGTCGAGATCCGATGAATTGTGGGTTTATGATCTAGATTATCTATGAGAAATATTTGGTTCTTTTCTGAACTCTTTATGTATGATTATAATATCCTTGCAAGTCTCTTCAAATTATTCGTTCGGTTTGGCCTACTAGATCTGTAGTTCTAGCAATGGGAGAAGTGCTTGGCTTTGGGTTCAGTCTTGCAGTGTCCTTTCCCAGTGACAGTAGGAGCAGCAAGGCACGTATTGTATTGTTGCCATCGAGGATAAAAAGATGGGGTTTATATCACTATGTTTGAGTTTATCCCTCTACATCATGTCATCTTGCTTAAGGCGTTACACTGTTCTTATGAACTTAATACTCTAGATGCATGCTGGATAGCGGGCGATGTGTGGAGTAATAGTAGTAGATGCAGAATCGTTTCGTTCTACTTGTCTCGGACGTGATGCCTATATATAATAATCATGCCTATATAGTCTCATAATTATTCGCTTTTCTATGAATTGCTCGACAGTAATTTGTTTACCCGTCGTAGAATATCACTATCATGAGAGAAGCCACTAGAGAACACTATGGCCCCCTGGTCTATTCTCAACATATCAATCTACAATCTACTTTACTTCTCCGCTTTTACTTTCTGTTCTTATATCCAAAAATAACAAAAATATCAAACTATCATCTCTATCAGATCTCACTTTCGTAAGAGACCGTAAAGGGAATGAGAACCCCTTATCGCTTTGGTTGCGAAGTTCTTATTTGTTTGTGCAGGTGCGAGGGACTCGCGCATGGTCTCCTACTGGATTGATACCTTGGTTCTCAAAAACTGAGGGAAATACTTACGCTACTGTGTTGCATCACCCTTTCCTCTTCGAGGGAATACAACGCAAGCTCGAGAAGTAGAAATAATCAACGACCATTCTTAAAGATTCGTCCTTCTTCTCGACTAAAAGCACTGGGGCTCCCTAGGGTGATGAACTTCATCGAATGAATACTTTCTCCAATAACTCCTTAATCTGCTTCTTGATCTCCTCCAGATCATTTGCTAGCATCCGGTATGGTCTCTTCGATATTGGCCCGGTGCCTAGCAATAGTTCTATCAAAAACTCAATGTCCCGATCTGGCGGCATGCCTGGTAGCTCCTCTGGAGATACATCCGGGTAATCCTTCACTACATGCAATTCCTCTTGAACAACTCCCGAGAGATAATTTACTTGGGTCCTCCTAGGCGCATGCCTAGATACATACTTGATCCTTTTCCCCTCCGGGGTGGTAAGTAAAATCGACTTACTGGCACAATCGATGTTTCCTCCATACATCGATAGCCAATGCATACCTAGTATCACATCCAATCCTTGTGATTCCAAAACTATCAGGTCTGAGCGAAAAGCATAGCTTCCAATGGTTAATGGCATCTGAAAACATCCTTGACTTGCCATATATTCTGCTCCTGGTGAGCTTACTAACGTAGGTGTCATAAGTACTTTGGTGGGCAACTTATATCGATCCACGAATCCCCTTGAAATGCATGAATGCGATGCACAGTATCAAAAAGAACTATTGCGGTAAATGACTTAACCAAAAAGCTTACCAACAACTGCATCAGGCTGCTCTTCAACCTCCTCCACGTTCACGTGGTTCACTTGTCGCCTGTTAAAAGGGTTGGGCTTCTTCCCAGAGCATCCATTGTCGTTCACATTCTTTGCTTCAGGGCATTATGTGGCGTAGTGTCCAGTCTTCCCACACCTGATACAGGTAATTTGACATAGATCCTTCTTGGCGGGTGTGGCTGGATTGGAGCGGTTCTGATTACTGCTTGCTCCATTCCCATTTCCATTCTTAGGGCCATTGTGGTTATGAGAACTCCGTCCATTATGGGTGTGGCCTCCATGGTTATGGGTATATCCTCTCGGGTTCGGGGTGAAACGGGGCTTCTGCTGGGCTCCAGAATTGTTCTTTCCTTGGCCATACTTCCTCTTGCGGCTCTCAATCCGCTGCTGCGTCCCTTCAATCATAAGAGCCTTATCTACCAACTCCTAGTAGTTGTTGAATGTTGCCACCATCAACTGTATGCTCATCTCATTATTTTTCCCTTCCATAAACTTCTCCTGCTTCGCGGCATCAGTGGCCACATCATTAGGGGCATAGCGGGATAGAGTACTAAACTCATCCATGTACTGAGCCACAGTACGATTTCCTTGACGCAAGTTGCGAAACTCACGCTTCTTCATGCTCATAGCCCCAGTTGAGACATGGGCGGTGCAAAAGGCTTGCTGAAATTGATCCCAAGTGACAATGGCTATAGGGAAAGTGGCTATGTAATTCTCCCTCCACGAGGCTGCTGGTCGATCCAATTGATGTGCGGCAAAACACACCTTCTCAGCATCTGTGCAACCTGCGGTGGTCAACTCCCTTCTAATCTTGCATAGCCAGTCGTCAGCAACTATTGGCTCGATGCTACTGGAAAACACCAGCGGCTGCAACCTCAAAAAAAGGGCTAGGTTGTCAACTGGTGGTGGTGGCGGAGGGTTGTTGTTGTTGTTGTTGTTCTGGTTCTGGACAAGAAGTTGCATCAAAGTTTTCTGCTGCTGGATCAGCTGAGTGAGCTCAGGGGGAAACTCGAATCTGGGCTCACATCTCGGAGGCATCTGATGGGTTTAGAGGGGAGATATTAGAATAGAATGAGTTCTAGGGGGAAAATCACTACCCATATGCACATGAGACAAACACAATCATATCACACCAAAACAATTTCAAGCAAGGGCATACAAAGGTCTAGAACTATCGTTACAAAAGTGCTCGGACTTCTACTGTATGGGGGAAAAACTACTACTCATATGGTGGTCATCTAGAAATTTTGATCGGTGGACGACTGCATGATATCCGCTCCAGCTTCGTCTTCATAGTCATCTTCACTATCATTAGGGTCGGAGTCGGTGTCGTCGATGCTGATGTAGTCTTCAGAACGAATCTCCATGGGTTCGTCGTCTTCTCCTCCTGGCGCGGTGTCTCCCGTGAAAACTCCTAGCTTCCTTGTCAGGTCGTCATTCTTCTCCACAAGTATTGCGATTTCCTCCTCATATCCGTCACGTGAAGACTTGAGTTCCTCTTCTAGCTCCGTGTTCCTGGTTAACGCCTTCTTCAATACTATCATGCCGGCGCACATCTGGTGCTCCTGTCGATGAATGTGCTGGTTTAACTCTTGGATGAAAGCTGAATGGACATGTCCCTCCTGGTACTGACCATGTCCCATTGCTCATCTCGGCGCCCACATATCTGGTAGATAGTGTCCTTCAGCTCCTGTTTGTAGAGTTCTCCAATTCGTTCCATAGCAATGTGAGCTGCAATAATCCTACCTAGGCTCCAGGTTGGTGCCTCAAAGGAAAACTCTATGGGCTCAGTGACTGGCATGAACGTCCTCGCGTGAATTTGAACTTGAATATTCCATCTCTCCTCTTCTGGTAGAGTGGCGGTGTAGGTCTTGGTGAAGCTCGGTATTCCAATGTTCAGGTACCTAGTCACTTCCTTCAAGTGTCGTCCAAAAGGTGTGTCTTCATCCGGTTGGGTGAACGTGTTCCTTGAGTCCGCCATCCCAAAGAGTAGAAAAAGGGAGAGGAGTCAAAAATGAGTGGAGAAGAGTGACCTATGGCTCATCTTAGTGGTCATGTCCTACATTCAGTGTGGGCTCTGATACCATCTTGTAGCGACCACGACCCGAATGGACCGAAGTCTCTGTGCTCTGTGTCATCCCTGGATCGGTAATGCTGACACACACAGTACTCGAAAGATTTATAACAGAGTGGCATTCACACACTTATTACATCGAATGTTTTAAAAGATAACTTATTACAAAATGCATGGCATAAGGCCATCTAACACGATAACAGCGGAAGGCTTGGGAGATAAAGTGAGTCCATCAACTCCAATGGCATAGCTGAGTGCATGACAAATTACCTAGCGCACCTTACATTTCTTCCGAAAAGTCTGCAACATGATATGTTGCAGTCCGAAATGGGTTAGCACATGGAATATGCTGGCAAGATAACACAGTAGAGCAAGTAACAGGTAAATGCTATCACTACATGCATATATGGTTGGTGGAGGCTCTAAGGTTATAATGTTTTATAAAGCCAATTTTTCCCTACCACAAAAAAATAAATTTTATTTTAACTATCATGGTGGTTAAAACATCATTGAGAAGGTTCCTCACCAATTAAAGTAATTATTATCAACCCAACAAATTAATTTTAGAGTGGTGAGATCAAATCAATAATTCAAGTACCAAAAACTCAAGATGTCCATAACCGGGGACACGGCTAATCATAATTAGTTTGTACACTCTGCAGAGGTTTGCGCACTTTTCCCCACAAGACTCGATCTCCTCCGTTGAATTTCTTGCACTGCATGGTGTTTGAGAAGCGGATGACTGAGACACGGTCTTTCAGAAGCATTTACTCTATACCCTGTGTGGACCCGTACACCTACTTTCCCCTACATCACCTAGTCCACCACTGAAAGAGCTCACACAACATACTCAACTATGCCAGAGCCCATAATGGCATTGTGGCTGCACACGGAAGTTTCTACAATGAATAATCTTATGATCCCTTTGAGCCTGGGTGGCATTCCATAGGATAATCACACGGGTCCTTTGGGATTTCCTGGGACAACACTGGATTCTCCAGGTGCCCTGCAACCAATCCACCCAGATGTGTTTTAAAGTTGCTACCTTAAGTTGAACCATTATTAGATATTCTCACATCTGTCATGGATACTCTCAAACCGAAACCACGTCTACGAGCATAGCATGACAACCTAAGCATAACATAGAAGTAACTCCCAGGGTTTTGATAATAAAATAGGTAATAGGTTCTACCTCATCATCTACTTCCCAGACCCACATGTTAAGAGATCCTACTCATGCAATGTGTGAGGGTTGAAACTAATGCATAAAACTGGGTAATAAAGGGGTATGATCAATGTGTTACTTGCCTTGCCGACGATTCACAAAACCTAGGGACTCGTGGTAGCACGCTTCGCACTCCGAGAATTCTATCGCAAACAAACAATAGCATACATAAGCAACCAAGCAAAGCTGCACGGGTAAAGCTCAAATAAGAAGATCTAACCAGAAAGTTCAACTGAAGAACTCCGGTTTGCAAAAAGAATCAAATCAAACGGAGCAACGAAACTTAAACCATGAAAGAAACAAGATCCGTTTACTAAATTGTACTAAAGTCAAATTTTAAAGTACCAAAATCTTGTTCAAATTGGTTAAACAGAAAGAGGGCTTCGAGATAAAGATCTAGGCACTTGTTTCACCTGATTCCGACTAACTAGCGAAAAGATAAACTAAAACAAAGATCAGGGCGGAAATCACGACCGAAAATAATCGCAGAAAAACCCTGAAAAAGTAAGCGAGATGAACATGCTAATGAACGAATGTTCGCTGTCTGCGGCTAACTGACGAAAAAGCTATACCGAGAAAACCCGAACCAATCTAACTAAAAAAACAAATCGATCTAGGGTGTTTTAAAAAACTGCGGTTTTTACTTAAAACCAAAAAAAATTGGTGGCGGATCCGGCGAACGGCGGCGGCTCCGGCGAGGCGGGGTGGCTTCGGGCGGTGGCGGCGGCAGCGTTTGTGGCGGCAGCGGCAGGCGGCGTGCGGCAGCGGTGGAGCGCGGCGTGGCAACGGGGTGAGGTGGAGGTGGGGGGCACTATTTAAGAGGGGAGGGGTGGTGGCTTGGGGGAGGGGCAAGGCTGCGCGGTGGCCGAGTCAGCCACGACGGCGAGCGTGCGGCCGGCGGACTCCCTCCTGGAGTCGGGAAGGCGGAGCGACGTGGCGCTCGGCCAGCTAGGCTTCGGCCCAGTCCATCCGAACTCTTTTTTTAACTGATTTCACCGGAAAATTCTATAAAAATAAATAAAAATCTAAAAATGCGAAAGCAAATTTTCACCGTCTAAATAAAATATTTAGAACATGATGAACATTTTCTTGGTCCTAAATGCAACCCTTAAAATATGCACATTTTTCTAATGCAAATAAAATAACAGAAAAACCAAATAAAACTATTTATTTGATTTTAATATTTTTCTTCCAATATTCCATTTAGTTTGGAGAAGTCATATTATCTCCTCCCATATATTTTAATATAAAATATTTTCGGAGAGAGAAATAATTAAACCAAATGATCCTCGTTCCAATATTTGAGAAAATTCAAATATGAAAACGGTGAAATCCCCAACTCTCTCCGTGGGTCCTTGAGTTTCTTAGAATTTCGAGGATCGCGAAATGAAAAGCAAATAAAACATGATATGCATGTGATGACCTATGTATAACATTCCAAGTTGAAAATTTGGGATGTTACACGTAAGTATTTCCCTTAGTTTTTGAGAACCAAGGTATCAATCCAGTAGGAGACCACACGCGAGTCCCTCGCACCAGCACAAAAAAATAATAACCTCGCAGCCAACGCGATAAAAGGGGTTGTTAATCCCTTCTCGGTCACTTACGAGAGTGAGATATGATAGAGCGCGACGCCGCCTACGGTTTCACGCAAGGTGCCACCGAACCGAGCTGGGCCACGGACGTGCGGACCCAGGGCAGCGCGATCGGACGCGCCCTCGGTGCCCTCCCTCCCATCTACGAAACTCCGGTATAGAATATGCGCGCTGCTCAGACGGCCACAGTCGGCATGGAGCAGCTCGCAGGCGAAGAACCGCGGGAGAGACTCAAGAGGGTGAGCGACCCCCTCGCGACGGCCAACGTGCAGCAGGACCGCCTCATCCGGCTCGCTAAACCTGCTGGGTCCGACTCTGCCCGCGTCGGCGGAGCCGACGACAATCCGCACTCAGCATCCTCCCCGCCAGGCGAGGCGCACTTCGGTCGCACCCAGACCCGGCTCAACCCCGCCCCAATAGCCGCTGGCGGCTTAGGCGACGAGTCGCCTTCCAAGGCCCAGCGCCGACTCAACCCGGCTCCTCAGCCGACCCGGCAGCAGACTGCGGTTGACCCCGGTCCCCGTGGAGCAATCACCGGCCGGCTGGGCCTGCGCGCCATCGACATCTTAGATGCTCGCCACCGCCTCGACCGGCTCGCCCGCTCCCAGGAGCTGGAGGAGACCGGTGCGGTCGGCCCGGCGTGATTCGGTCCGCGCATCCGGAGTGAGCCCTTTGCCAAAGGGTTCATGCTTCCCCGCGACACGCCTAAGTACAACGACACCGTGAAGCCAAAGGACTGGCCCACCAACTACACCACCGCCATCGGCATCGCCGGCGGCAACCACCGGCTGTCCATCCGCTACGCACCACTCATGCTCCAGGGATCGACCCACACGTGGCTGAACAGCCTGCCGGTGGGCAGCATCAACACATGGGTCGATTTCGAGGACGCCTCAGTACACAACTTCACCGGGACCTACCAGCGACCCGGCCGTCCCAGTGAGCTCGCCATGTGCGTGCAAGGGCCGATGGAAACCGACCGGGAGTACCTAACATGCTAGACCGAGCTCCGCAACAGCTACGAAGGCGTCCACGAGGTCCAGGCCATACAGTACTTCGTCAACAGGTGCCGGGACAGTACCCTCCTCAATCACAAGCTACTACGATCCGAGACGGCCACCATGTCCGCGCTCATAGGAACGGCGAACAAATACGCGAACGCCGACTCCGCCATGAAGATCCAGGTGGCCCTGGACGAAGCCGGAAGACCAAGCCGGTTCCCCCTCCGAAGCTGGCTGGCGAAGGAAGCCGGCAACATCAGCATAACCAGCAGCAGCACAAGCGCATGGTCGAACAGCAAGCCCAGCGACACGACAACCGGCTCGTAGCGGCTGCCGACATGGCAACCCGCCATGAGGTTCGAGGAGATGCTCGACGCTCCATGCAAGCACCACAGCGGCGCGAGGCCGTCCACGCACATGCTCCGGCAATGCGCCATCACCAAGCGCATCATGAGGGGCGATGTCCCGCCGCCTCCAGCCCCGGCTCCAGGAGCGGGGCGGCAGCCTCTGCCTCCCCCACCACTTCCGGCTAGCGGCGCCATGCGCAGCGACGCCTACCCGGACCCAAACGCGGCTTACATCGTCTTCACCAGCCTCAGCAACGACGAGCGCAGCGAGCGCTCCATCCAGCAGGAAGTGAACACCGTCACCCTGGTAGGCCTGAGAACATGCACTGGTCGGAGCGGCCTATCACATGGACGCGGGAGGACCACCCGACCGTCATGCCGAGTCTAGGTGGATACGCCCTCGTCCTCAACCCCACCATCGTAGCACCTCGGCGCACCTGCAAGTTCTCCCGAGTCCTCATCGACGTGAGCAGCAGCATCAACATCCTCTACCGGGACACCATGACCAAGCTCGGCCTCGAGGCCAAGGACCTGGAGCCGACCAGGACCGTTTTCCACGGCATTGTGCCTGGCCACTCCTGCTCTCCGATCGGCCGGATCCGGCTCGACGTCTTATTCGGCGACAGTAGCCATTTTTTACGCGAGCCGATCTGGTTCGAGGTGGTGGACCTGTCCACTGCGTATCATGCGCTGCTCGGCCGGCCCGCACTCGCCAAATTCATGACGGTCCCCCACTATGCCTACTTGAAGATGAAGCTGCCGGGCCCAAAGGGCCTCATCACCATTGCCGGCGACTACCGAAAATCTCTGGAGTGCGCACGAGACGGATCCAAGCTGGCCGAGTCAATGGTCATCGCCGAGGAGCAGCGCCAGCTCGACCGGATCGTCGCCCTTGCTAGTGAGGCAGCGGCCACGCCAGTCCCGGCCTAGGAGCCAGCAAACGAAGCCTCGTTCAAACCCTCCAAGGAAACCAAGATGGTGAAGTTGAACCCAGAAGATCCCAGCTGCAGCAAGTATGTTGTCGTGGGTGCTAGCCTCGGCGACAAATAGGAAGGCAAGCTCCTTGACTTCCTCCGTGAGAATCGGGATATCTTTGCATGGTCCCCAAAGGACATGCCGGGTATCCGGAGGAAGTACACCGAGCACAAACTTCACGTCCGCAAGGACGCCAAGCCTGTTCGCCAACCCCTTCGACGTTTCTCCAAAGAGAAGAGAAAAACCATCGGTGAAGAGATCACCAAACTCTTGGCGGCCGGCTTCATCATGGAAGTATTTCACCCCGAGTGGCTGGCCAACCCAGTCCTCGTCTTGAAAAAACAACACCTGGCGCATGTGTATCGACTACAACAGCCTGAACAAGGCCTGCCCCAAGGATCCATTCGCCCTCCCGCGAATCGACCAAGTCATCGACTCCACCGCCGGGTGCGAGCTCCTGTCCTTCCTAGACGCCTACTCCGGCTACCACAAGATCGAGCTGGACCCGTCCGACGCCCTGAAGATGTCCTTCATCACGCCCTTTGGGGCGTATTGCTACATCATCGTGTCGTTCGGCCTGAAGAACGCCGGAGCCACTTTTCCAACGGTGCATGCGGAAATGCTTACTGCTGCAGCTCGACCACAATATCCACGTCTACGTGGACGACATCGTGGTGAAGACCAAGCAGCACCTCACGCTCCTCGACGACCTGGAGGAAACCTTCGCTAACCTGCGCGAGTACAAGGTCAAGCTCAACCGAAAGAAATGCATTTTCGGTGTCCCGGCCGGAAAGCTACTCGGTTTCCTCGTCTCGGAGCGCAGCATTGACGCAAACCAGGAGAAAATCAAGGACATCGAGCACATGCGCAAGCTAGGTCAGCTGCGTGATGTCCAGAAGTTCACCGGCTGCTTGGCCTCGGTCAGCCGGTTCCTCAGCCGGCTGGGCGAGAGGGCCTTGCCCCTATACTAGCTGTTGAAGAAGACCACGCCGTTCGAATGGAACGACCAAGCGGACTAAGCTTTTCGGGACCTCAAGCGCATGCTCTCCACTGCACCTGTGGCACCCAGCTCAGAGAAACCGGAACGCCCCATATTCCAGCCCAGAGATCGAGGAGAAGTCTTATGGAATACGACACTGCTTAGCATAGAACAAACTAGCTTTTTATTACAACGCGAATATGGATACAATGTCTCCGATATTACAATGAATAACACCGGCACGGCGACACTACGCCTGCCACGGTTACTCTATGCAAGCAGTATAACAACTCGAGGCAGCGGAACCTCTACTGGCAGCGGAACAACGAATGGTGATGATGGACTCCAATCCACAGGGACTCCAATCCACAGGGACTCCAATCCACAACGGAACCACACCAAAACAAGCAAGCAATCCAGGCACGACCTGCAAACTAGCATGACACGCCAGGTCAGTACATTGAATGTACTTGCAAGCTCACAATAAACCAAAAGCATTCAAGACAAACAACAGCATGGCATTAGCGTGTTAATTTAATTCATGAACATGATACTAACAGAACAACATGGCATGCACAACTTATCATAATACAACTTAGCACGGGCATAGCATGAACATGATAATACTACATGCAACATGATGATACTATCATGCACCAACTTACTCTATTCAGGTTACTTCGTAACCAGCACATGTACAAACTTACCAACACGGACATCAACTCGTTATCCTCGATACCACGATGATCATTCCGGCGATCATAACCAACTTATCTCATTTTCGAACTGGGGTTGTTATTAATCAAGTTATTATTATTATTACTATTGACTCATAGTGTGACCGACACAAACTGGGCCCTTATCCGCGGGCATGGCTATCGATAGATTTAGGCACACACACTCTGCAGAGGTAGCACACTGTACCCACACCACAAAACCCATGGCCTTGTTCTCCCATTCGGGTGGACCAACGGTGTTCTGACAAAACCGATCTACTGTCATGACACTCTCCCGGCCACTCCGACCAACTGCCCACTAGGCTAGTCCTCGGTGGCCCCGTGTCTACCAAAGACACAACGACCACCGTCGTGGCCAAAACATAAATGGTCCCAAACGGGGACCCGGATCCATAACAACAACATCAACAGGCACACAAGGTTATGTCCGTCTACCTGATCAGGGTAGTGCTTGCACATAACCTTCCCTCATTTGGAGGCACCGGCGAGAGGCACGACAATGGACCTAGTGAGGGCCTTCCCATAAAAGGAAAGTGTGGCTGCACTGGTCAGCTCAATTTGGTGGCACCATGACTCAGCCAACAGTTGTTCAAGTTCATTATTATCCGGTTAAACTTGAATGCAATAAGCCAAGTCATAATAAAATAACAAGATGCAACTATAATGCATGGGCATGATATCAACATAAGCATGGAGGTGCAACATAATCATCGAGCATAACCACAATGAAATATTTAACCAAAAGAGCATGGCATACTGATGAGCATGAATATCACAAGTATAATGTTACTCATGGCATACATGACTACTAGCATCATCAACAAATATCATGCAAGAACATAGCAAGAATACTACCAAGTAATCATGTAAAATAACTAGTTGCAACGGAACATGCATATCACAGTACTTAACTAACAATAAGCATGCATCAAGACTACTACTAGCATGTACTTCTACTACCAAGTATAACATGTGAACATGATACTAACAAGTGGTACAAGATAACAAGAAGCATCAGATCATAGCATGACAGTGAACATGAAACCACGGGCATAACCAAAACAACGACAGCAGTAGCAAACAAGCACACAAATAACAGCAAACTTTTAATAAATATTCAAGTAGAAACCATGGCTACTGCATGACCATCATGCAAGTGGTTATTGTGGCTTGCCTAGGGTGACGGGATACTCCGGGAAGAACTGCAGTGAAGCCGTGGAAAGAATCGCCGGAAACAGTTCTCTCTTGGAGGGGGGCTGTTTACTGCAAGGGCAAAATGGTCATTTTCATAGTGTCAAACCATAGTGAAAATGAAACCAACACTACGGGCTCGACGATACGAAGAGATGGGCTTTGGAATCACCTCGTTTGGAGCTGTGGTTAAAAATATATGAAGGGTTGAAGTTCAGGGACTTTATTGCAAAAATATCATCACAAACAAGTCCCTCAGTGGATAAGGCAGAAGCGCAAAGTTAGAAATACGCTTTCTGTTTAAGAAAACGCATTCTATGCTGAAACAGAGAGTAAATATGCTTTCGCATTGAGGAAACTTAAAGCGCAAAGTACGCGTACACTTATACACCTCAGCGGGTCCAAGTCAACGGGCTGAGGGGCTGACTGGTGGGGTCCGTGCGTAGGTCGGCCCACCTAGCCTCGGCTCGTCTTCAACCTCCGTCCATCCCGCACGGGATAGAGCAGCTCCGGCCCCGACGGCAACCAACGGCGCTTCCGGCCATCCCACGAGCCGTGCAGCCTACCCACGTACTCGGGAGGCCAAGGCGCACCCAATGACGCGTAGCACGGCCGCCGGTGGGCTCGGAAGCGTGCGGAAGCTCGGCCGCGGCGGACGGCATTTCCGGCTAGAGATGGGCACGGGGCTACGGGCTTGAAGACGAGGATCTGAGGATGTGGAGAGCTTCGCTGGAGTTCAAGGGCTCTACGGGAGGTGAAATGGGGAGGGAAAGGGCTCACGTCTGAGTGGATTTAGGTGGACAGGAGGCGGCATCCATGGTGGTCAATCACGACGAGGAGAGGCTCCAGGGCTCGGGAAAGGCATTGGGGAGGACGAGAGAGGCGAGACGAGGTCGATGGCGAGGAAAGGAGGGGCTCGGGTGGCCTTAAATAGCCGGGGCGAGGACGTGCCGCACTGGCGTCACCGCGGACACGCGGCCGGCGCCGCGAACGCGTGTGCACGTGCTTGGGCTCGTCGGGAAGGCGACGAGGAGACGCAGGGAGGAGCCCACGGGGCAGAGGCGGCCAACGGAGCACGGGGGGGATGATGACAGCGACGAACAGAGCCAAACCGCCACTGTGCTCTCGTGGGTGCGCGGCGGCTTGCGTCGGTGACTAAGCAAACAGAGGGGGAGAGGGGTCCAGGAGGATGGCGACGATGAGGGGAACACGCGGGACAGGCCGGTGCTCGCTGAGGCGCCGAGCAGCGGAGGGGCCCGAGCAAGAAGCCGTCCAGCTCGCGTCCATGACATGCCAGAGAGCTGGTCACGCGTGAGCTGGAGAGGAGAAGGCGCCAAAGGTTGTAAGATGATGTCTAGTGGTAAGTTCTTCCATGGTAGATGTTAACTGCGGTGGTACCTCGGTGAAAACTGCTCTGGTTAAACTGTAAATGAGCTTTGAAGTCTACTGCAGTAAACTTGACCATGAACTGGTGATCAACAGGAAAGAGTTTGGGAGAAAAGGAATTGTCTGCGAGGTTGAGGGTAAGAAGGACTACAGTCCTGGTAAGTTTGAGGTGATTTGGACCAAAAATAAATATAGTTTCTTCACAACTTCATATTTTGGTTCAGAAACAAGATAATGAAGTAGCACTCACTTGGTGAGGCCACTTGAGCTGAAAGTTGGCAAGGCTTGGTCATTTGGACATATAGAGATGCTGTAAAAATTACATGCCATTTGGACTTGCCAAAATGGTAATTCCTTTACAAACATCTCCAATGACCAGAAACTTGCAAAAATTCTAGAGGAATAATGGCTTGATGAACCATGCCCAAAATGGGTGGAGGTGAGTTATATGGGTAGGAGAAGGCCCTGGAAAATTGGCAGCCATAATGGAGTAAGATAAATTATAATTGCTTCATAAACTGAAATTTTGGACATAATCAAAGAGTTGAAGATGAGCTCACATGGAGGCATGACATGAGCTCTACTTTGGTGGAGGGCAATGATATGATGATATGAGGGATCATGCAAAATGGCAACTCATTTGGAGATGCCTAGCTTGCACCTCCTTCACAAAGGTTCTTTCTGGATAAAAATTTGGAAAATCATAATTAAATAATCACTAGGCAAATGAGGTTTCATTTTGGCATGTGGCAATGATATGGGCAGGAAAAGGTTTCCAAGGAGTTTGAGGTCAATTGGGCAAAGATAAATAGCACTTGCTTCACAAAGTCCCATTTAGGGCAGAATAGAAAAAGGAATATTGAAGGATTATTTTTGAACATGCAATGAAAAGTTTTGCCATATTTGATGAAGATATGACCCAAACAGTTTATGAGAATTTATTTGGGAATTTTAGGAGTGATGGAAATATAGGTTGCTTCACAACCTATGGCAGACAAGATTATTCCTTTAATAGAAAAAGGAATATTCCATAGAAAAAGAATATTGAGGTTGGTCCAAGATAGAAATGGCAACGTCTAGGCATAGATAAGAGGATGACAAGCCACTCTAGAAAGAAAGAAGAGGTCATCTTCTTCAGTTTCCAGAACACGTAGCCACGGAATAATAAAACTCAGGCAAAATCTCAGAAAAACAAAAGAAAAAGAAAGGGCCAAAAATCAGGCTGTGACAGCACCCGTCCTGGCCGCCCCAGCCGAGAAGGAGCCGCTGTTGCTCTACATAGCCGCAACCTCGCGCTCTGTCAACATGGTGCTCGTGGTCGAGCGACCAGAGAAGGGCAAGATCCAAGCCATCCAGCGCCCCGTCTACTACCTGAGCGAAGTGCTCTCTGCCTTGAAGCAGAACTACCCGCACTACCAAAAGATGTGCTACGGCGTGTACTTCACCGCCAAGAAGCTGAGGCAGTATTTCCAAGAGCATGAGATCACCGTGGTCAGTACGTCCCCCCTCGGCGAGATCAACAGGTGCCGCGACGCCTTTGGCCGGGTCGCCAAGTGGGCGCTCGAGCTAGCCGGCCACACCATCCTCTACGAGCCCCACACCATGATCAAGTCCCAAGCTCTGGCCGACTTCCTCGTCGACTGGACAGAGACCCAATACTTACCACCGCCTCCAGACTCGATGCACTGGCGCATGCACTTTGACGGCTCCAAAATGCGCCTCGGCCTAGGAGCAGGCATCGTGCTGTCATCCCCAAAGGGCGATCGACTCAAGTACGCACTCCAGATCCACTTTGCCGCCTCCAACAACGTCGCCGAATATGAAGCCCTTGTGCACGGCCTCCGGCTGGCCAAGGAACTCGGAATGTGGCGAATCCTGTGCTAGGGCGATTCGGACCTGGTCGTACAGCAGTGCTCCGGCGAGTGGGACGCGCGCGACCCCAACATGGCAAGCTACCGCTTCCTCGTGCAGAAGCTGTCCGGTTTCTTCGCAGGTTGCGAGTTCCTCCATGTACCGCGAGTAGAAAACAAGGCAGCTGACACACTCGCCAAGATCGCCTCGTCTCGACAGTCCATTCCGTCCGGCATTTCCCTCGAGCACCTGCGTAAGCCGTCTGTCAAGCCGTCTCTGGACTCAGAGTCCATCCACGCCCTAGACGAACCAGCGACTGCTCAGTCCGACCAGGCAACTGCAGAGCCCGACCCGAGGATTGCTCAGTCCGGCCCAGCAACTACAGAGCCCGGCCCAGGGAATGCTTAGTCCGGCCCGGCAACTGCGAAGCCCGGCCCGGGGACTGCTCAATCCGGCCCGGCAACTGCGGAGCCTGGCCCCGGGACTGCACAATCCGGCCGAGGGACTGCTCAGCCTAACCTGGGGGCTGCCCAGACCGGCCCTGGGAGTGCTCAACCTAACCCGGGGACTGCTCAGTCCGGCCCAAGGACTACTCAGTCCGGCCCAGGGACCGCTCAGTCCGGCCCAGCAACGTCAACCCTTAGTCCGGCCGAACCCGGTTCGGATGACGCCGCCACTGTAGCAGCCACAATGGTCGTTCTCACCATGGCAAAGGCACCATCTTGGGCCCAGCCCATCAAGGAGTTCCTGGAGAGCGGGACCCTGCCCGACGACGAGACCGAAGCCCAGCAATTGGAGCGCCGAGCGTCCACGTACTGCATCATCCACAACGAGCTCGTCAAACACATCCCCACCGACGTTTTCCAGTGCTGTATCGAATAGGAAAAGGGCGTGGACATCCGCCTCGACATACACTAGGGCGAGTGCGGGCACCACGCCGCGTCGCGAGCCCTGGTGGCCAAGGCTTTCCGCCATGGTTTCTACTGGCCCACGGCCCTTGAAGACGCTGAATCACTCGTCCTCAGATGCGAGGGATGCCAGCGCTTCAGCAAGCGCACCCACCAACCAACATCGGCACTCGGGACCATACCGATTGCCTGGCCTTTCGCGGTCTAGGGGCTCGACATGGTGGGACCATTCAAAGCAGCCCGAGGCAGCATGACGCATTTGCTGGTAGCAATTGACAAATTCACCAAATGGATCGAGGCAAGACCGATCAAGAAGCTGGATGGGCCAACAGCCGTCCGATTCATCAAGGACATAGTGGTGTGCTACGACATGCCAAACAGCATCATCACGGACAATGGCACCAACTTCGCCAAGGGCGCGCTCGCGCAATACTGCTCCATCTCCGGCATCCGCCACGACCTGGCGTCCGTTGCCCGCCCACAGTCCAACGGCCAGGTCGAGCGAGCAAACGGCCTCATCCTATCTGGCATCAAGCCGCGTCTCGTCGAACCACTCGTTCGCTCGCCCGGAAGCTGGCTAGACAAGCTGCTGGCCGTCCTCTGGAGCCTTCGAACAACGCCGAACAGGTCGACCGAATTCACCCCGTTCGTCCTTGTCTACGGAGCTGAAGCTGCCATCCTGACCGACGTTGAGTTCGACTCCCCGCGCGTCACGATGTACACTTAGGCCGATGCCAGGGAGGCCCGCGAAGACAGTGTCGACCTTCTGGAAGAAGCACGTCTGCTGGCGCTCAGCCGCTCAACCATCTACCAGCAAGGCCTCACACACTAACACAACAAGAAGATCAAGCCCCTCGCTTTCCGCGAGGGAGACCTCGTCCTCGGACTCGTCCAACAGCAAGCCGGCCAACACAAGCTGTCCTCCCCATGGGAGGTCCCCTTCATCATCAGCAAGGCCCTGTGCGACCGCAACGCCTACTACCTCATCGATGCGCGCAAGTCAAACAAGCGCAAGAGGGACACGGCCGGAGAAGAAACAATTCGGCCCTGGAACACGGAACTCCTCCGTTTGTTTTACAGTTAGCCGTGTATGTGTATGTATCACTACTTTTTTCGCTCAATAAAAAACTATGGGGTCCCCGAACGATGCTTGGGGCCGCCCCTTTTCCGACCAAGTTATTTGCGTCTCCAGTATTCTACATTTAACTTGCCTCTTCGTCCAAACCTAACCACCCGTTCGACTCGCTCGACCCGGGGACTCAGGGGTTGGCCGGCTCGGTCCCACCCGTCACCTCGCTTAGTGTCTCTTGCCGCGTTGAGATGGCTATGGTATTCGGCTCCGCCCTAAATCACAAATCCGGATTCAGCTATCGGTCAGCGAGCAAGAAAATGCCAGAGCACCAACATGTCACGAGAACTAAGCCACGGACTGCCGGGTCATCCAACCCGGCCACACCACGAATAGTCAAGTCACCACATGCCCGGCTGCCTATCATCCGGCCACGCCGGATCACCGCAAGCCGGCCCAGTGGGTGTTTCGCTCATGCTCAATGTTTCGAATGCCTAACTACTGCACGTCCTCTCCCAAAGGCCAAACCCCTTGTCACGGACCAGAGCCTCGGCCGTCAGACTCGCGGGGGGAGGCCCGAGGGGGGAGAGGTACAGGAAAACGGTTCGACAAACGAAAAGCAAAGGCGCAGACACCCACGAATACCGCAACACGGCGCCGGATCGACCGACCCGGCCCTGTCACTCGCAATCTTCCCAACACGACAGGCTGTCAGTCATCCGGCCACACCGGATCACCGCAAGATGGCCTAGTGGGTGTTTCGCTCACGCTCAATGTTTCAAAAAGCCTAACTACTGCGCATCCTCACCCAAAGGCCGAACCCCTTATCACGGACAGGAGCCTCGGCCGTCAGACTCACGGGGGAGAGGCCCGAGGGGGGAGAGGCACAGGAAATCGGCTCGACGAACGAATAAGCAAGAGAAAAAAACATCCACGACATTCATACAAACTGTAAATTCATAAAGGCCCAAGGCCAGAATTCGTTACACCCAGTGCACCCAGTGGGTGTGGTGGACCTGCTACCTAACAGAGATATCTACAAAGATTATTAAAAAATCAGGAGCTTCACACATCCGCATTCGCCCTCGCCGGACCCGCTGAGGTGTCGGTATCATCATCGTCAGCACCCGTGTTGTGATAGATATCCGTCTCCTCGGAGCTACCATCCGGATCATCCAGAAGTAGGCCGAAGTCATCAGCAGGCACGGCTACGTCGTCTTCTATCAGCTCCGGCCGGAACTCGTCGGGGTAGGAGAAGCCGGCGATGTAGCTAGCCCGGGCGGCATTATCACCAGCCTGCGCCTGCAGCTGGCTCTCCGAGCCGGCTCGCTGGCCCATTAGCGCCCTCAGCGACAGGTCCGGATACCAGGACAGCACGAATCGGAGTGCCATCTTGGCACCAGCTCGGGCAGCGGAAAGGCACCAGTCGTGTAGCCGATCCGGCCCTGCCTCAAGACACCGCGCAAGCCGCGAGAAGCTGGTCGGCGCAGCGGAACCCGGCCAAAGGGCCGCCATCATCGCTATCCCGGCCTCGGAGAGCCGCGCCATCTGCATGCCCAAGGCTTGCAGACGGGCCTCGGCGGCGGCCATGATCTCCGGGAAGGTCCAGGGCACGCGCGGGTCTGTCCCAGAGCCGAATTCGCCCCCGGATCACGCCAGAAGCGGACCGCCTCCTCCGCCAAGTCCTGCATCTCCGGGAAGACCCCTGTCAGAAGAAAAGAGTCAGAAGAGATTCGCAATGAAAAAAAGGAAGACGGAACATCAGTCCGGCAAAAGACTCAAAAAAAGCACTCACTGGAGAAGGATTCTTCCAGGTGCTGCGCCTCAAGTAACATACCGCGCCGCTCCCAGTCAAGAATATGGTCGCGGTCCTTGACCGCCTCCTCCAGCTGGTCGACCTGGACAATCGCTGCCTTCAGCTCGGCGTCCTTGTCCGCGACCACCTTCTCGGCCGCCTCGCGGCGCTGGGCCTTCCCCTGCCTGGCTTCCTCGGCCGAGGCCACGAATCCCTTCAGACGCTCCACCTCAGCCTGGAGCTGGTCCTTGTCATTGGCCATCTTGCCGCGTTGCTGGTCTGCCTCGGCAAGGGCCAGCTGCGCCTCGGCGACCTTGGCGGTATCCGCCCGAAGCCGCTCCACCTCGGTCTCAAGGCGGCTCTTGTCGCCCGCCAGCGGCTTCTGCAACCGGCCGGCTTCATCGAGCGCCTGCCGGGCTCCCGTCGCCTCCTTCCTCGACTGCTCCAACGCGGCAGAAGGGCGACTCAGAGACAACGCACACCAAAGACTCACAGGAAAAAAGAAAGGGAACATACCCGTCACGGCGCGGAGCTCCGCCTCCTTGGCGTCCAGCTGCTCCTTGAGCCGCTCATGCGCGTCAAGAAGCCGGCTGAAGACACCGACCCGATAGGTGTCCAGTTGCTGCGCAACAAAGCAGAAATCAACAAAAGAAGACATCAATTTATAGATTCGGCCCAACTGCTATGCAGTTGGCCCAAATCTCGGGGACTACACCCAGTGGGTGAACTGGCGCGCCCCCGCTAATAAAGAATCAAGCAACGATAAGAAGACTTAGGAGCACGGCGTCCTCGAGCTTCCGCGCTTGCTCCAGCTCGGCCCGGGCGTAGGCCTCAATCCGGCCCATCCGCCCCTGCAGGCGCCGAGTCACGGCAGCCACGGCCGCCTCCTCCTGGATTGGCGGCCCAAAGAAGACCTCGCCGGCTCCACGTCGCGGTACCAGTGGCTCAGCAGCCCGGCGACCCCCGGGCTAAAGCACTAGGGCGTGCTCATCTCCGACCGCCTCACCCGCGACCGGTGTCCCCTCCGGCACCGCCATCATCGGCGCCCCCGTGGCGGCATCACCGCCACCTCCACCAGCCCCCGCCCGCTCAGCCGCATCGGCCCGCGGCGGGGTCTCGTCTTTGTTGACCACGATCTCCTGGTCGAGGTCCATCGCATCGGCACGGCCGCCCTGGCCGTGCCCCTCCTCCAGCGACGGGATGAACTCTGTCGTCATCACCGTCATTCCGACCGGCATCTCCGGCCACGCCAACACCTCGCCGGCTCGCGCCCACGCCTCCGCGGCCGTGGTCCAAAACTGGGTTGACGTCGCCTCGGCCCGGTCCTGGTCCCGCCAGGCCCGGCCCTCCGCATCGGACGGATCTAGACCGAGGTCCTGATCCACCCGCCCCTCCTCCTCTCCCGAATCAACGGTGCTAGACTGGCTCATCCGAAACCTAGCACCATCGGGGGACGAGGCATCCGCCGCCGCCAACGCCAGCGACATCGGCGATCTGAAACAAAGACAAATCAGCACTAATGGGGAGGCTCGACCAAGCTGCCCGGCTCCAAGACAAAGAAGAAGAAGACTTACCCCGGCATCGCCAGCACGGGGCGCCTCGACGCTTGGGAGACACGCCTCCTCTTGGCGCCGGCCTCGCACCCCCGACTACGCCTTCGGCACATTTCACGGGTGGAGCCGACGGAGCGGCGCTGCTCTTCCCGTGAGGTCGAGCCGCCGTCGGTGCCGCCTGGGACGACCCGGCTCCAGCTGCGCCGCCACCTTGGCCTCCTGCCGCTGTCGTCACCACCCGAGACGACCCGGCCCCGGTAGCGCCTCCGCCCCGTCCACCCGAAGCCGCTACACCGGCAACTTGCGTCAGCTCCTCCGACGCTGCCCAGAAAACAAAATGTGAAGAAGAGAAGATAAACACACCTGCTCGACGTCTCGCGCCCGACTTGGCGACCGCTCCCTCCCCTCCTCCGTGGGCTTCTAGGTCCTCCGAGGCGGCGCGCATCACCTGCGTCCCCTCCTGGTCGTAAGGATGCCGGATGGCATTCAGAAGTACCTCTCGCGTCGTGTCCGGACGGATAAGAAGGTGGGTAGCGGCAAAATACGGAGAAAAAGGACTCACCGCTGGTGCCAGGTTCGCGTGGCTATACGGAACCTTTCCATATTTCCATTCATCCGGCAGGTTGGCCTTGGAGATGTCGTTCACTCGGCGAACAACCTGCTCCCCCCTCAGCCGCAGTGTGGACATGCGGTCGGGGTCGTTGAGGCCCTTCATCTCGCCGATAAGACCAGTACGCTGCTGAAGTGGCAGCACCAGCCGCGCAATGAAGGCAGTGACGAGGTCCCGGCCTTCAAGGCCTTCCTGCTCCTTCATCACCACCACCCGCTCGGATAGATTGAGCACCGCCTGCGACGGCCGCTTGGGGAAGTAGGACCAGTTTCGCTTCTCCTGCGGCAGCACGTCGGCGAAAGATGGCAGGTTGATGCGGTCCGCGCCCAAGTTGCGGACATAGAAGAAAGAATTCTGCCATTTCTTGGCAGAATCCTCCAGCGGCCCATTGGGGCGCTCATCCCCCGGCCGCCTGTAGATGACGGCGGCTTCGCACTCCGACATCTCCCCGGCCTTCGGCCCCTGCTGCTTCAGGGAGAAAAGGCGTGCGAAGAGGTCGATGGAGGGCTCAACGCCGAGGTATGCCTCGCAGAGCGTGACGAAGCTGGAGAGCTGCACTATGGCCCCGGCTCCGAGATGGTGGGGCTGGAGCCCGTAGAAGTCTAGGAACTTGCAGAAGAAATCGCTTGCGGGCAGCCCAAACCCGCGCTTGAAGTGCATGAAGAAGACCACGCGCTCCGAGCCCTCGGGGCGCAGCGACCGCTCGCCTCCGGGCAAGCGAACGGCGACCTCCATCTCCGGCGGCAGGCGCTTGGTGGTGCGAAGATAGTTGATGTCGTCCTCGGTGACGGTCGAGCCCATCCACGAGCTTGACGGCAGCGCCATCAAAGAGAAGCTCGAAGAAGAAAGGAGAGGGAAAGGCTGAACTCTGCTCAAGAACGACGGGCGACGCAGTGTGCGGCGGTCGCAAGAGGCGGAGGATGCAGAGGAAGAAAGGAGGGCACGGGCGAGAACCATCTCCACCGGCCCTTCAACCCAATTTATAACCCGCGACCGAGCGTGCGGGAGTGGGATTGACTGCGCCCGCCTCTCCCACTTCCCGCAATAAATCCGCGCGTGCGTACATGCACAATAACTGCCCTGAAAAGAGCAACCGGTTCGCAGACGCCGCAATAAATCCACACACCCATCGGCCAGAAGTTGCGCGGCCACGGGCCCATGGCCCATCGCCCCGTCCCATCGCGCGCGTGGCCTGTCAGGCCTTCCCGGCTTCCGAGCACCACGTGGCGCCCGCTCGAAACCTGAAAATCATCCAAGAATTGGCGGACTGCTCGATTCCCTCGTCGCCCAGACGGAGCGATCCGGCTTCCAGAAGCCGGCGCACAGCGGGTGTTCCCGAGCTCGGCCCCGAGCCCGCCTTCGTGGGTAGGAAATTGCGAAGGCCCTGTGGGGACCCCGACTTAAGAGTCGAGATCACCGAATGCATGTGTACAGTGATCCCAGAGATCAATGCTCACTGAACACACAGAAGCTGAATAACAAGAGTCTTACATCCATACATACCGTCTTACACAAATTAAGGCCATTATGGCCAAGTCTTACATAGATAAAGCCTCAAGGGCTGAATAGCAAATAACTCGAATAGCGGAAGTCTTTGATGATAAGTAGAACCCATGCCATCTGCCTTAACCCTACAGACATTCTGACTGGGATAGCTTCCTAGTTCGCATGTTCGTATCCATAGAACTCTTCTTCATATTCCTGTTCCTCCATGCCTGACCAATTAAATAACCAGTGGCAATCCAATGAGTACTTTGAATGTACTCGCAAGCAACCCATGATTTGGTTCAAGTAACAACGCAATTGAACAACAATGAGCAATCTAGCAATGGGCTAGAATAAATATTCTACCACCAAGTGTATGCATAAATATGTTCACGTAACCTCGAGAACCGGTTACCGATATCAATATGAATAGAATTCAACTCACGAGTCAAGTCACCACCTTGACTCATCACACACATACTTTCACCGATGTAGTAAAATTCTGGACATAGTTTAAGTAGCACCACCCAACTGCCCATGACCGTGGACACGGCTATTCGAATAGTTTTATACTCTGCAGAGGTTGCGCACTTTACCCACAAGATCCGGGAAGCTTTCGTGTCACCCACGATCCCGCAGTACCTCAAGTACTCGGGGGAAGCACCCGGTCCTTATCTTTCCTTTGACGACACTAACATAGGGTCCACTCGTTGGTGCACAGCCCTCGAGTACAAACAATAGATCATGGGACTTGCCCTATTTTCAATGTCACGCGTACACGAAGGGACCAACGGTGTGTCCGGTGCCCTGTGAAAACAGTCATGGTCGCCTATTCGAGCACGACCCCGTCCCGGGAAAGACCTCAAGTCTTCCCGTCACAAGTAATGTGGGCACCATGCTAGTATCGGCCTAAGTAATCAATAATGCCCCGTCCCATAAGGGGTAGAGTGGTTGCACATGTTTGGTTGGGACGGTAGTCACACATAAATCTAATCCATCATTTCACCCATGCACAAGATGTTTATCGGCACATCACTTCTTTCTCAAGTGATGACCTAACTCAACATCACCCTCGGGCATTAGGGGCACCCGATGGGTTTTTTTGAAAAGTATGCATCCACGAAGGTTTCATGGCACAAACGTGCATCACTAAGCATCACTACTAACCATTAGCATTGCATCTAAGCACTTAGCAAGGTCATGAATAAGTCATGCATCATGTGGTGGTTCTCAACTAGGTCACCACCGTAACACTTATCATCATGCATTCGGAAACAACGGGTTCCGAAGAACACAAGGGTATCATGGTCAAAGGGCTGCTAGCCAGGATTGGCTTGGTCTTCAAAGTCTTCAAATCCTTTCCCACCTTCTTCTTTAGCAACCTCGTCAAATACGGTATCTAATCGTCGCAAAATAACAACGGGAAAATAAGACCACAATAAAAACAGAAAAATCAAAGTGCTCAGAAAAATGTCAACTTATTTTTGTTAAATACTAGAGGGAAAACTAAGATGGGAAAAATTCCTAGTTTGAGTTTTGGAGTGGTAGAATGGAATACAAGAATATTTGAACAGAAGTTTTAATGTTCAAATATGAATTTAAATTTGAACAGAATGGGAATGGTTCATGGACATGTGTGAAAGTGACACCATTAAATAGGTTGGGTTTTTACAAGTTTTTAGGAACTGGAATTAATTCATTTGGACACATATTTAATTTTGTCAAATTATTTGAAATATCCATAGAAAAGAAAAATGAAAAAGGCTCTGTGCCACTGGGCCAGAACGGCCTCAGTGCACGGCCCAGGGCGAATAGCCCACCGCACGGGCACCAGCGCGCGCGCCAGGTATTTAAACCTGACGGGCGGGGCCCGGCGGCCAGCGACAGAGAGGGGAGCGAGAGGGAGGTGAGGATGACAGGCGGGGCCCGCCTGTCATCTTCAACCTCGCGGCCAGAGAGGCGGCGAGCTCACCGGCGGCGATACGGTGCACGGCGGGGCAAGCTACGGGCAGGAATGGACCCATCGGAGAGTCGCCGTTCTAGTGGTGCCGGAGTTGGCCGCCGGAGGGGCCAGGTTCGTCGGCGGCGAGGTGGAACGGCGTCGGAGCATCAGGAGGGTCCTGATTGGCTTGCTCCGGGCTGCAACAGGAGGGGGAGAAGGAGGGGAATGGGTCTGTGAGGTCCGGTGGCTCCAGATCTAGCAAGAGTTGGGGCGGAGGGAGGCTGTACCGTGAGATCACCGGTCGCCCGACGCGGCGGAGCTCCGGTCGATCCCGTGCACAGAGGCTCTTCGAGGGCGAGTGGGTGGTGCTAGTGTGCTTCTGGGGGTATGGGGAGGAGATGGATGCAAGTGGAGAGGCCCGGGGCTTGCTTATATAGCCGGGCCCCGGTCCACCGTGGACTCGTGCGCCGGCGAGGTTACGGGCGAGGCCAGAGGCCGTGCAGGCACCTGTGATCGAGTCGGGGCCGTTCGTGGATGAGGTCTACGCCTAGGGGAGGGAAGAGGAGGAGAGGGGAAGCATCCAGAGAGACCGCGCGTGTGAGGCCAGAGGTTGGAGCACGCGGGCGGCCGGCGCGCGTGCGAGGGCGGCCACTAGAGGGAGAAGGAGGAGGGGGACAGCGCCGGGGGAGTTGCGGACACCGAGGTGCATCGATTGGCGCGAGGGGGGAGCACGAGGTGGTCGGGGGCGATGGATTGGGCGAGGCTACAGTGCGGGTGCGCACTGTAGCGCGCTCTGGAGCGTGATAATTGCATGCCATGGCATGTCGTTGGCTCACTGGTCGTGTCCGCCGTGTCTGGGGGGTCCAGCACGAAGTAAATAAACCAGCTGTGGCCTTGGATGCTCTGGGTGATTAGTGTGAGAGGAGGGAAGCTGGTAGATGGGTAGAATTGGGCTGTCTAGCAAGGTAATTTAGGGTTTTTACCCCTCAATCATGGAGCTCTGGTCCACGGGAAGTTACTGGAGGTAGAATGTAACTAGGTGAAGCTGTGGTAGAAAGTTGAAGCAAAAGTAAATAGTAAAAGAGGTCAAGATGATGGTTTTGGTAAAATGGCAGAAGGTGTTTGATCAAGTTTTGAGCAAGCAAATGATCTCCACTAGCCATGACACTTAACAGGATTGAATGTCATATGGAAATAGGGTGTTTCACCAAATTTGGACTTGTTTGAAGAAACTTGCCAATGCAACTTTGGTGAACCCTAGAAATCAACAGAAATGGCTTCATCATGTTTAAGTCAAGCTAATCATCTCCCCTTGATGCACCACTTGGTGTAGTGTCATCGTTTGGGGTTATGATCATGCCCACAACGTTTGAAGCTCCAGGTAAAAAGTTGGTAATGTAAAGTTGTTCAAATTTGAATTTGAACAGAAATGGTATTGGGGTATTCTAATCAAGTTACCCTACTCCAAAGCTTGTGCCATTTGGTTTAGATGTCTTATTAGACCTTTCTAGCATGTGCACCAAGTTTGATGGCATTTGGATAAGTTTGGCAATGTAAAGTTGCTCAAACTTCAGATATGGACATAATAGTTTTGGGGATGTTATCTTGCTTCCCAAGGCATGGGGCTTGGCAAGATCATCAAATATGTCCTATATGACATGATAGAATTTCCCTGGAATTTTTAGATAATATTTCATTTGTAAATATTTTAAAAGCTTGAAATATCCAGAAATGGTTTCTGAGGGATTAGCCCATTATTTTGAACATGATCAAGTGTTGAAACTCTTATATATGGACAATATATGTGCTATGAGTATCCCTGAATTTTGGCAAATATTTTTGAAATAATTCAATAATTTTCCCCTATTAAAGACCATTTCTGGCCTCAAGAAAAAGCATTTAAATAAAATAGGAAAATAACTTTTAAAATTATACTTTTGTGGTTTCTGGGAGTCATATGACTACTAGGTCTCAAATATACTTTTTGGAATAATTTTCTCACCGTAAATCAAGCACTTGCAGTGCAAACCTCAATTCAGGGGTTTTTGGAATACTAACTTTTGAAAATACATTTTGGCCAAATTATTTTTATAAGAAAATACTATACTGCTATAAACACTTGGTATGATCATTGGGCAGAAGTTTTGGGTATGGAGATGAATTCCTCAAGAGGTAATAGTTGACTTTAATGAGCACGTGAAAAACATATGAAGAAAAACTCAATTCCAAATAAAAGCCAAATGATGCCAAAAAAATTTGCTGGTCCAAATTTTCATACTTCATTGATGCAAATGATATGTTACAAAATGCTGGGTGTGACAGGCCCGATCACCTGAAGATGGCGGACCTTCACACCTTCGGGGACTACTGTCGGAGGGACGAACCCCAGGCAGGCAAAGGAAGCCGAATCCTTTTCAAAAACAACAGGGCCAGCATCGCCCCCCAATCAGCCTTAGACTTGGCCGGGTTGCTCAGTCCGGCCAAAGTCTGCAATCCAGCCAGACACACTAGTCTGGCCAAGGCCAGCAATCAGGCAAGACCCTCTAGTCCAACCAAAGCCCGCAGTCCGGCAAGACTCCCCAGTCCGGCGCACCAAGACTTCCTCAACAAACCAGACCGGACCGTGGCGTGTTCCCCAGTCTGTCCACGGGTCAGCTCCCATCCCATCTCAGCCGTACGATGGGACGAGACGCACCTACCGATGACCTAGGCAACAGTGCCTCGCCCATGCCCCTAGTCAGCCGGGGCGTGGCAATAGTGTAATCATCACAGCCCATGACGCCGGCAGACGGTGACATGACGGAGCACGACGTACCCGACTCAGCTCGGCCAATCCTCGGTGACTGACAAGACGACACACATTGCCACCCATGCGTGGTGGGCCCTGCGCCCGGAAAACCCGGCGAACCCTGTACCTGGCGGGTCCCAGTACCGGCTTCCCGGATGATGACAATCCGGCCCCACGGCCTTGTAACATTACCATTGTATCCCTGGGGGTTGGCCTATATAAAACCCCCAGAGCCCTCATGCACGAAGAGAGGCACAGAG
>LR738711.1:517257862-517345527 GCA_902687465.1 Secale cereale
ATACGAGATAGAGAACTAGAGAATAGGATAGAGACACCCCGGGAGAAGCAACCTAAGCCCTGGCCTGTCATCCTCCTTCCACCACACAGCTCAAGGAGCAACTCTGTACCGGTCAAAGCATCAACCACCTCGGCAGGATTAAGGGTATTATCTCCCCGGAGAGCCGCAAACCTGGTTATGTCTTGCATCCCGCGCTCGCTCATACCAACCCCACTTCTGGAGTGCACCAGTGCCCTCGGGCCGCCTCCTATCTTTAGCCATCCCTTGGCATCTGCCGTGCACCCACCACGACAGTAGCCTTTGTCCGGTTTGCACGTTTAGATCCGCCATGGCACGGTCACTATACTCGTAAATCTTACGGTTTCCTCCCTTTGTATTCACTACCATCATCGTAGGTGCTTCGTGTCGTGCTAGCACTGCTCTTCAAGACATCAACCCATCAAGCGAAACAACATGCCACTCATAATTCCGAAGCTTAGTTGTTGAAATACGAATCTAATATGATGCTCATATTACTAAAACAGAAAAGGTTTAATTGGTCAGCTAATGTTAATATATTCGTTTCGAAAAGCATGTGCGCCACATATAGAGAGACAGCATGGATTTGCATTTCTCTGTGCGCTCTGGTTCATCATGGGTGGGCAACACACATTGTGTTATCTAACTAGCAAGATGCCCGTGCATTGCACAGAACATCAAGATGCATTTGTATGAGTAGTTTATCTTGTGGGAGAAAAGGATGCTTTCAACGATTCTAGATGGTCTGCTATAATATCTGGGAAATGATGGGAGCTATGTCATCTTTGATAGTCTAGACTAATAGTAACCGTATTGTGCCTTCATTTGAATAGAGCTGCCCCTATTGGGGCCGAAGCCTTTCTGAAACCTTTCTTGGCGTACCGGCAATACAAGACCATATGGTCCAGCTAGTTCCACTTTCCCGATTCTACTCTTGATGCTTAGGGCTTTCCCCTTTTATCTACCCCACTATGATCTGCGTAGGTGCTTTCTGTCGTACTAGCAGTACTCCACCCTTCAAGCTAAACAACACATCACTCATAATTTCAAGGCTTAGTTGTTCAAATATGATTGTGATACGATACTGATATTAGTTAACAGACACATTTAATTGGTTAGCTAAAGGTCCCACTTGAGTTTCCAAACGCATGTTGCGACGTATAGAGAGACAGCATAATTGCATTTCTTTCTCACCTGTTGACTATACTTTCTTGTCCATACCAAATCTTAGTTGTTATTTCAAAGCAAACATCGATTGCCAACTACCATTTGCACGGTTTGCAGCTTCGGATCTACCATCCCACTGCCATGGTCAACACTATACTCATCATGCTTACGGTTTCCCCATTTTATGATAACCACAATCAACCTACATGGTTCGTGTCATAATAGCACTGCTCCACCCATCGAGCTAAACAAGCTTAGTTGTACAAATTTGAATATGATATTATGTTGATATTAGTAAGACATGTTTAATTGGTCAGCTAAATGTTCCTACTTTAGTTTCGAAATGCATGTGAGCCACATATGGAGAGACCAGAAGGAATAATATTTCTTTGTGAGCTCTGGCTCATCATGGGTGGGCAACATACATTATATAGAAAGACTTGTAATATCTTCGATCCACTTTCTCTTCTACTCTTCTTTAACATGATCCTCTTATCTTTATTAATAAGTATGTTCCTTGTTGGGAAGAGTAGCAGAGACATTTGTGGTCGACTGGTCAGGTTGAGTTGTTCTCCCTTAGTATATTTTGAATATGTCGGGTCAGGTCGACTTGTTCTTTTTTCCTATATGTTGAAGTTGTCATCTGCGAAGTATCATCATTTCTGGAGCTCTCATATTTTCAGTAGTAGGCCACATTATATTAATGCACACACCAAATTACAGCATGCATGGCATCTCTCAGAAGAATTGCAGAGATAGCACAAAGGGGTTTACAAGGAGGCAGTATTGGATTAGAATCACTTATGCATTACAGAGATAATCTCACTTGTTTTTATGTTTTCATGCATGTCAGGTATTGAACATGATCAAAATGAATATGAGAATGGGCGCATAGGAGGAATATTGCGGAACAATCCACTGGCTAACAAACTTGGCATGGTGGAGGATGGCCTATCTTATTCACCCATCAAGCTGCTTGCTCTAACTTGGCGAGGTAGTATTGGTCGCACATATTTTGCATATGACCTCTTGCATTACATCTACTTAGTTACACACCACCATCTGCTTAGTTTAAGCATCATATATGAGTATATGCTATACCTATCCATTTTCTGTACCTATTCCATGTGTCATCATACTATGTTTTTCTAGTCAAATGTTGTTCATTCGTAATAGATGTCCAAAAGTAAAAGGGTGAGTGCAAATCCTCAAGGAGTACAAACTAGGTATTTGGTAAAGGTAGTGATACCTATTAAATCAGATAGATCAACAGCCAAACTCCTATTAGAACTACTGAGAGCCCAGCGTAAGGTACTGTCTATGGTATAAATTCAAAATTCGTACTCCTAAATTTCTGCATGTGCCTTACCTTCTTTCTTGTATGAAAACTAATTTCAAATGAATCTCCTTTGTCAAAGGGTCATACAATCTCAAGACAATAGTGGGTAATGCATTGCTCTTGTCAGTACCTGTTGCCCTTTGCCAGCATACTTACACTCATTGCTGTTTGATTATGTGGCATCACTGTAAATATTCGCTTCTTTATCCTCCCTTTGCTTGAAATTATAAGATCTATATTTACTCTTAGATAAATGTAGAATTAACACAATGGTTATGAAGTTTTCAATTGCTCATGTAAGTACATGTTGTCATGTACTCCCTTTGTATCGAATTAATTGTTGCTCAATAGGATGTATTTAGAACTTATTAGTGCTAGATACATCCATTTGAGCGACACGTAATAAAGGATGGTGATAGTATTATTGTACTTGCATTGCGAGATAGTTGATTGTTTATCATTACTCTGCATCTTATCTGCCCTGCCCTCCACTTTCTCCAAATTATCAGATCTACATTTACTCTTACCAATATGTTGAATAAAGCCAATGCCACTTCACGTTAATGTCTGCATTCCACTTGCTAGTACCTTTTGCCTTGTAACATTGTACTTAATTAATTTCTATTTAATTATGTATCATCACTCTGCACCTGAGCTTCATTATCCTCTATTTCTTCCAATATTATTTGATCTATATTACTCTTTACAAAATGTAGAATAAACGCAACGCTTATAAAGAAGTTTCTTTGGGGAATTTATTGAATTATCCCTCCATCGACATGGAGAAGGGGTTTATCCGGCCCGTGTCATGTAATGTAAGTTCATCCTTCTCAAGCCTTCAAACTTTGTTCTAGTATAGATTTGGATAGGCATCCTTTCCTCCACTTGTGTTTACTTTGGTGTTTACATCTGATTGGATGTCTGCAACAACTACCAGTTTTAAATTGTAGTTGTTAAAACATGTTCTTTATGCAGAACAGATCCATTTATTTGCTTATATAATTGTGAAACCTGTTACGTGTCTCCTTGTTTCTCTTTCAGAGTCATATCTCATGCCAGGCAGAACTTTAGGGAAGATAGTGAGCCAAACTATCTTGAAGAGAGCAAGATGACCCCAAGGTCATCTTGATGAAGATAGTGAGTTGAAGCTACTCCCCAGCAGTTGTTAGACAACCTTTGTGCAGTTGCTGCCTCAATCAGTTCGACTTCTTTAGTCTCAACTTAAATTGGAAAGGATTGCTCCAGCTCAGCTCCAACTTGATGTCAATGATGTGAAGAAGGTCGCAGAGGACACCCAAGTGTGCTTTCTTGCTAAGCAGCTACGGTTAGAGCATCTATCGTTGACACAACTGAGGTCTCATCAACTTGTTCAACTACTTTGGTGCAGCGCCCGGGCAGGCCTAATGCCTTCTGAAGTTCTCTTGGTTTTGTATATTCTTTTGTCATCGCGTTTAATGCACTGGTGGCAACCTTTGATGCCCAGTGTATGTAATCCACGGCAATGTTGCGCTTTATTATCACCGGTGGCGTACTTTGATGCCCAGCGGATGTAATATGAATTAATTTGTTTATTTTATAGTCTAGGTTTATTCTTGGTTGGTATGCTGTAATTTAAGCTGGAAGCTTCAATGGATCTCAATGTTGCCGGTCTTCAGGTCGGCCGGTAACTCGCTATATATGCGCCACAACGTGGTCCTATAATCATCTTGTGCCATTAGTAGGTCTGAACGTATAATAGTTTTCTCCCTTTAACATTTCGAGTAAAGTTCTAGGCCATCTGGGCTAGAGAATACCATGGGCTTTCAATAATCTAAAAACTAGACTGGGCTAGCGTTGAGCAAACAAATTCACGGGCCAATACAGGCCGAAACTACCTTAGGCCCGTGTTTGTCCCAAATAGAACGAGCCGTTAACCGGCCAAAATATATCTCGGGCCCTATTTGGCCCAAAAAAAATATGGGCTTTACGCAGGACGGTATCGACGCGGGCCGTAGGCCCAACAGTGTCACGGGCCATTAACAGATGGTCTGTAAGCACGCCGGATTCAACGCGGGCTGTAATTAGGCCAAACTATTACACGGGCCATTAACACGCCGATAGGCCTGTTGGGCTGAAATTTATCCACGAAGACTACGGGCCATTCAGGGAGTCCTGGTTACGGGGTCCTCGGGCGTCCGGACTACGTGACGTGGGCCGGACTGATGGGCCGTGAAGATACAAGACGGAAGACTTTCCCCTAATGGTCGGATGGGACTCTCCTTGGCATGGAAGGCAAGCTTGGCGTGCGGATATGAAGATTCCTTTCTCTGTAAACCGACCTTGTACAACCCTAGCCCCCTTCGATATCTATATAAACTAGATGGTTTAGTCCGCAGAGGCAATCATAATCATACATGCAAGACATGTAGGGTTTAGCCATTACGATCTCGATGTAGATCAACTCTTGTAACCCCTATACTCATCAAAGTCAATCAAGCATGAAGTAGGGTATTAACTCCATCAAGAGGGCCCGAACCTAGGTAAACATTGTGTCCCCTACCTCATGTTACCTTCGATCCTTAGACGCACAGTTCGGGACCCCCTACCCGAGATCAGCAGGTTTTGACACCGACATTGGTGCTTTCATTGAGAGTTCCATTGTGATTTCATGGAAATGCTCGATGGCTCGCCTTGTCATCAAGGACAGTATCACTTCCGGAGGAGCCCTAGTTTCAGGGCAAACCCTCCGGCTTGGTGGCTTCATCATGGTTGCACGTTCGGTCGTTAAGCCGAAAGCGACCCCCCAAGTCGCCGAAAACCCTCTTCGTATTAGCCATGAATACTCCAACAAGATGGATCCGGCAGATCTATCACCTTTGAACGAGCTGCTAGATTGCATCGCCGCCTTGGGGGTCTCAACTGACTATGATCGGATCAGGCTTAAACTCAATCAGAGAGAGATTAAAACTCCGCCGATCACCCATCAAGTAGCGGTTGTGGAGGAACAAGCTGACAATAACTCTTCTCCTTTGTTGAGAACGAATTACGTTCGGATTTCCGAACTCGGAAAGCTAGATACCCGCCCTCAGGAGGACACTCCTTGCCCTCCAAACACAAAATCGGATTTTAAGCTTGAGAGTTCTCCGGACACTCCGGAACCTGGGCTGGTAACCTCGGAAATTCTTCAAACTCCGGATTCCAAAGTGGGTCGGGGTGCGACTTTAAGGCCGCCCACCCACCACAAGCAATATTGTCCAGGCAATTCCGGCCCTCCGGACATATGCGACCTAATGCATGTGCGACAGCAGCCTCGGGAGACAGTCCATTTTGGGCCAGATTCCTCCATGTTAAAAACAAGATAAAAGACTGCTGCGACGACGATGCAGTTTCAGTATTTTGGAACAATTGTACATACGAGGGAATCCTTAACACCCTCAATCGACGTCGCGTACCGCACTTTGAAGATTTGGCACTCATAGTACATCAGTACTACACAATGGAAAGCGCTTGGAAAAATCAGACAGCCCGCTGGGAACCACATGCCTCTAAGCCATCTCCTAGGCAGGCAAAAAGGGTGCACCCTTGCGGGGCACATGATCATCATCCCGTGGACAAGAAAACCAAACCCTTTATGAGACATAGAACTTTCTTCGAGGAATGGCTCGTTAGGCCCTTTCAAATAGACATGACGCCAAATACCGAACCAACACACAGCCTACGGGCAGGTTGGATACTGCGACAGGTGGCCAAGAGCGACGAGGGTATCCTCACCAACAATATCCCAAAGAAGTACTCTTCGGAGGACGACGATTTCAAAGTATTCATGGTCTTCGAGACCTTCCCATCAAATAGTCGGCGCAAAAGGGCGCTCCGCGACCTCGCCGAAGTCTGCCAAATAGCAGCAATAAACCCTTGGAACGATACGACAATTACTTTCAATGCCGAGGATGAACCAAGGTCCCGCTCAGTCCGGGCACCAGCCGCTTTGGTCCTAAACCCAATCGTGGATGGCTTTTGGCTCTCTAAATTGTTAATGGATGGTGGTAGCAGGCTAAACCTCATCTACGATGACATGCTCAATAAAATGCAAATGGACAGGAGTCGCATTGAGAAGAGCAATACATACTTTAAGGAAATCATCCCCAGCAGGGAAGCAAGATGCTCAGGGAAAATTAAACTGGATGTGGTATTCGGCACACCAGAAACCTATAGGTCCAAAGGGATAATCTTCTAGGTGGCTCCTATCAACAGCGGATCTCATGCCCTGTTAGGATGAGATGCATTCACACACTTTCAGGCTATACCTCATTATGGGTATATGAAGCTTAAAATGCCCGGGCCCAATGGTGTTCTCACTATCTCCAGTGATCCGGACATAGCACTCCGCGCTGAAAATAAAACCGCTTCCCTGGCCCTGGAGGCACTGTCTGAAGCCCTAGCGGCTGAGGAACTCACCGCTCTGCGTTCCATAGTTTATAGGGACGACGTAATTCTTGATAAAAGGGCTAAATCCAACTCTTTCAAGCCAGCTAATGAAATAGTCAAATTTGAAGTCCACCTGACGGATCCCAAGAAAACGGCCTCTATTGGGGCACAACTGGAACCCACGGTCGATGCCGCATTATGCACGTTCTTGCGCGAGAACTGGGACATCTTTGCCTGGCACCCCTCGGATATGCTAGGAATCCCACACGCACTGGCCGAACATAGTCTCAATATACTGAAGGTATACAAGCCAGTCAAGCAAACGCTCCGGCGATTTTCCGAACCCAAACGACAAGCTTTGGGGGAGGAGATAGCCAAGCTACTCGAAGCCGCGTTTATTAGAGAGATCAAACATCCGGACAAGCTAGCAAACCTGGTCATGGTACCAAAGAAGGATAAATCCTGGCGTCTGTGTGTCGATTTTAAAGACATTAACAAGGCCTTCCCTAAGGACCCCTTCCCACTACCTCACATCGAACAGATTATTGATGCAACCGCGGGACATGATTTACTGTGTTTCCTCGACGCATACTCCTGATACCATCAAATTAAGATGAAGGAATCCGACCAAGCCACAACGGCATTCACCACCCCGTATGGGCCTTTCTGCTTCAACAGTATGCCTATTGGGCTCAAGAACGCCGGTGCTACTTACCAATGCTTGATTCAAACATGCCTGGAAAAGCAAATCGGCAAGACTGTGGAGGCATATGTAGATGACGTAGTCATCAAAACCAAGCACGTTGAATCATTGGTGGCCGACTTACGCCTTACATTAGACAACCTCCGAACATATGACATAAGGCTCAATCCGGAAAGGTGAGTTTTCGGCGTTCCTGCCGTCAAACTGCTCGGGTTTATTGTCTCCATTAGAGGAATTGAAGCAAACACAGCCAAAATCCGGGCCCTATCACAATTGGCAACACCAACTGACCTCAAGTAGGTCCAAAAACTAGCTGGGTGTGTGGCAGCTTTGAGCCGTTTTATCTCCAGACTAGGAGAAAAGGCATTGCCATTGTATCGCCTGCTTCGACGCACCAACCACTTTGTGTGGACGGATGCTTCAACAATCGGACTAGAGTAAATAAAAACTTTGCTAGCAAGCAACCCCATCCTGTCCACACCAAAAGTCGGCGAATTAATGTTGCTCTACATATCGGCAACTCACCAGGTGGTGAGCGCTGTGCTCGTCGTCGAACGAGAAGTGGAGGGGCATAAATTCCCAACCCATAAACCAGTATACTACGTATCGACGGTCCGTACACCATGCAAATCCCGATACCTGCATTATCAGAAGATAGCATATGTAGTCATTATGGCATCCCGCAAGCTGCGTCACTACTTTCAAGAGTGCTCGATCACGGTGGCTTCAGAAGTACCACTCAATGATATCATAAACAATCGGGACGCGATCAGCCGGATTGCTAAATGGACTATTGAGCTCTTACCATTAGAAATAACGAACAAACCACGCCGAGCAATTAAATCTCATGTGTTGGCTGACTTTGTCGTCGAATGGACAGAGGCCAAACTCCCTAAAGAGTATGGCACGTATTCCAACTAGGTGATGCATTTTGATGGCTGTAAAATGCTAGCCGGACTTGGGGCTGGTGTCGTCTTGACATCCCCACCAGGAGACATAGTCCGTTATGTGCTCCAAATGTTGTATACAGACTCTAACAATGTAGCCGAATACGAGGCCCTATTGCATGGTCTCCGGATGGCCTTCTCCATGGTCATTCAATGCCTTTAGTTGCTCGCGGATTCAAACCTCGCAATATCCCAAATAAACGGAGAATTCAAGGCAAAAGATACAAATGTGGTGGCTTACCGCAATGTCCTACTAAAAATATCAGCTCCGTTTGAGGGGCTCGAGTTTCATCACGTGGCTCGAGAGAGTAATCAGGCCGCAGATATCATCGCACACATGGGCGCTAAACGCGACCCAGTCACAGCCAACACCGTTGTGGAAAGGCTCTTCAAGCCATCCATGGTGTGGTAGGACAAGATCGGCAACACTGGTCCAGAGCCGATCATACCCCCGATTACGAACATGGTTCCAATATCATCGGAGGCTTGAGCACCAAAATAACACCATCGGCCCATGAAATCATGGCTATAATTACCCCGTGGACCGAGCCTTTCCTCGCCTACCTTACCAGGAACAAGCTCCTGGAGGATCAGGCTGAGGTCCATCGCATCGTCCAACGCTCAATGGCCTACAAAGTTCACGAAGGAGAACTGTACAAGAAAAGTACTACTGGAGTCCTTCAAAGATGTATCTCTGAAGAAGAGGGATGGCAGCTCTTGGCTGAAATACACGTTGGTCTAGGTGGCCGTCACGCTGCAGCTCGGGCCCTTGTAAGTAAGGCCTTCCGCACGGGTTTCTTTTGGCCCACGGCCCAGGCAGATGCACAAGACCTCATACAGCACTGCACTGGGTGCTAGCTTTTCGCTAATCAAAGACATATGCCGCCCACTGCCCTAAGAACAATCCCCATCACTTGGCCCTTTGCGGTCTGGGGGCTCGACATGGTCGGAACTCTTAAAGGGGGAAGCCATAAGAAGAAATACTTATTGGTTATGGTCGATAAGTTCACTAAGTGGATAGAAGCCAAGCCTATTAAAACAGCTAAAGCTGGACCGGTGATAGACTTTATATCCGGCGTAGTACACCGTTACAGTGTCCCGCATAGTATTATTACTGACAACGGCTCTAGCTTTACACCCGATGAGGTGAAAACTTGGTGCGCCAATTTGGGCATCAAGCTCGATTACGCCTTCGTATATCACCCTCAGACAAACGGCCAGGTTGAACGGGCTAACAACAAGATAATGAGCGGCATCAAACCCAGACTAGTGCAATCTCTGCAAGAATCAGACAAACACTAGGTCAAGGAGCTCAATTCCGTACTCTGGGGGCTGCAGACCACGGCCAATCGCACGACTGGATATACACCACTTTCATGGTGTATGGTGTGGAGGCGGTCTTTCCTTTCCACATTATTGATGACGCACCTCGAGTGCGCATGTATGAAGAGAGAGAAGCCGAGCTCGATTGGCAGGACGACTTGGACGGCCTGGAGGGGGAGCGCGATTTTGCAAAGGCCCATTTCGTATTCTATCAATAGCAGGCTCGGCAATATCAAAGTAGAGAAGTACGGGCAAAGACTTACAATGTCGGTGAACTCATTCTACGCCTACTAGAGAAGAAAAAGGACAAGCTCAAGCCCAAATGGGAGGGTCCCTTTATTATAGATGAAGTTCTCCCTGGAGGAGCCTATCGCCTTTGCAATGCTTCAAATAATTGCTTGGAGCCAAACCCATGGAACGCTGCAAGGCTCCGAAGATTCTACGCCTAAAGTCCGCGGATATACCTTTTTTCCTCGTTCCTTCTTTTCTCCCTATCACTGTTTTCTTTTTTCTCGTTTCTATACGACTTTTAGCTCGTGATCAGATAAATCGCACACTTAAGGGGTATACATCCTTAAATGCACATACCCCACAATAACTGGGGGCTTCATTTCACAAGAAGCTTATTATTATTACTCACATATGTCTTTTTTCGCCATTATATGTACCTTTATCACTTAAGTTTTTGCCAAACTGGGTTGCCTGGCTCCTGTGCTTATGCCCTATGTTCCCGCTTGTTCGACTAGGGCATAAAGGGAGCACCTCTACGATTGTTACAGCCGGGTAATCCGGATGTGTACCTCAGACGGGTGAAGCCGAAAGCTAGCGTTCTTAAGGGAATGATCGGTCGGTTAGCAAAAGATGAACTGCCCTTTTTGCAATACAAAACCCTAGACTATAATGTGTACTGTGATTTTTTAGCATCACAGCTTCGGTATGCACCAAAAACAGCATACTGGCCTAGGGAGAGGAACCCTTAAGGGAACTATTCTCTCTGGAAGATGTTTCTTACAATCAAATGCAATATAACATAACTCCCCGAATACAACTTGTCTGTTCAAGCAACTACGACCGAACTGCCTAGTTTTCGAACATACTTTGGTGTTTACCTAACGTATAGTATCCGAAAACACTCCAAACCTAGGGTTTTTGGAGGTCGAAGCAGAAAGTATGTCATGACAATCGTTTTACAAATTCGGCTTGAGACAAGTTTCTCGATAAAAGTACATTGCTACTTAGACTCAAAAACTTCTTCCTCTAGACCATCTAACAAGGTGTCTAGTTTACAATCATGTGAAAACATGGCAGCCACCTTCACTTGGTCGTACACCAGGCTGAAAGGAATTTCTTGTCCGTCGGATCCTCGAGGTTTGACCCGCGCCATATGATTTGGATCAAGTCCGGTGTACCATGTTTTTACCATGGCCCAGGCTTCCCGAGCACCTTCTCGGCATGCTGATATCTTCCATAGCCCAAAATGGCGCCAAGCTCCCTTGAATAAATTCATGAGTTCCTCCACACTTCTAGGAGGAGAATCGGCTGGCCATAAAGCCTTAGCAATGTTCCTCATTGCCTTCCGTGCTCGCTCATGCACCATGGACAGGTCATGTAGCAGGCGCCTTGAAATCCGGACACCTCTTCTTCGGGCACCCAATCAACACACCTACAGAAATAACCTTGTCAGGATTCGCATCCGCGAACTGTATGAAAATAAGTCAAAAGGCATACTGAATATTCCGTCTCTCATATTTCTGTTCTCCTTTAGGGCATCCACCAGTTGGGCTCGCATGTCTTTCAGCTCCTCGTTGAGCTAGGTGTTGGCATCCTGCAGCTTGTTCTTCTCGTCCCTGGTCCGTGTCAGTAAAAGCTGACCAGCAGCCTCTTGCCTTTCGACATGTTCTTTATCAGCCTGCATGGCCTTTAATTTCTCTTCTAGATGGGCCGACGATCCTGCAATCGTAAAATACATTAGTGTTTATTCACATGATTATATTTTCTAGACAGAAGAGGACATTACCAGCCGGTGCCGCCTTGGATTTCTCCAGTTTGGCGGTAACGACCGTAAGATGGGTCTGACACTGTTTTAGCTCCCGGGATAGCATGTTGTTCTTATCCACGAGTACCGGATTATACGTCGATCCTTCAAATCAGTTGATTCAGCTGTTTTCAAGTCACGAGGGCTACTGGTATATGGCTATTAAATCTACGCAAAATGATCTTACCCGCATATCCTTCGAAAGCTGGTAAGTGGCTCCAGCAAGGCCATCCCGAGCAGCTCAGATATATGCATCCGCTAAGCTGAAGGCGTTGAGTGCCTCTTCAGTAAAGTTAGGATCGCGCATAACTACCCTCCAGCGTCGATGGTTCATTGCACTCTCCACTTCAGAGTTGGTGACGGATACATTATCTAAATGTTCGGAGAGAGGACAATCCGGCATTGCACCTGTACCAGCTCTAGCCATGGAGGCAGGGTCCGGGGTCAGATTGGTGGACATATGTCTGGCTAGGTCTCTGGATACAGTCAGATGGATGATCTTCCTGAAATATGGCATATTAGAGAATGTCACAGTTCGGTATGTTTTCCACGGGGCATATTGAAAACCGTACCTTTTTGATGAAGGTACGGGCTGGGAAGTATCGTCGTCCGCCTTTCTTTTCAAAGGCCCACCTTGTGTTGGCATCCCCTTCTTATGGGACGATCTTGATGCGGCGTGACAACATGAGTGCCACCCCTTTGAAGCACGAGACAGCGCAGTGGGTGAGGCGCGATGGGAAAACTCTTTTGGAGGAGACGCTCTGTGGGCACTTACATGGGAAGAGGGAAGAAGGCTGGGGTAATCGGCTACAATGGCCACTTCTGTGCCGTCGTAGCACGCCTGATAGAAGACCCCTCCTTGAGCTCCATGGATATATCCGGATCATCCTCAAAACCGGGATCTAGGTCCCAAATATGGTCCTCCGGCTGCGGAGCAGGGATATAGATCCCCGTAGTGGCCTTCCTCCATTCCTGTTAAAAGTGGTCGGGTTAAATTCAACTAGTTGTGACTCAGGAAGAGGATTGAGTGAGGTTCTGGATTAAGAGCTTACCCATCTAGGGGGGTTGTACATGGAAAAGCCCTCTCGGCACTTTAGGCGAGTGCATTCTTCTTTCTCCCCTTTGTAAAGGTCATCCAACATGGCGGCCAGGGCGGCGAAGTTGTTCGGACTGTTGCGCCCATAGCGAGATGCGTCATCCTCCTTGTTATAGGTCCACATGGGGAGTCCTATGGATTGGAGTGGTTGAACACCTTGCGTTATGGAAACCTCCATGACCTCAATCACGGACAGTCCGGATTGGGCGAGTATTTTTTATCTTATCCATTAACATCTTAACCTCCACACTATCTACCTCCTCGAGGCTCTGGGGGCGCCAGCTGTGGCGCTTCTTTAATAGAGCATTAGAAAACTCAGGGAGGCCTCGTTGGATGGGGTCCAAGAGAACGACGTCTTCAATATAAAACCACCCCGAGGGGCACTCTTTGGATGCCTTCTTCAGAGTGCCGGATAGGTATGCTGTCTCGGCTATGCGCCATACATCGGCACCGCCCACCTCGAATATGGATCCCTTTTGGGAGCAAGGGAGGTGGCAGAAAAGCTTCCTCCATAGCTCGAAATGGGCCTCGTAGCCTAGGAACAGCTCGTAGAGAGTGACGAAGCCCGCGATGTGCAGAATGGAGCCTGGCGTCAGATTGTGCAGTTGGAGACCATAGTACTCCAGGCGACCTCGGAGGAAGGGATGGATTGGAAATCCAACGCCTCTTAAGATAAAGGAAATGAAGCACACTCACTCCCCTTCTCAGGGTTCGATAAAATTTTGTGCCAGGGCTTTGCTAGTAAAAGAAGTTAATCCCGCCCCAACGGGTACCAGATCCGCAGGGGCAAGATAAACCTACACCTAGAGCTTGGTCAGCTGGGCGTGGGATATAGAGCAGCTCTCCCAATCACCTTTTTGAGGGTCTTGGGGGCTGGAGGAAGAACTAGGAGCCTTGGCCATGATTGTGTGGTTTCTTGATGCAAGATGGAAGGATTTTTCGCCTGGTATGGAATGTCATCTGAGATTTAATGTCCTTAAATAGGCACCTTCCGTATGCTTTCGAGGGGTTATCTTTAAAAGCACTTGGACCCTTTGTATTCATTTGCCACATGGAAGCTAAGGCGATGGAAGCACAGAAGCCTATGGGTATGAAATTTAATGAAAAATTGAGTTGTTCGAAGAATTCACCTTACCAAGACCAAAGATGTAAGGGCCGAATATAGCCCTTTGATTCAGATGCTTTGAAGTATTCGGTGGAGGAACCCGCCTTGCAATGTCGAAGACAATCTGCGCGACGGACACATCATCATTGAAGCCTGGATCAGGGGCTACTGAGGGAGTCCTGGGTTACGGGGTCCTCGGGCGTCCGGGCTATGTGACGTGGGCCGGACTGATGGGCCGTGAAGATACAAGACGGAAGACTTTCCCCCATGTCCGGATGGGACTCTCCTTGGCATGGAAGGCAAGCTTGGCGTGCGGATATGAAGATTCCTTTCTCTGTAAACCGACCTTGTACAACCCTAGCCCCTTTCGATATCTATATAAACCAGATGGTTTAGTCCGCAGAGGCAATCATAATCATACATTCTAGACATCTAGGGTTTAGCCATTACGATCTAGAGGTAGATCAACTCTTGTAACCCCTATACTCATCAAAGTTAATCAAGCAGGAAGTAGGGTATTACCTACATCAAGAGGGCTGAACCTAGGTAAACAACGTGCCCCCTGCCTCCAGTTACCTTCGATCCTTAGATGCACAGTTCGGGACCCCCTACCCGAGATCTGCCGGTTTTGACACTGACAGCCATTGAGAGGCCTAAAGTTACTGCGAGCAAGAAATAGCCCAGTTTCTGCATGTGCCGTTAAATGGCCTAAAGTGCAACCGGGCCGACAACGGCCCAGATGGACCACGGGCCGCTAACAGGTCGAAACTATTATCGATCCGAGTTGGTAAACGGGCATTTAACAGGATGAAATACAAACCCGTCTTAGATTGGGACCAAAAGAACAATGGCCTGTTAACGGGTCTGATCCTATATGGGCCATAATTTGGCCCAAAACATGATAGGCTGTGAACGGGCCTGATCTAGTATGGGCCTCAATTTGATCCAATACATGGCAGGCTGTTAACGGGCCAGCCCACTAGTGTCTGAAAATATATGGTGGACCTTTAGCTGGGCCGGCCTTTTTACCTTAAATGGGCCACTGTTGGGCTATGCGACATGTCAACATGTCATAGGCGTCTTCTGTCCATTGTAGGGATGCCATCTATCCCAATGATGAGCTGACACGTCGATCTTCCGGTGAATGAGAACTTTACACGTGGAAAGTCCCCGTTGGTCGGGGCTCTTAACGGGTTATCGGATCCGAACCGGAGCCCGATAGAATGGCGACCCATTATGATGAATGCCATGTGTCGGTTACCCTTGACGAGAACACTTCCATGACGCGCTATTTATTGTCAGGGAAGTGGACACTTTCGTTATGATAATTTTGGTATTGTCATGGAACAGTTCTAGGACAACACATGTATGATTATCTTGATTCTGTCATAAAATTGTCATGGATGTACATGAATGACAGAAAACATGACCTACTGTGAAAAACACGTATTATCACGGAAGTGTTTTTTTGTAGTGAGAGTGTGATGGCAATTCCTTACCTCCCCTCGTAGTTGAGGGAAAGATCTTAGTTCTACCGCCCTTCAGATTCTTCATAGTGATAAATAGATAATAATCCCAAGTGACACAACAAATATAGCTATGCTCCCCGGCAACGGTGTCGGCGTTCTGGGAACGGGGGTACCCAGCACTGCCTGCCTGCAGCCCAAAGTGTGGCTCGCCCACGGCCTGGTACGGCCCAACTTCATCAGCAACCACTCAAGACCGTCGCGAGGGGCCAAGCCTCGCGAGGAGGACAGTGCAAGACCTCCCTTGGGGCGGCCTCACTAGGTTGGCTCCCAAGGATCGGAGATATCAAGGCAAGGGGCACCTCACGAGGTTCTCGTGATGTGAGCCATGACAACCAAGGCCAGGCGGGCGCCAGCGGGCGTAGGATACCAGTTTCCTCTTTGGTGCTAAAGGGGCAAGCGCAGGCGTGGAGTCCCGAGGCGTCAGGAAAAGGTTTCCATATCGGTGCAACAAGACCAAGACCAGCAGGACGGTAGATCTATGGTCACCACGGAGCCCACGACGGCGTCACCACCAGAACCTTTGGCAGGCGAATACCACCTTTTGTCAGGATAGCTTGTACTAGCTGTCCTCCTTCAAACATAGCCTTTGTGGGATCCCCTCCCAATCAATATTTGGGAAGAGGACCCGGGCCTCTATAAATAGGAATAGCCACCACCATCGAGAGGGATCGGATCATTTAGACCACCCTGACACCCACTAGCTTGCCGAGCACAAGAACACCTCTCCTCAGGAGGCCGTTCCTCCCATGTACTAGTTCATACTTAGCCTACAAGGCATTCCATCACACCACACTAGATTAGGGTATTACACCACAACGGTGGCCCGAACCAGTATAAACCCATGTGTCTCTTGTTCTTCAGATTCGATGAGCTAGGCCTAGAAATAAATGCGAGAGCAAACTAAGGAGGAAATGAGAGATCTTCGTGCGTACCCTAGTGTTCGAACCTCAAGGGTTTGTCAAAACCTACAATCCAACATTTGACGCACCAGGTAGGGGTGCGCCGAATCTTCTCCTCCGTCATTCGGTTTTTCACCGCTCCGCTGACCCGAAGGCCGGCGATCAAGGGGTTCATGCTAACCGTTGGGCAGCCTGGCTCGCGTGGGCGGCACCGTCCGCTCAAGAAGACCTCGAGTCCGTGATTCAGGTGGCCCGCGCACCGCCTAAAGCTACCGGCCGCGGGCGGCGCGAACCTGCAACCTCCGCCCTGTCGTCACGGCGCGTGCGCTCCACCGCGCGATCTTCGAACTACGCCGGGGCAACCGCACCGTACACCCGACTGGAGCAAGCAAACATGCGGGCCGCGCTCATCATGGCATGAGAGCCATTAGAATGCAGGCTGGCCGAGGGAGGCCGCGACGTGCTGCTAGAACGCGTCGTCGAACTGCTGGTTTGTACCTGTAGGGGTGCGCTGCCGTTCTGCAACTGACACACGCCTCAAGTTGTGGCTGAGGCACGCGCGAGGTCACGACAAGCTTGCGCGCCCCCTGGGATGATGGGGGGGCCTGACGACACCAACATGGGCGCTGGCACCATCCGTCCTATCGCAGCGACCTCATCACAGGCAGGAGCAAGCGCTGGGGGCCTCCTACGAGGATGCGTCAGAGTGCAACCCCGCAGCCGCCAGGTCTAGGTGCCGCAACTGGAAGTTCAAGGCACGAGGCACTCGGGTGGAGCCCTCGGTGGGGCAACTGACGATGCCTATGTGCCCCGCATGGTGAACCTGGAGTACGTGTTCGGGGAGGGCCCCAATGCCTTCCTCGGGTCGGGATGGAACGACGGGATGCTCGAAGTAGGAGATTACCAGGAGTCGCCTGGGGGCTCCGCCGACCCCTTCAGTGACGACGATAGGGTGCAGGAGGTATCGCAGCAGCAGGCGTGCACTAACAATGCGCTACAGGTGAACCAGACAACGATGATGGTCGAAGACCCAAGAGCGGCGGTTCTGCCCTCGACCGGAGCAGAACGCTAGGAGCTGCGCGTGGAGGGCCTAGAGCCACGGCCTCCCCCGCGCCGCGTGGAGCAAGCTGCCGTTCGGAGGTAAGTTCAATGCCGGGGGAGCATCGACGAGCTCTTCCCCCCCCGGCAGAGGGCCTATGGTGGCCGAGGGCGTCGTTGGCGTCCCCCTTGCCCCTTGGTCTCGTCCTGGTTTTCAGAAGCCCCAACGATGGTCGGGGGTGGTGCAAGGTGGGGCCCTCGTCTGGCAATGTAGGATCTCGGGTTCTGGCAAAACCCATAAGGTTCGAAATATGGGGTGCACACGAAGATCTCTCTTTCCGCCTTAGCTCGTCTACTCAACAACCCTTGGCCTAGCTCATCAGTTCCAAAGAACAAGGGACACAAGATTTATACTGGTTCGGGCCACCATTGTAGTGTAATACCCTAATCCAGTGTGGTATGGTGGATTGCCTTGTAGGTTGAGGAAGAACTAGTACATGGAGCGAACTACCTCCTGAGAAGAGGTGTTCTTGTGCTCGAGTGAGCTTGTGAGTATGTGGCCTTCTATCCAATCAACTCAAGGTGAGATCATCCCAATGGTGGTGGCTAGTCCTATTTATAGTGGCCCGGGTCCTCTTCCCAAATATTGAGCGGGAAGGGATCCCACAACGGCCAAATTTGAAGGCGGACATCTAGTACAAGCTATCCTGACAAAGGTGGTCTTCTCCTGCCAAAGGCTCTGGTGGTGACGCCGCCGTGGGCTCCGCGGTGACCTCCGTCCTGCTGTCCTGCTGGTCTTTGTCTTGTTGCACCAATATGGAAACCTTTGCCTAAGGCCTCGGGACTCTTCGGCTGCACCTGCTCCTTTATCACCAAAGGAGAAACTGGCACTTATGTGCCTGCTGGCGCCCGCCTGGCCTTGGTCGTCACTTCTCATGTCACAAGGACCTCGCGAGATGTCCCTCGCCTCGATATCTCCGATCCTCACGAGCCGGCCTGGTGAGGCCGCCCCAGGGGATGCCTTGTGTCGTCCGCCTCACGAGGCTTGGCCCCTCGCGAGGGTCTTGAGTGGTCGCTGAAGATGCTGGGCCGTACTAGGCCACCTGGTGAGCCACGCCCTGGGCTGCAGGCAGGCAAGTCTGGGTATCCTTGTTCCCAGAACCCCGACAGTAGCCCCCGGGCCCAAGGTGCACTCGGGCTTGGCTTCGTGGCGAAGCCAAGGGCCAACTGCGGAGTGTTGCAGGCCCCAAAAGCCAGCGACTTGACTGACGCGTGGCGATTGACGGGACGTGGGCGTCCCCACTTCCCCATGCAGCATCGGCGACTGCACAACTTGACAGGTCCCTGCATGCATAGAGGGTCATTATTACATGCGATTATGGAGGCCGGGGGTTGGCCTTCTCCTAACTATAAATAAGGCGGCGAGAAAGGGGTCCTTGCTGCCCATCTTCTTCCCATGTTCGTCTTGCTTCTTCTTCTTCCTTGCCCCCCGCTTGGCCGAACTGTTCATGGCGCCGACCAGGAAGTTTTTGTCCGTGGAGGAGGGGATGGCCCGGCAGGAGGGGCCTGGTTCACCACTAGCCAAGAGGGGACGAGGCCGTCCTCGCAAGCGTGCCGTGACCCCCGTCGGAGCTGCTTGCGGACGTTGGCGGACCCCCACAACGCCCGTAGCCGCCCTAGGTAACCGCGGCGGCGGTTCTTTGAGCGGTGGGTGCCGCCGTGGCGTTGGCGGTCCTGTGAGAGAAGGGAGGTGCTCTGGGGTCGTCAGGCATCATCAGCCGCGCTCCCACTCAGCGGAGGTGATGCTTGAGTTCATCGTGTGGTCAGAGAGCCCAGCCAGCACCCGGCTCCAGCTCCCGCGCTTGCTAGCCGGCGAACTCCTCGCTGCGAGCTTCGGCGAATTTTGGTTGCAGGCAGATAGTTTTTGCAGAAGAGCTTCGCGGGTCGCAGTGGAGGCCTCCACCATGGGCGTTGTGGCTTTGGCTCGTGGCTGGCAGACGTTCGCCCGTGTGCGTGTCTTGGGCGGACGGTGTACCCTTCATTTCAGGTATGGCGACGACTCGACCCTCTTCGTGAGGGTGTTTGGGGAAGACGGGCGCTGCGCCGAGTGCTGCCCCGAGGACAACGGCGGCGGCGTTCGGCTTGGCCTGGGAGATGGCTGCTGCTCGCCCAGCTACGATGGCTCTTCCTTCAGCGACAGCTCTAGTAGTGGTGGCTATGACCAGCCACCACGCCTCCGTGCCTGCCTGGAAGGTGGCGCCGGGTCGTCTCATCGTCACACTCGGGTGAAGCGTGAGGAGGGCTCTGGCCGAGCTGGGGGGGGGGGTCCTCGGGAGCACTCGCGCCTCGAGGGTTGTCGTATGTCGTTCTTGGTTTTTCTTTCCTCCTGCATTACTCGAATCAACAAGTGTGAAGCCCTGGAAGGGTATGTAATAAACCGTGACTTATGATATTCAGCACCATGCTTAGTGTCTCTGTCCATTGTTGCACAAACTGTGTGTCACACGCCCGAAGGGCGAGGAGACCTATCTTGACGCACTTGGGATTGCCTTCATCCCGTGACGTCTGGCCCTTCGTGAGGCTGCTGAAACTCGTTAGGTGATCATTATCCCTTACCGCCCGTGTCCCTTGATGCGGCTAAGCATGGCCGGCCGCCCCTCGTCACGGTACTCGTGGGGCACAGACTTAAGAATGAGGGACATGCCAATCACGAGCCCTGCTTTGGGCGCCTCGTGGAGGCTAAAGGGGGAGTGCTGGGGAGAGCGTCGTGCAACTGCTGGTCTCCCTGAGCTAGCCCAAAAAGCTGAGGGGAGGACCACAGAGAGAAATCAAAACCAAGCAATCGAGAAATGCCAGAACCTTGAGAATCCATTAAAAAGGGGAAACAGGGGCGCGCCAACTCTAGAAAGCAAATGAACGGCCGCGTCCGGCACCTAATCTAGTCTTCTCACCAACGCAGAGCTAAGTGCTGCCACAAGGACGTGGGAGGGAGCCCCCGAGGCCCGAGGGCGTCTCTCCAGAGATTCCGGGGCATGTACAGCCCCACTCAATATTACGTGAGAGTGTCACGAGCGGAGATCTTCACAGGCCAGAGCCTTGCTTCACGGGCACTGGGCCTTGGCTTCTCAGGCGCAGGGCCTTGTTGCTCGTAGGCACAGAGCTTAGTCTTCTCAAGCGCAAGGGCCTCGTTACTCACATGCACGAAGCCTAGTCTTCTCAGGTGCAAGGGCCTTGTTCCTCGCAGGCACGGAGCCTAGTCTTCTTAGGTGCAAGGGCCTTGTTCCTCGCAGGCACGGAGCCTAGTCTTCTCAGGCGCAATGGCCTTGTTCTTCGCAGGCTCGGAGCCTAGTCTTCTCAGGCGCAAGGGACTTGTTACTCGCAGGCACGAAGCCTAATCTTCTCAGGCCGAAGGGCCATGTTTCATGGGTAGAACCTCCGGAGGTGCCGGATATTCCATGTGTTCAGGACGGGGATGCCGTCCCCTGTTTCCAGGCGCATGATGCCGGGTCTGGAGAAGTGGGTGATCTTGAATGGCCCTTCCCACATGGGTGAGAGCTTGTGTAGCCCTTCTCTAGAGAGGACTCTCCTTAAGACGAGGTCGCCTACCTCAAGCGCCCTAGGGCGAATGCTGCGGCAATGGTACTGCCGCAACGCCTGCTGGTATCTTGTTGCCCGGAGTGAAGCGTCACGCCGACGCTCCTCCCCCAGCATGTGGTATGTCCCCTGCATGACGCCTTGTTGCGCCTTGTCGAATGCTAAGACTCCCGGTGGCCGGTGCCTGACCTCGTGAGGGAGGACCGCCTCAGCTCCGTAGACAAGGAAGAATGGGGTCTCGCCCGTTGGCTTGGTGGCAGTGGTGCGGATTGACCATAGCACGAACGGGAGCTCAATCGTGAAAACCCCTTCCGTAGGCTTCGAGCTTCTTCTTGAAGGTCCGGGTCTTGAGGCCCCTCAGGACCTCTGCGTTGGCGCGCTCGGCCTGGCCATTGCTCCTAGGGTGCGCTACAGAGGCGTAGCAAATCTGCGTTCCAAGGATAGCACAGTATGTCTTGAATAGGTTACTAGGGAACTGCGAGCCGTTGTCGGTGATGATGCGGTTAGGGACCCCGAACCGGTTTACGAGGCCCTTGATGAACTTGATTGCGGAGCCGTCTGGGATGGTTCGGACTGCTTCCACCTCAGCTCATTTGATAAACTTGTCGACGGCGACGTAGAGGTATCGGTAGCCCCCGGGCGCTCGAGGGAAAGGGCCCAGGATATCCAGCCCCTAGACCGTGAACGGCCAGGAGAGTGGGATGGTTTGGAGGCCTTGAGCCGGTTGGTGTATCTGCTTGGCATGGAACTGGCAAGCCTCACAAGACTTTACCAGTTCTGCGACATCGTTAAGTGCCATGAGCCAATATAAACCACCGCGGAACGCCTTGCCGACCAAGGTGCGCGATGATGAGTGATGTCCGCAGTCCCTGGCGAGGATGTCGGCTAGCAGCTTGCCTCCTAGCTTCCTAGAGATGCATCACAAAGAAATGTCATTTGGTCGCTTCCTGTAAAGCTCACCGTCTTGGATGCAGTATGCCTTAGCCTGTCGGGCCATGCGCTCGGCATGTTCATTCTTTTCTGGCAACACTCCGCACACCAGGTATGACTTGAATTCCTCGGTCCAGCATCCCTCCTAAGGCTCGAGCGCCAGCAAGCGAGCTCCTGAGGCCGGGCCGCAGGCGGGGGCTCCCGAGGTCGGTGGCTGGGGGAGCTCCTCCTGAGGCTTCGCCGGTCCTTCCTGCAGGGGTGACGTCGAGGGCCTGAGGAGCCTTTCCTCGAAGAAGCCAGGCTCCAGGGGCAGGCGCCTGGATGCTCTCTTCGCGATGTCGTCGGCCTCCTTATTGGTGCCACGGGGCACGTGTTCCAGCTCCATGCCCAGGAACTGCTTCTCCATCTTACGTACCTCTGCGAGGTATGCCTCCATATGCTCGTCCTTTGGCTCGTACACCTTGTTGGAGAAGTTGACGAGTAGCTGGGAGTCACCCCTAATGACGAGGCATTTCACCCCTAGGGCTATCGCCGCCTTGAGGCCGGCGATGAGGCCCTCGTATTCCGCGATGTTGTTGGAGACCTTATCGCCTGGCTGAAAGCAAAGCTGCATGGTGTAGTAGAGCTTTCTTGAGTGGGAGATATGAGCACAACCCCAGCCCCTGCGCCCTGGCGGGCGAATGCGCCGTCAAAGTACATGACCCATGCATCCGGTGCTTTGCTCCCTAGCAAGAGGGATTCGTTCGGACTATCTTTGGGCCCTGGGGCGTTGGTCCATTCTTCCACAAAGTCAGCAAGTGCGCCCCCCTTGATGACCCTGGTGGTGTTGAACTCTAGTTGGAATGCCTACAGCTCTATATTCCATTCCGCAGCCCTTCCTACCGCGTTTGGGCTCCGGAGAACCCTTTCCAGAGGGTAAGCCGAGACGACCTTGACAGGGTGGCCCTGGAAGTAGTGGCGCAGCTTTCGTAAAGCGACGAGGAGCACAAGAAGGAGCTTTTGTCGCATGGGATAGCGTGCTCAAGCGTCATGAAGCGCCGTGCTGACGAAGTATACCGGGTGCTTGACGGGGATGAGGTCCGGACTAGCCTGCGGCTGTGGGGTCTAACTAGGTAAAGGTACTCCAGGGGCTTGGTCGTCAGCTGGGGTGGCAGCGGCCTCAGGGGAGTCGTCTTGCAGGACGCGGTCGCCCTCCGGCCCTGATGGGGCCCCGGGAGTGCCTCCCTTGGGTATCAAGGTCTTGTCTTGGCGCTCCTCTCGTACATCCACCGGTGCTGCGCTGGCTGAATGCGATGGTGCGGCTATGTAAAGCACCAATGGTTCTTGAGGCTTGGGTGCTACGATCACTGGTGGGTTGGTGAGGTATCTCTTGAGGTCTTCGAACGCCGCATCGGCCTCAGGGGTCCACTCGAACGGGCCCTTCCTTTACTTCAGTTTGAAGAAAGGGAGGGCTCTCTCCCGTAGCTTGGAGATGAAACGCCCCAGCGATGTTACACAGCCGGCTCGCTTCTGCATCTCCTTGAGGTTCTTGGGCGGACTCATCTTTTTTATGGCCTTGACCTTCTCGGGGTTTGCCTCTATTCCTCGGTGCGACACCAGGAAGCCCAAGAGCTTGCCTGAAGGGACACCGAACATGCACTTCTCTGGGTTGAGCCGCAGGTCTACCTTGCGTAGGTTGGTGAAGGTCTCTTCCAAATCTATGATGAGGGTCGAGGCCTCCTGAGATTTTACCACGATGTCATCTACGTACGCCTCAGCGTTTGTCCCGGGCTATTTTCCCAGTGCGATGTGCATTAACCGCTGAAAGGTTGCTCCTACATTCTGTAGCCCAAACGGCATGCAGGTGTAGCAGTACACTCCACACGGGGTGAGGAAGTTAGTCTTCTCAATGTCTTGTAGTGACATCTTGATCTGGTGGTAACCTGAGAAGGCATCCAGGAAACACAACAAGTTGCACTCGGCGGTGGAGTCGATGATCTGATCGATGCGGGGCAGAGGAAACGGGTCCTGTGGACAAGCTTTGTTGAGGTTGGTGAAGTCGATACATATGTGCTCTTTTCCCCCTTTCTTGGGCACGACGACGGGGTTTGCCAGCCACTCCGGGTACCGGACCTCTCGGATGACACCTGCCACCTCCAGCTTACGAGTCTCCTGTACAATGAAGGACTGATTCTCCATAGATTGGCGCCTGGCCTTCTGCTTCACGGGGTGCATATTAGGGCACACGTTTAGGTGATGCTCGATAAACCTCTCTCGAGACCCCCGCCAGATCCTTGGGTTCCCACACGAACATGTCCCTGTTCATGCGCAGGAACCCGACCAGCGCCTCTTCTTGAGCTGGGGGAAGACCAGCACCTATGGTGAAGGCGACACCTGACGGCTCGTCTTCATCCATCGGCACCTGCTTTGTCTCGGCTTGGTCTTGGGAGAAACTTTGCTTCTTCTTGGCTGGTGCAGCCCCATCAGTCCCAAGGGTGGCTTCCCCGGTAGGACGCGCCGCCACGGTGGTCCGGAAGATGCGCTTGACGGCAGCCAGAGCTTCCTTTGTGTCCCCCACCATGGTAAGGACTCCGCTGCTCCCTGGCATCTTCATGAGGTTATAGGCCGGATGGGTCGCAGCCATGAACTGAGCCAGCGCGGGGTACCCGAGGATGGCGTTGTACGGGAGGCAGATCCGGGCAATGTTGAAGCCGATCAGCTCAGTACGGTAGTTTCGGGTGTCGAAGGTGACTTGGAGGCGGGTCTGCCCTAGAGGGCTGGTGGAACTGCTGCTGACTCTAGAGAAGGGTTTGGTGGGGCATAGCCGCTCGAGTGGCACTTGGAGCAAGCTGAAGGCTTCCACTAGGAGCACGTTGAGGCCAGCCCCACCGTTGATGAGGGTCTTGGTGACTGACATGTGGCAGATGGTGGGGGTGCAGAGCATCGGGAGAGCACCTGAGCCCGCGGTGGAGGCAGGGTGGTCGCCCGAGTCGAAGGCGAGGTCGGCCTTGGGCGCCACCCATCCAGGAGGAGCCCCTGGCGTATGGAGGTGACGCCCGTCTGGCGAAAGATCTGCTTGATGTGACGGCCGGAGGGTGGCGCTTGTGAGCCGCCAAGGAGGGCCACGATGGCGTGGGGCACCAGCGCCCCGAAGCGTGCGATGAAGAGGTCGCGCAGCTCCTCCCAGGACGCCACGGACGATTCTGGCAAGCTGAAGAACCAGGCGCGTGGTACGCCATTGAGCGCCATGGGGAGCCAGCTCGCCTAGACCTAGCCATCGCCACCGGCCTTCGAGATGGCCTCTTCGTAGGCCTTCAGGAAGACGAATGGGTCCGCCGCCCCGTTGTAGTGGGGTGCCAGATTCGGCTTGAGCATGGGTGGCCTCTGTACCCCCCGTAAGGCGGGGGTGCTGGCCCTGAGGCCCGAGGACCGCCGCGCGCAGCCACCAAGCCCGTCGGAGGAGGGACTCCCGCCATTGGAACTTGGTGAGCGGAGAGTGGGACGGATGGGGAGGAAACATTGGCACACCCCTACCTAGCGCACCAAATGTCGGATCTCGGGGTCCGGCAAAACCCTTAAGGTTCGAACTCTGGGGTGTGCACGAAGATCTCCCCTTCCGCCTTAGCTCGTCTACTCAACAACCCTTGGCCTAGCTCGTCAGATCCGAAGAACAAGGGACACAAGATTTATACTAGTTCGGGCCACTGTTGTGGTGTAATACCCTAATCCAGTGTGGTGTGGTGGATTGCCTTGTAGGCCGAGGAAGAACAAGTACATGGAGCGAACTGCCTCCTGAGGAGAGGTGTTCTTGTGCTCGAGTGAGCTTGTGAGTGTGTGGCCTTCTATCCGATCAAATCAAGGTGAGATCATCCCAGTGGTGGTGGCTAGTCCTATTTATAGTGGCCCGGGTCCTCTTCCCAAATATTGAGCGGGAAGGGATCCCACAACGGCCAAATTTGAAGGGGGACAGCTAGTACAAGCTATCCTGACAAAAGGTGGTCTTCGCCTACCAAAGGCTCTGGTGGTGACGCCGATGTGGGCTCCGCGATGACCTCCGTCCTACTGTCCTGCTGGTCTTGGTCTTGTTGCACCGACATGGAAACCTTTGCCTGACGCCTCGGGACTCTTCGTCTGCAACTGCTCCTTTAGCACCAAAGGGGAAACTGGCACTTATGCGCCCGCTGGCGTCCGCCTGGCCTTGGTCATCACTGCTCACTTCACAAGGACCTTGCTAGGTGTCCCTCGCCTCGATATCTCTGATCCTCATGAGCCGACCTGGTGAGGCCGCCCCAGGGGATGCCTCGTGTTGTCCGCCTCCCGAGGCTTGGCCCCTCGCGAGGGTCTTGAGTGGTCGCTGAAGATGTTGGGCTGTACTAGGCCGCCTGGTGAACCACGCCCTGGGCTACAGGCAGGCAAGTCTGGGTACCCCCGTTCCCAGAACGCCGACATGCAATATGAAGTAAGGCTCACGCCGGTGAAGGTCTCCGCTCGTGACACTCTCACGTAATAATGAGTGGGGATGTACATGCCCCGGAGTCTCTGGAGTGCCGCCCTCGGGCCTCGGGGGCTCCCTCCCACATCCTAGTGGCAGCACTTAGCTCCGCGCTAGTGGAAGACTTGAAGACTAGCTAGGTGCCGGATACGCCTATTTGATTTCCTCTCCTTTTCTTTTTAACTTGGTTCACCACCTTTTCAAATCGGATTTGAAGTCTTTCTCGTTGCCAAAAATGGGGGGAATTTTCCGATGATTTCTGCTGGATTCTGTCACCTTCTGGTCGTTTTTAAAGCTCGCACCTCGAGCCCTCTGGCTCGGGGACCAGATGGCCGACCCGGCGGATCTCTGTAACCTTGGCAGGACCCCCTCGGGGCAAGAGTCTATGCGCTGCAAAATTGCCGCGGAACCATCCTGCCGCAGTCCGCAGGACACCCCTCTCCCTAGAGCGGGGACGCATGTTGCTCAGGAAGGTGAGGGTCGCCGACCGCTAGTAATCTACCCCACAAGAGGGACGTGCCAACGGCCTCGTAAGCCGCATGAGGTCAGGTAGGATCTAGGTGAGTTACAATAACAACCCTGCTTAGAAGACTCATGGACGTGCGTCCTAGGTTCGGCTTTAAGAAGCAAAAAAGAAGAGTAGGACAAAAGTTTACACACATAGGGGGCTCCCCCATCAAAATGCTCTCATACCCTATGGGGCCGTGTCCAAGTCCTTGCGTGTAGGATCAAAGAGGAGGAGCACGAGCTCAATCGGACATGTTGCTCGCCGCGCCGTCCGAGTCTCTCTCGTGCACACTACTGGTGTCGTCGCTGGCCTCGTCTTCACCATCGTCAACCGTGCCGCCTTCGTCTGCCACGACCATGGCCTCGTCATCCTTAGTAGCAACAGCCATGACCAGAGCATCCACGTTGTCATCAACCCAGCGCCCTAGGTTGTCTCGGTTGGCCCTGGGCACTCGGGCGATGGCGGCATCAAAATCAAAGTGGGGGTCAATGTTCTAGAGGTGACTGAAGACTCGGGAGAACGCGCGCCCGAGGAGGCCTCGGCTCTTTTCTTCAACAAGCTGGGGGGCCCTTGTGGCCCAGCTCTCCAGGCATGTCACAACCTCGGTGAAGAAGACAAGATGGCCAGCGTAATCCTCCACGTGGGGTGAGGGACATTCTCCTCGCAGATGGCCCCCAGCGCCCGGTTAGCCTTCACCCGGAGAGCCTGGAGCATGGGGGCGTGCTCGTGCTGCAACAATAGTCGACTGCAAGCCTCGTCCATGCTCTACTACACGAGAACCGCGACATCATTAACTTGTCGCTGGAGTAAGGCCAGGTCAGCCTGAGCAGAGTCCAGCTTGGCCTGAGCAGAAGACTGGGCTGCCGTGGCGACCCTCTCGCGCTGCTCTACTTCCTCCAGCTTCATCTTCAGGCCATACTCCTTCGCAAGATCTGTGCTAGCCTTCGCCACCATCTGGTCGATTTCCTCCTGAACCTTGGCCTCGCGAGCGGAGACAGCATCCTCGTCCAGGATCACGTGGCGCTCCCTCGTCTCCAGCCGCTCGAGCTCGAGGCTGCGCTCCATGGCCTCCAGCATCAACGCTTCACGCCGCAAGATCTTTGCCTCTTCGAAAGGCGTCCCTTTCATCGACGTCAAGGCGGTCCTATGCGCCTTAGCTCGTTGTTCCAAGTAGGCATTCAGGGCCTGAAGCTCCTGCATGCGCTTCTCTGCAACCTCGTGGCGGTGGTCAGCCTCCCTAGCCTCCTCCGGGGCTCGAGCGTTGGCCTCACGCGAGGCTTCAAGGGACACCTCGGCCTCCGCGTTGGCATGCTCGTGCTGGAGAAGCCCGAGGTTGATGGCCACCTTCAGTCGATACCATTCGTCCATCAGCCGGAGGCCCTCAGTCTCAACACGGGCATCAACATCCACAAGCTCCTCCCCGAGTCGATTCAGCGCACTCATCGCCTCCTGAAGAAGCTCATGATAGGCGGCGCCCCGTTTGCGTGCAAACTCAAACACGTGACTATGGTCCTCCTTTGACTGGAGGTCATTGAAGAAGCTCGAGGAGGCTCGTCCCCTCCCGGTAGGGGTCCCGAGGTCTCCTTCGTCCCAGTCGCCTTTCGAGCCTTGGCTGGGACCTAGAGGGGCCGGGGCTCATTGCCCGAAGAAGATGCCAGGGCCGAGGTGACCCAGCTGCGGTCGACAACCGTGGGGGGGGGGCCTTGGCGCGCCTTCCGCACCCCAGGCAGGACCGCGAAGGAGGAACGACAAGAACGCAGGGTCAAGGCGACAGGCCGGCGTATCCGCCCCCCTGGACGGCCTCGCGCCAGAGGCGGCACATCGGCTGAGGTCGCCTAGGATCGGCGGAGAACTCGAGGCAGCAGGGGGCTGCTTCTCAGGAGATTTCGTCGCCTTGGCAGAAGGGGCCCTGAGGAACCACGGTCAGGAGGGAAAGCAGCACTCAAGGAATTACAAAGATAAGGTACTCACTCGTCTATGGCAATGTACTTCCTCTGCTACAATGGCCGGAAGGCATCACCACTGTTGCTTGGAGATCCCTTCCTCTTGCGGAGTGCGTCGAAGGTCAGCTGAAGCCCTGGATGTGGTCACCAGCGCCAGGTGATACGTCTCCAACGTATATATAATTTTTGATTGCTCCATGCTATTATATATGAAGTCTTGGATGTTTAATGGGCTTTATCATCCACTTTTATATCATTTGTGGGACTAACCTACTAACCCAAAGGCCCGGTCCAGATTGCTGTTTTTTTTGCATATTTCAGGGTTTTGCAAAAAATGAATATCAAATGGAGTCCAAACAGAATGAAACCTTTGCGAGAGATATTTTTGGAGGAAATCACGCTCGGGAAACGTCAGGACCAATTCAGGGGACGAAGGGCCAGCCCTCGAGGGTGGGGGGCGCGCCCCCTTCCTATATATATCTACGTACCCCAGAAACTGCATATGCAGAGAGAAAACCCTAATTCCATCGCCGTAGCTTCTGTTCCCGTGGAGATCCCATCTTGGAGCCTGTTCCGGGAGGGGGATCCATCACGGAGGCCTTCATCATCATCATCATCGCCCTCACCAAGAGTTTTGAGTAGTTTACCACAAACCTTCGGGTCCATAGCTAGTATCTAGATGGCTCCTTCTCTCTCTCTCTCTCTGGATCTCAATACAAAGTTCTCCTCGGTCTTTGAGGAGATCTATTCGATGTAATCTCTTTTTGCGGTGTGTTTGTCGAGATCCGATGAATTGTGAGTTTATGATCAAGGTTCTCTATGAAAGATATTTGGTTCTTCTCTGAACTTTTTATGTGTGCTCACAGTATTCTTGCAAGTCTCTTCGAATTGTTGGTTTGGTTTGGCCTACTAGATCTATAGTTCTTGCAATGGGAGAAGTGCTTGGCTTTGGGTTCAATCTTGCGGTGTCCTTTCCCAGTGACAGTAGGGGCAGCAAGGCACGTATTGTATTGTTGCCATCGAGGATAAAAAGATGGGGTTTTCGTCATATTGCTTGAGTTTATCCCTCTACATCATGTCATCTTGCTTAAAGCGTTACTCTGTTCGTATGAACTCAATACACTAGATGCATGCTGGATAGCGGTCGATGTGTGGAGTAATAGTAGTAGATGCAGGCAGGAGTCGGTCTACTTGTCTCGGACGTGATGCCTATATACAATGATCATGCCTAGATAGTCTCATAATTGTTCGCTTTTCTATCAATTGCTCGACAGTAATTTGTTTACCCATCGTAGAATATCGCTATCATGAGAGAAGCCACTAGAGAAAACTATGGCCCCCGGGTCTATTCTCAACATATCAATCTACATCTACTTTACTTTTCTTGCTTTTATTTGTTGTTTTATTAAACTAAAAATACCAAAAATATAAACTATCATCTCTATCAGATCTCACTCTCGTAAGTGACCGTAAAGGGATTGACAACCCCTTATCGCATTGCTGCGAAGTTCTTATTTGTTTGTGCAGGTGCGAGGGACTTGCGCGTGGTCTCCTACTGGATTGATACCTTGGTTCTCAGAAACCGAGGGAAATACTTACGCTACTGTGTTGCATCTCCCTTTCCTCTTCGAGGGAATACAACGCAAGCTCAAGAGGTAGCAAGAAGAATTTCTGGCGCCATTGCCGAGGAGGCTTACGCAAAAGTCATATACCAAGTACCTATCACAAACCCTTAATCTTCGCATTACATTTATTTGCCTCTCATTTTCCTCTCCCCCACTTCACCTTTGTCGTTTTATTTACCCTTCTTCCGCCGTGTGTTTATCGTTCGCTTGCTTCTTGTTTGCTTGTGTGTGTGGCGTGCTTGCTTGCCCTCATGTCTGAGATGGGGGACGATTTTGTCGAGAAGGGTAGCAATGCCGAGGGCAACGTTCATGTTGACCCCCCTGATGAAGCTACCACTTTACATGTTAAGAAGTTCCGGGTTGGTAGTGGTAATATTATTGGAAAAGGGGTTCTTAAAGACTTCTTTACTTGTGCCGGTGCTTTGCCCACTATGGGTGGCTCTATTCTTCACCGAACTAGTAGCCTTGCTGATGCTGTATCTATGCTCATAGTAGAAACTGAAAGGCAATTTATCCATATGCATCCCTGTATTCAAAGAGTATTTTTGGAGTTCTCCAATATTGAGCATTCTTTCGTTAAGCGTGCAGCTACTATCTTTTTGGCTCATGAATTTAGATATATCATGAAAGATGCCAGAGAAATCTTTGCTCATTACGGAGTAGATGCGGGTCGACCTCCTGTAGAGGCTGTCTTGTTCAATCAAGAAGACCTTATGTGTCTGCGATCTCCTGATCATGTTGCTTTTAATGAAAACCTTAGAAAAAGGTTCCTGTTGAGATCTTGATTGATAGAATTTCTGAGATAAACGATGACTTTGCTGTTCAAAATAATGGGTTAGGCTTCTCCCTTGAACGAAGGCTTATGGCCTTCCGCCAAAAGAATGCCTATAATGATGAATTGGTCATCCACTACAAAGGGACAAAGGAGGTACCTGTTCCTCCCGAGATTGATGTAGGGGACTTTTGTCTCATTAAATTTAGCCCTTTTGATTACTTTTGCTTGCCACAAAGGAAGCTTGCTGCTGAACGTAGGGAATATGAGATGAGCTTTCGCGACATATCGTACCACTATGGCTATCCCTAGATCTATCTTGTATCGTGCCTAGCTAGGGGCGTAAAACTATAGCGCTTGTTGGGAGGCAACCAAATTTTATGTTTTTTTCTTTTGTTGATGTTAGGGAATAAATATTGCATCTAGCCTCTGATTAGATGTGTTTTCATGTTTTGTTTAGTGTTTGTGCCAAGTAGGACCTTTGGTAGGACTTGTGTGAAGTTTATATGATCTTGCTGTGAAAAACAGAATCGTTAGCGCTCACTAAAGTAGTCTTCAGATTTTACTGGAGCGTGATTTTTAGTTTATTCTATCTGCTCGTGATTAGTAGACAAATTTCGCAAATTTACCAATTTAGTTTGAATTTTTTGGATTTCCAGAAGTAGGAGAACCCAGCAGATTACTACGGACTGTTCTGTCTTTGACAGGTTCTGTTTTTCGTGTGTTGTTTGCTTACTCCGATGCATCTCTGAGTAATATTGGAGGATATTAACCATAGAGAACTTGGAGTACATTAGTTTTAACACCAATAAAAACAATGAATGAATTCCTTGCTATACCTTTGAGTAGTGGTTTGTTTTCTCTTACTAATGGAGCTGACGAGAATTTTTGTCTAAGTTTTGTGTTGTGGAGTTTTCAAGTTTTGAGTATCACTTTGATGGATTATGGAACAAGGAGTAGCAAAGGCCTAAGCTTGGGGATGGTTATGGCACCCCAAGTAAATTCAATATAATCAAAAGCCTAAGCTTGGGGATGCCCCGAGAAGGAATCCCCTCTTTCGTCTTCATCCATCGGTAACTATACTTGGAGCTATATTTTTATTCACAACATGTTATGTGTTTTGCTTGGAGCGTCTTGTATAATTTGAGTCTTTGCTTGTTAGTTTGCCACAATCATCCTTGCTGGACACACCTATTTGAGAGAGTTAAATATGGCCTAGAAATTGGTAGAACACTCTATGTGCTTCACTTATATCTTTTGAGTTGAATAGTTTTTGCTCTAGAGCTTCACTCATATCTTTTAGAGCATGGTGGTGGTAATATTTTGTAGAAATTGTTGAACTCTCATGCTTCACTTATATCTATTTGAGAGTCTATTAAAACAGCATGGTAAAGTGTTTAGGCTAAAGAAACTAGTCTTCACATGATAAACATTCAATGTCAATGTAGTAAAAAAATTCACATCAAGTGCATTGAATAGAAAGAGATGTTGGATGCTTGATAATTGTTTTGAGACATGAGGATAGTGATATTAAAGTCATGCTAGTGGAGTGATTATGAAATTGATAAATATTTGTGTTAAGGTTAGTGATTCCCGTAGCATACATGTATGGTGAACCGTTCTGTGACTAAGTTAAAGCATGAGGTATTTGTAGAGTGCCAACCTTTGTGTGGAGGTCGGGGGCCCGCGATGGTTAACTCCTACCAACCTCCCCCCTAGGGGCATGCGTTGATTGCTTTGTTTTGATGACTCGTAAATTTTTGCAATAAGTATATGAGTTCTTATGACTAATGTTGAGTCCATGGATTATACGCACTCTCACCCTTCCACCATTGCTATCCTCTCTTGTACCGCACAACTTTCGCCGGTGCCATAAACCCACTATATATCCTTCCTCAAAACAACCACCATATTGTTCCTCAAAATAGCCACCGTACCTACCTATCATGGCATTTCCATAGTCATTCCGAGATATATTGCCATGCAACTTTCCACTATTCCATTTATATGACACGCATCATATTGTCATATTGTCATGCATTATCATGCAGTTGACATCGTATTCGTGGCAAGGCCACCATGCATAATCTTTTCATACATGTCACTCTTGTATCATTGCACATATCGGTACACCGCCGGAGGCATTCACATAGAGTCATACTTTGTTGTTGTATCATCGAGTTGTAATATTGTGTTGTAACGAAAGTGTGATGATCATCATTTTTAGAGCATTGTCCCATGGGAGGAAAGGCTGAAACTATAAAGCCCCTCCACAAAAAAAGGAAAAAAAGGGAAAGGCCAAAGAAAAAAATAAAGGCCCAAAAAAAGAAAAAAAAAGAAAAAAAAAGGAAAAGAAAAGGAAAAGTGACAATTGCTACTATCTTTTTCCACACTTGTGCTTCAAAGTAGCACCATGTTCTTCATTGTAGAGAGTCTCATGCTTAGTCACTTTCATATACTAGTGGGAATTTTCGTTATAGAACTTGGCTTGTATATTCCAACGATGGGCTTCCTCAAATGCCCTAGGTCTTCGTGAGCAAGCAAGTTGGATGCACACCCACTAGTTTCTTTTGTTGAGCTTTCATTCATATTTAGCTCTAGGGCATCCGTTGCATGGCAATCCCTACTCACTCACATTGATATCTATTTATGGGCATCTCCATAGCCCGTTGATATGCTTAGTCGATGTGAGACTATCTCCCTCTTTTTGTCTTCTCCACAACCCCCTCTGTTCCACCCATAGTGCTATATCCATGGCTCACGCTCATGTATTGCGTGAAAGATGAAAGGTTTGAAAAGATAGAGTATGAAAACAAGTGCTTGGTTGAAATCGGGGTTGTGCATGATATAAATATTTTGTGTGATAACAAGGGAGCATAGCCAACACTATATGATTTTGTAGGGATAACTTTCTTTAGCCATAGTATTTTGAGAAGACATGATTGCTTTGTTAGTATTGCTTGAAGTATTGTTATTTCTTATGTCAATATAGACTTTTATCTTGAATCCTTCAGATCCGAACATTCATGCCACAATTAAGAGAATTACATTGAATAACTATAATGGTCAGCATTCCATATCAAAAATTCTTTCTTTATCATTTACCTATTCGAGGACGAGCAGGATTAAGCTTGGGGATGCTTGATACATCTCCAACGTATCTATAATTTTTGATTGTTCCATGCTATTATTTATGAAGTCATGGATGTTTAATGGGCTTTATCATTCACTTTTATATCATTTTTGGGACTAACCAACTAACCCAAAGGCCCGGTCCAGATTGCTGTTTTTTTTTGCCTATTTCAGGGTTTTGCAGAAAAGGAATATCAAACGGAGTGAAACCTCCACGAGAGGTATTTTTGGAGAAAATCACACTCGGGAAACGTCAGGACCAAGTCAGGGGACGAAGGGCCAGCCCTCGAGGGTGGGGGGGCGCCCCACTTCCCAGGGCGCACCCCCCTGCCTCGAGGCTGGCCCACATGGCCCCGGTGCCCTCCTTCTTCCTATATATACCTACGTACCGCAGAAACTCCATACGCAGAGAGAAAACCCTAATTCCACCGCCGTAGCTTCTGTTCCCGTGGAGATCACATCTTGGAGCCTGTTCCGGCAGGGGGATCCATCACGGAGGCCTTCATCATCATCATCGCCCTCACCATGAGTTGTGAGTAGTTTACCACAGACCTTCGGGTCCATAGCTATTATCTAGATGGCTTCTTCTCTCTTTCTGGATCTCAATACAAAGTTCTCCTCGGTCTTCGAGGAGATCTATTCGATGTAATCTCTTTTTCTGGTGTGTTTGTCGAGATCCAATGAATTGTGAGTTTAAGATCAAGGTTATCTATGAAAGATATTTGGTTCTTCTCTGAACTTTTTATGTGTGCTCATAATATTCTTGCAAGTCTCTTCGAATTATTGGTTTGGTTTGGCCTACTAGATCTATAGTTCTTGCAATGGGAGAAGTGCTTGGCTTTGGGTTCAATCTTGCAGTGTCCTTTCCCAGTGACAGTAGGGGCAGCAAGGCACGTATTGTATTGTTGCCATCGAGGATAAAAAGATGAGGTTTTTATCATATTGATTGAGTTTATCTCTCTACATCATGTCATCTTGCTTAAAGCGTTACTCTGTTCGTATGAACTCAATACACTAGATGCATGCTGGATAGTGGTCGATGTGTGGAGTAATAGTAGTAGATGCAGGCAGGAGTCGATCTACTTGTCTCGGACGTGATGCCTATATACAATGATCATGTCTAGATAGTCTCATAATTATTCGCTTTTCTATCAATTGCTCGACAGTAATTTGTTTACCCACCGTAGAATATCGCTATCATGAGAGAAGCCACTAGAGAAAACTATGGCCCCGGGGTCTATTCTCAACATATCAATCTACATCTACTTTACTTTTCTTGCTTTTATTTGCTGTTTTATTAAACTAAAAATAACAAAAATATAAACTATCATCTCTATCAGATCTCACTCTCGTAAGTGACCGTAAAGGGATTGACAACCCCTTATCGCGTTGGCTGCGAACTTCTTATTTGTTTGTGCAGGTGCGTAGGACTCGCGCGTGGTCTCCTACTGGATTGATACCTTGGTTCTCAAAAACTGAGACTGTGATGCATCTCCCTTTCCTCTTCGAGGGAATACAACGCAAGCTCAATAGGTAGCACCAGGCATGTCCGGGGTGGCTCCAGGGGAGGCGCCCTCAGGAACGCTAGGCCGTGTTGGGCCCCGGCCCTCGCCTCAAGACGACTTGTGGCGGCCTCGGGGGCTTGGTCCTCAGGAACACCAGGCAACATTGGCCCCTCGGTCGTTCCCTCTGGGCGGCTCTCCTCAGCCTCTGGGGACGGCGCTTGACGAGCCCCAGGAGACGCCAACGCCGAAGCAACCGCACCACTGGCACTCGGCGGCGATCCCCCCTGGTGCCCCCTTCTGGGCGATTGCCGCGCTAGCGGTGGGCAGGGGAGCCGCGTAGACGGGGCTCTCTGGACGCCCCTCAAGGCCGGCCGGACAAAGCCCCCATTCATCGAAGGAGGGCATCTGCCCCACGAACTCCACCTTGTTTGAGCAGCAGTACAGAAAACAACCTTCCTCCGGCAAGCTGGCTGGCGCTGGGTCGCCCGTCAGGAGCTCGAGCACTGTGCGTCATACCTCGCGGGGAAGAGCAGGTGCTTGGAGCCTCAGGTGGTCCCCGTAGCCGGAGAAGGTCCACATCGGCCGAGAGTGGCACTGAAGTGGGGTGATGCGGCACTCGATGTACTCCTTCACCACCATGGGCGCCGTAACCCCTAGCTTCTTCAACCTGGCCAGCCGGCGCCAAACATGGGTTAGCCGCTAGTCGGCGAGCTTCTCATGTTTCTAGCTGAAGCTCGGAGCAGCCAGAATCCATGGAGGAAGCAGCAGGGGGCTGCGCACACCAACATCCACAAACACCCACTGCTTCCTAAAGCCACCGACGACCGGCGAGAGGTCGAAATCAATCCCCGAGCAGGCCGTCATCGCGATGGCCTGAAAGGATACACACCCTCAGCACTGGAGTGCATCCGTCAGGTGCGGCGAGAAGAAGTGGCGGAGCAAGGCCACAGAGGGGGCAATGCCCACCATGGCTTCGCAGACGAAGGCTAAAACAACGAGGAGGACGATGGATTGGGGATCAAGGTGCAGGATGCTGATCTGGTAATGCGAGAGAACCGCGTTGAAGAAATAAGAGAAGGGAGGAATCAGGCCTACCCAGAGGGTGTGAAGGTGGAGGGGGACCTTGGTGGCCATCATGTCAATTTTGGCGCGGGAAGCGGGGCAAGCCATCGTCGCCCCCCACTCTTTGGAATCGGCGGGGAGCGCCGGGCGCACCTTGTCAATCATCTCTTGGTTGAGCACCACTGACCACGCGGTGGCGGGACTGAAGGCCGGCGGCATGGGGGCCGAGGTACGAGACTCCTTGTCTCCCTCCTTCTTTCGGCTAGATACCATGGTGGTGGAAGGAGTTGGCATCAGATCGAGCTAGAAGGAGGTATCGAGAAGACGAATGAGCTGTTGGGCGTGCTGTCGGCGAAGGAGATGGAGTTGTGTAGGCAATGATGGCCGTCTAGCCAGGCAGAAATCGAGGCTGCGTGAGGAAGTGGAGACGCTCACATCCCATCAATCGCCACACGTCAATCAACGATGCATGCTTTTGGGGCCCGCGGCGCTCCGCACTTGACCCTTGGCTTCGCCGAGAAGCCAAATCCGGGCGCACCTTGGGCCCGGGGGCTACTGTCGGCGTTCTGGGAACGGGGGTACCCAGACTTGCCTGCCTACGGCCCAGAGCATTGCTCGCCCGGCGGCCTGGTACGACCCAACTTCATCAGCAACCACTCAAGACCTTTGCAAGGGGCCAAGCCTCATGAGGTGGATAGCGCAAGATATCCCCTGGGGCGGCCTCACTAGGCCGGCTCCCGAGGAACAGAGATATCAAGGCAAGGGGCACATCACGAGGGTCTCGTGACGTGAGCCCTAACGACCAAGGCCAGTCGGGCGCCAGCGGGCGCATGATGCTAGTTTCCTCTTTGGTGCTAAAGGGGCAAGCGCAGGCGAGGAGTCCCGAGGCATCAGGCAAAGGTTTCCATATCGGTGCAACAAAACCAAGACTAGCAAGACGACATAGCGAAGGTCATCACAGAGCCCACGGCGGCGTCACCACCAGAACCTTTGGCAGGCGAAGACCACGTTTTGTCAGGATAGCTTGCACTAGTTGTCCCCCTTCAAACTTGGCCGTTGTGGGATCCCTCCCGCTCATTTTCTGGGAAGAGGACCCGGGCCTCTATAAATAGGTCTAGCCACAACAATAGAGAGAGATTGGATTATTCAGACCACCCTGACACCCTCTAGCTCGCTGAGCACAAGAACACCTCTCCTTAGGAGGCTGTTCTCCCCATTTAATAGTTCATCCTCAGCCTACAAGGCAATCCACCACACCACACTAGATTAGGGTATTACACCACAATGGTGGCCCGAACCAGTATAAACCATTGTGTCTCTTGTTCCTTGGATTCGACGAGCTAGGCCAAGAAATCGGTGCGAGAGTGAACTAAGGCGGAAAGGAGAGATGTCCGTGCACACCCCAGTGTTCGAACCTCAAGGGATTTCCGGAACCCGCAATCCGACAAATGGCGCCAGAAAAAGGTCTTGATAACCCACAAGTATAGGGGATCGCAACAGTTTTCGAGGGTAGAGTATTCAACCCAAATTTATAGATTCAACACAAGGGGAGCCAAAGAATATTTATAAGTATTAGAAACTGAGTTGTCAATTCAGCCACACCTGGAGATTAATTATCTGTAGCAAAGTGATCAGTAGCACACTAGTATGATAGTTTTGATAGTAGCGGTAGCAGCAATAGTAACGGTAACAGTGATAGCAATGATTTTGTAGCAGTAGCAATAGTAAAAGCAGAAGTAGTAACTTAGCAAGATCACTATGTAGGAAATTCATAGGCATTGGATCGGCAATTTGTTGGATGACATTCATCATGTAACAGTCACAACCTAGGGTGATACAAAACCTGCTCCAGTTCATAAATGTAATGTAGGCATGTATTTCGTAAATAGTCATACGTACTTATGGAAAGAACTTTTATGACATCTTTTTTCCTACCCTCCCATGGAACTGGGGTCCATAAGGAAACTAAGGATATTAAGGCCTCCTTTTAATAGAGTACTGGAACAAACCATTAGCACATAGAGGGTTTACGGATATCATCGGGAAGTATCCTGCATATTGTCACTGCAGGGTTTACAGATCATAACATGCAGTAGGTGACTATGACTTGCAAGATCGGATCTGGAACATAGCTATAAAATGGTGATAACATAAACGGTTCAGATCTGAAATCATGGCACCCGGGCCCAAAGTGTCAATCATTAAGCATAGCAAAGTCATAACTACATCAATCTCAGAACATAGTGGATACTAGGGATCAAGCCCTAACAAAACTAAATCGATTACATGATGAATCTCATCCAAATTCTCATCGAACAGCAAGCCTATGAAGGAATTACTCACTCCAGGTGGAGAGCATCATGGAATTGGCAATGGAGGAGCGTTGGTGATGACAAAGACAGAAGATTCCCCTTTCTGGAGCCCCAAACAGACTACAGTTCCGGCCTCCCGATGAAGAACAGGAGGTGGCGGCAGCTCCGTATTGCGAAACGAGATAATTCTTCCTTCCTGAGATTTTTCTCTGAAAATTAGAATTTGTAGTATTAGGGTTGAGGTCTGCGGGGCCACCAGGTGGGGACAAACCACCTGGGGGCACCTGGAGCGGGGTGCGCCCTGGTGGGTTGTGCCCACCCAGGTGCCCCCTCTAATGGTTCTTGGCTCCAGTAATTTTCATTTATTATATAGAAAATCCTTGCAAAGTTTCGTTCCAATCCCAGAACTTTTATTTCTGCACAAAAACAACACCAAGGTAGTTTTGCTGAAAATAGCGTCAGTCTGGGTTAGTTTCATTCAAATCATGCAAATTAGAGTCCAAAACAAGAGGAAAAGCGTTAGGAAAAGTGGATACGATGGAGACGTATTAGCTACATCCCATGTCTTACAGTATTTTACATCATTTGTGCAACTGCAGTTTAGCTTCCAAAATTTACTTGCTTCTTGTAGGTACAGATGTCAACGGCACTGATCCATGCTTCGACCCAGAGGAACACCTCGCCTCCGCTGCGGTCGACTTAGGGTGGGCTCTTGTTCATATGAAGTGCCCTAGCAACTACCCCTCAGGACTTAACAAGTATGAACGTACCAGTTGAATCTTACCAATACCAGTTGCAATGGCCTTGTTTTGTACGGTTGATGTATTGAGCATATTGTAGTAAACACGCCTAACACATCTTATCTATTTTCCCTACCTTTTTATAGACAACAAGGCCATTCTCTGCTGTAGCAGCACCTGCCTCGTGATGTGTAACTCTGTCAATTTCATTTCTATCAGTACCAGTTTCAATGGCTATACTAGGTTGTATGCAATGGTTATCTTTGGAGACTCTAACTCGCTTGGTTATCAGGGGCAAGCCTATATATTCATGGGCCCGCATGGACGTCCATCATTTTCACCGACGATGAGAAAGGTTACCAGGGTGGATTCTTCTTCTTTGATTCTTCTTTGGGGCCTTTTCCGGTACTCCGTCGAAGGGCGATTCGATCAAGGAGGGCCTCTACATCAACCTTGCTGCCCTTTTGATGATTCATGAGTAGTTTACCATAGACCTACGGGTCCATAGCTAGTAGCTAAATGGCTTCTTCTCTCTATTTGATCTTCAATACAATATTCTTGGAGATCTAATCGATGTAATCTTCTTTCACAGTGTGTTTGTTGAGATCTGATGAATTGTGGATTTATGATCAGATCATCTATGAATATTATTTGAGTATTCTCCGAACTATTTTATGCATGATTAAGATAGCTTTGTATTTCTCTCCGATCTACCGATTTGGTTTGGCCAACTAGATTGGATTTTCTTGCAATGGTAGAGGTGCTTTGTGATGGGTTCAATCTTGCGGTGTCCACACCTAGTGACAAAAGGTATAGCGAGGCACATATTGTGTTGTTGCCATTAAGGATAAAAAGATGGGTTTTGTATCACAGTGGTTGAATTTATCCATCTACATCATGTAATCTTGCCTAAGGTGTTACTCTGTTTTTATGAACTTAATACTCTAGATGCCTTCTAGATAGCAGTCGATGTGTCGTGTAATAGTAGTAGATGCAGGCAGGAGTCGATCTACTTCTCACAGACATCATGCCTATATTCATGATCATTGCCTTAGATATCGTCATAACTTTGTGCTTTTCTATCATTTGCTCAACAGTAATTTGTTTAACCACCATATGCTTTCTTCGAGAGAGAAGCCTCTAGTGAAACCTATGGCCCAGGGTCTATTTTCCATCATATATTTTCAGATCTATAAAACCAAAAAATCCAAAAATACCTTGCTGCAATATTTTTTGTTACTTTATTTAGCCTTTTACTATTATTTAAATCTATTTGTTTCTCAGTGGCCGGGAGATAACTGATGCGGTCCACAGGAGATTCTAGGGGTTCCTCAGATCCAGGAGTGTGTGGCCACTTCTGCCGCGTTGCCGGGTGCAATATATACAACCGGCAGCGCCGCTGGCCGGAGCTTCATCTCTGTACATACCAATCTGAAAACAAATGGTAGAAACATACATGTAGAACATTCAAAATCAATTCTCAAGATCTAGAAGAAAAAAGGCACAAACATAAATGTAGGACATTCAAAATCAATTCTCTTGATCTGGCCATGAATTATTAGCACGCACGGTAACCTTAATAGGATTATTATAAAAAAATCATTTGTACAAAACAAACAATTTATCACTAACCCTATATGTATAACATTCAAACAATCAATACACTACATGCATCTAATGGATCTTAATTACTCTAGTTTCATGGACTGAGAGAGCATAACCATAGGATTTGTATTCCAAAAAATTGGAGGCGTGGGGGGGGGAGTAACCAGAGAAAATACATGATATGTTCACCATACAAATGGGTATAGATGACTAACAAGTTTTCTCTCGGAGTAGATGTGGACCTCCGGCTCCGGCAGGGCGGGCACGACGGCACCGACAAAGTGAAGGTCATGCTCCTGCCTGCACGAGACCTCGGAGGCGGCGATGGCAACCTCTGTGCCCAGCTTCACGTGTTGCGCGAGTGCTTCACCAGCCCCGTTGTTTCCACTCCCTCTGATGGTGCGCTTTAGCGGCATCCTCATACACTCCAGACGGCGGTGAACATTGTGGACTCGGGTTACGACTACCTATTATCGCCAACGGCTCAGGCATGCCATTAATATGGAGTAGTAGGAGCAAGCCAGATGGAGGTCAAAGGATGTCTTGCCTCCCGGTGAGCTTGCGCGGCGGACTTCTAGCATGCCTACCATCATTTCACATAGCTACTCGCACGCCTCCTGGTGACACTACACAACGAAAACCCCTCCCGTCAATTCACACACCTGCACGCATGCTTCCCAGCATGCCTGCGCGACGGACTACTCACATGTGTCCGGTCAAATCACGCCTGCTCGCACGACACACGGGAGACGTGGCGACGCGTATGTTGTTTTTCTTTTTTGATCATTAATTCTGCCCCTTTATTGGTTAACCAAAGCATGGCATGTATACGTTGTTGGTCTAACGCACATGGTCTGAATAAATAATCTGCATGCGATATTGGTTGCCAATTATTAACAATCTCCCGTTTGTAAGTAGATTATATCAAAACTACTCTCAAATTTGACAAAACAAATACAATATCACAGTCTAGTGGTGTCCATTTGACCATATGACACCACGATAAGTCTCATGAATTTCAACTAAGTTTTGGATTTACTAAATTTTAACAATCAACATTCTCGATGTTTCGAAATTTCTTGCATGCGGAAACATGCACTCGGTGACATACATATGATTTTGCAATCCATTCTGGTGCACAGATAGCTCGAAATTTATTTTGCACAACAAATACCTAGGAAATCAATCAATGTATAAAAATGGTTGAATGATCTCTGTTTTTTTATATTTTAGCACGACACTCCTTTGGTCACATGTTCACTGCAGAAAAAGTTTGACATGCCTCAGAGTGGCGGTGGTGGTGCAGGATGTGTGTGTCTATGTGTGTGGGGGGTGTGTCGGTAGTACACTACAAGTCGTGAGCCTCCGCATGGGATATTGATCATTTTGTGAGTCATATGTGCCACATCAAAGTCGGGAATTGGTCCTTTAAAACATTACACAACCCTTTCATACATAACTGTTCGGGCCACATGCATATATTGGTGGTCCTATCGGACACTCCCTCGTGTGGTTATCAGTGATGTGTCCGTTCGTTAGCCCGCAAAGGTGTTCAATTTGCACCAAAAACGAGTGGCAATTGACCAAAAGGTGGATTCATCTTTGGCATGTGTGTTATACGGTGTGGATCATGGTGATATTCCATATCAAAGTTCGGGCATGTGTGTACACATGAGTCCCTCCTACCGGCTCGGAAGGAGGGGGATACGCGTCGTGAACCTCTGTGTAGTGCGTTTCCGGTTTGCGAAGCATACAGCCGGTCTATTCTGCTAATATTAGCAGAATAGTTATTCTGATAACACTTCCGCACTGCACGGTTAACAGAAGCGAACTGCATCGTCTTCACGTTGGGCACTGCAATGCTTCACGGGAGAACTACTTCATTTTCTGGTGTTCCGCCCGTGTTTTCTGTGTGGAATCGGGTGTTGCAGGATGATTTAGTTTGTCTATGCAGCTCATTTTACCTTCATTCTTTCTAATTTACAGGAAAATCTACTCGAATGCTTTCAAATCGAGGGATTTGGGAGACGAGCTTTCTCTGTTCGTTCGTGTTCACTTCAGATGCGATTTTTTTGTGCTCGCATGTTGTTTTTTAGTAGGATTTCTGTGATTGTGTTTGTTTTAATTGGTCCATTCACTCTATAACTTGTTAATTTTTAGGAGTTAGTTTTCAATTCCTGTTAATTTGATTGTGCAGGCGGGTGAGCTTCGTCCGCTCCTCTGTTCTTGATGATTTTTTGGATTTTGCCCGTCCATGCGTGTTTGAATATTGTAATTAGTGTTGCTATATGTTTGAATTCATTGTATTGCGGGTATAATTGTAATTTTTAACTGCGTTTTTTTTAAATGTGAGCTGATGTTGTTCGTCCAGTTTCACTGTCTTCCATGTAATTTTTTTTGCGGGTGTAGTTTTCAGTAGTTTAGTGGTTGGACAATTTTTAGGCGAGTTATGGAAGTGCGAGTGAAATTGACACCTCTGTTATTCTACCACATGTCTGGAGTTGTACTGTTTTTAATTTTATTTGTTGTAGTTGTGGCATACGTTGTAGTGCACTACATTTTCGTTAATAGTTTACTTCGTTGTAGCTACAATTCAGTGGTTATGGCAGCTTATGAGATCTGTTTTCTTGAACTAAATTATGTGTTCTGCAAGACTTCATAATATGCACTTCCGTACTGCATTAGCAATGTGGTTAATGTTCAGTTCAGAGGACTGCTTTATTTTTAAACATCATATGTTAACTGCAAAGTTTCGACGATTGGCATTTCCTTGTTACTGTTCAGAGGAGTGCTTTTATTATTATTAGTACCACAATAAATATAATTGAGAGAACTGCATTTCTGCCAGCAGCAGCTTGTCTAAAAAAGATGATAAAATGATGCTGTTGAGGTTGCATACTTTAAATAGGCATCGTTCAAAGCGTCCGATGACATAATTTTAAAAGCATACAGCAAAAGCAAAGCATTAGAAATATTGGTTGCTTCATATTTAGACAGCCGAGAGTGCAAATATTGTAAACTTGAGAGAGTCCTCTTCTTTGTAGAAAAACACGATGGCCACTTCTCCGACGTCAAAGCCATTCTGGGAGACAAAATCTTTCCAACCAGTAGTTATGTTGATGTAGTCTTCAGAGTCGATGTGGTAGTTAGCTTGCATGTCTGCATACCCATTATTGTGTTGTGTCTCCAAAGTAACCATCCCTGAACTCGGAGCATGAAATTTTATTGTGGATGGCAGTTTCTGCATATTGGAATGGGTGGAAAAAGAATTTTATAAGTAAACAACAAATGTTTTTCTTTATACTTAGGATGATCTGTTTATGTTGGCTTTAATAGTTACTTATATATGATTGTTATTTTATAAAGTAGTTGCAATGTATGAACAAACTTATATACGGAATTGATCTCTAGTTTTACAAGGATATATATTATACTGCAACATGCTTTTACTGCAAGGTGAGTTACAGTGTACTTCGTCAACATGTTAAGAGAACTGAAACACTGATCTACTGACCCTTTTTTTTATTCGTGTGTTGGTGTTCTGATCTAACTAGTGTCGATACGTGGTGTTGTACTGAAGACAAGTAGGTGGAAGCATCTAGTCTTAATAGCTGACAAATCTGAACAGCAATACAAATTATGTTTTGTTTTTTGTTGAGAATACTGAACAATTTGATTAAACTATATATTCAGATGTGGATTTGCAGGTTAGATCATGTCCAAAATTGTGAGGGGAAAAACATACCCAACTTTCCTGCAGATCTGCGTTTGTGAGGCGATGAAGAAATGGCGGCTGAAACCCCCTGTTTGGTATCATCAGGCACCCGAGCATGCTGCACACCTCGACGTTGGTGAGCTGTAGACCTTCTGCGTACACGCATGTGTCAGCTACCGGTGCCATCCTTGCCAAACACCCACACTTACAGTCCATGGCGGGTTCAGTGGAATTCCAGAGAAGAGCTGGGGATGGGATGAATCCTAGATCTATGATTTGAGGAAAAAGAGGAACGGGGGAGGAGTTGTGTTAGTGTGGAGCTCGAATGGATACATTTTTATGCAACCAATTGACAAACGAAAGTAATAAATGTTTGTGGTTGGTGTTAGGTGGTGGATTGTTCTGATTCAGTGTCCTCGAACGCATTTGAGTAGCAAGAGGACTACTTATTTGAAAAAAGCGAACTACATTATCATATCAAGACGAACCGTGGAACGCGTGGTTGGGCATGCGTTTGTGTATGGTAAGTGGGATTTTTTTTACTTTTTTTTCATTGGCCTCTTTTTTCTTGGGCCTGTGTTCGAGGAGTGAAGACGCATTGGGCCCAAGTAGGTCTGTGAGCACGGTTGGTTCGCGCTGCGTTGTGTGCGGCCTAATGTTTAGTCCCACCTTGGTCACGGGAAGCGCGTTCGACCTGTTTATAAGCGCTGGCGAGGCAGCCATGTCGAAATCCTCTGGTTACTTATTTGGGCGCTTATACACGGCGCTCGCTGCTCTCTGCTCTCTGACCTGTGGGCCCATGTGTGATCGGCCCCACACAACGTGTCTCAGAACGACTCACCTGCTTTGGGCGCAGACCTACTACGAGACTGGCTGGTGCCGACTGCACCTGGGTGGTCAATTTTTTTCTTTGTATTTCCCGTTATGTATTTTTTTTTCAATGTAAGGGCGTGCACTGCTTAGGAATAAATCCTTCCACTGCATTGATCTGGGTTCTGTACTGCATGTGCACTCATTCCGTACTACATGTACAATTATCATTTTTTGTTTCCGTGTTTTTGCTCTTATGTAATCTTTTTTCCAATGTGGGGTAGTGCACTGCTTAGTAAACATGCTTGTACTGCATTATTTATGTTGCTGCTCTGGACGTTCATATATTACCGCACTACATTATTTTTCAATGTAGGGGCGTGCACTGCTTTGTAAATCATCCGTGCCCTGCATTGATCTGGGTTCTGTACTACATGTGCACGCAGTCCGTACTACATGCATAGTTCTCATTTTTTGTTTTCGTGTTTTTTGCTCTTATGTAATCTTTTATTCTAATGTAGGGGTGCACTGCTTAGTAAATCACGCGTGTACTGCATTGATTACGATTCTGTACTGCACGTTTATATATTTCCGCACTACATATACAGATTGCATTTTTCTTTTTGTGTTTTTTCTCTTATGTATTCATTTTTTCCAAATTTAGGGGTGTGCACTGCTTTCTTGGTTATGTGTAAACTTCATTTGACAGAGTCCGTACTGCATTGGTACACAACTTGCACTGCGTGCAACCTTTTTTGCACACTGCTCGAATCTAATTATACATAAGCAAACAACAGAGAACAAATTATCTCAGGCATTCTATATGACAAGTTCATCATCAGCAAACTAATTTCAACAGAAAGCAAACTAACATAATCAAATTTCATCATTACAAGTGATTCTGCATGGCAAGCAAACTAAGTTCAGTGAAAGCAAATGATCACAAGCAAACTAACGATACATAAGCAAACAACATAAAGCAAATTTGATGATAATTCTTAAACGACGTTGGCATTGTTGGCTCTTTGGCCGCCACCATCTTCTTCTTCACTAGGTAGCGTCTCCCCATTCCCAGCTACTTCTGGCGCGTTTCTTAGGGGGCACCTCCTTCTGCAACTTTGCACTGTGAAGCCCGTCCTGGGTGAGGGTGACGCGGTTCCATATCTCGTACGCTGCGTAGGTGTCCATTGCCGCGTACTCGATGTGCCTCTTGGACAGAGGTAGAATGGCCCAGCGCTTGTGTTCGTCGTCGGTGATCTTCTTCTTCATGTTGTTGTAGTAGTCGTCGATGAGTTTGCCGGAGACGTCTATAAGGGAATCCAACTCCTTGGTTGCCTCGGGCATCCTCCACTCCTTCTGGATGTCGACAAAATTGGCGGCCTCCAGATTGACGCGCTTGATACGTCCAAAACGTATCTATAATTTCTGCTTGCTCCATGCCTCTTTTGGGTGATATTGCTATGATATTTATACACTTCCATACACTTTTGGTCATATTTGGACTAACCTATTAACTCAGTGCACCCCAGTGCCAGTTTCTGTTTTCGGCTGTTTTTGTATTTCAGGTTTTCACATTACGAGAACTGCCAGGAAAAATCCAGAAAAAATATATAAAAAATCAGCGTTCCAGGAGCTACCGTGCAGCCAAAGTACAGCCGAGGGGGACCCACAGGGGCTCCAGGCGGCCTGCCCAGGCGACCCACCCCTAGGCCGCGCCGGGGGGGCGCCTGGGCCCCCCAGGACTCCCCTGGTGACCCCCTTTGGCATATATTTAAGGTCCATCGAGAAAACCCTGATTCCGGACCCCTTTTCTCCAGACGCGATTCCGATCTCCGCCGCCATCGCCATCAAGCTTCGGGGGACCAGAATTCCTGCGCCGGCACCCTGCCGGGACGGGGAAGTTCCCCCGGATTCATCTCCATCGACGTTGCTTCCTCCCTCCATGAGGCGGGAGTAGTTCCTCCTCGGGGCTGAGGTTCTTACCAGTAGCTATGTGGTCAATTCTCTCTCCCATGATGTGATCTTCGTTGTGATCATAGGCTATGTTAATCTAGGGTGATCCCATGATATTTCCCCTTCCTCTATGTATTGGATTGATGTACTCACTTGTCTTTATCTAGTATAATCCCCGAGACCAAGGTGACAGCGGTCTATTGGACATGGATTAGAAAAGTATTTTCATGAGTGATTTCCTCTCTTGTGTGTTGATTGAAGATTGAGAGTCTCTTGGTGCTTGTCTTTGACTATCCTTTAGATATGTTGTGGTGATTGTGGGACTCTCTTTGGATGGCCGCGGTGACATTGGGAAATCCTTAGATTGAGAACTACGAACTTTGAGGTGTGCTTTTGTAGCCCTACATAATTCTCGTCCTCTCTTGACCACGAAGGAATGATCTCCGAGTGTGTCCCCTTTGCATGTTTTATGGGAAATATCATGTAATTCGATTATGTTAATGTTGTTGGGAGTTTCCACTAGTGAAAGTAGGAACCCTAGGCCTTGTTTCCACCATTGCAATACCATTTGTGCTCAAGTTTACCACTTGTTTGCTTGCTGCACTTTTTATTATAGAATTATATTACTTTGTTTTGCCATCCATATTACTTGCCATTTAACATCTCTTCGCCGAACTAGTGCACCTATACATCTAACAAGTGTATTAGGTGTGTTGGGGACACAAGAGACTTCTTGTATCTTAGTTGCAGGGTTGCTTGAGAGAGACCATCTTCAACCTCTACTTCCCTGAGTTCGATAAACCTTAGGTCATCCACTTGAGGGAAATTGCTACTGTCCTACAAACCTCTGCGCTTGGAGGCCCAACATAGTCTACAAGAGTAGAAGCGTGTGTAGACATCAAGCTATTTCTGGCGCCGTTGCCGGGGAGGTGAGCGCTTGAAGGTATATCTTTAGATCTTGCAATTAAATCTTTTTGTTTCTTGTGTTTATTTCACTAGTTATGTTTATGGAAAACCTTGCTATTGGATCGTTGCTTGCGGGAGGACGCCCCACACCTGTGGTGGTTGCTCCTCCTCCTACTGAAATTGTGCCCTATAAAATACCGGCTGGCATTATCGATTATGTTTTGGCTAATCGTTATGCAGGAGACAGACATCCCGATGAACACTTGCTATATCTGTCACAACTATGTTCATTATTTAAGCTTGCAGGTGTATCGAGGGAGTTTGTCATGAGGAAATTATTTGCCTTGTCACTGAAAGGAAAAGCATTGGAATGGTATAGGCTACTAAATGACTCTCACCTGCTGGAGTGGGAAGAGATCCAGTCTCTCTTTTACTCCAAGTTTTATCCTCTTCATGAAGTCCATGAGAATAGGAATTATGTTTATAATTTTTATCCTCATGACGGAGAGAGCATAGCTCAAGCTTGGGGGAGACTGAAAACATTAATGCTAAAATGTCCTAACCATGGGCTCCCCAAAGATATGATTATTACTAATTTCTATGCGAGGCTTTCTCGACAGGATAAAGATTTGCTCGATGCTTCCTCTATCGGTTCTTTCACAAACAAAAAGATTGATGCTAAATGGGAACTCCTTGAAAGAATTCAACGCAACACTGAAGATTGGGAGATCGACAAAGGTAAAGAGTCAGGTATAATTTATGAGTATAATTGCATTAAGTCCTTTGTTGAAACTACAAGTTTTAATAAGTTTAGTGGTAAGTTTGGGCTTGATTCTCAACTCCTTGTTGATTTCCTCAAATCTTTTGCTTCGCACCTTAATATGCCTAAGGAGGATTGGATCAAGCATCATAAACCTTTTAAAGAGACTTGTAAAGAAAATGAAATTGTTCATGATGATTGCAACATGCATGATCCAATTCCTAAAAATGAAGTTTTATATAAGCATGTTAATTTTTGTGGAGTGGATAGACCTTGTGAAAGGCCTATGATTGAAGAAGAGAAGTATTGTAAGCAACATAAGCATGAAAGAACAATCACTTGGGTCAGAGACTTAAATGAAATTGCTAGAGAATTGTGTGACCTTTATCCTTTTACTTGTGAACTTTGCCGTATAGAGGGTCACTTTAATTTTCAATGCATGAACTTTCAAAACATAACTGTTAACCGGTTGTGTGATAACATGATCACCTCTGATCTTTATGATGAGCTTATGTTATTTTTGATGTGTGAAGACTTATCAGAAAAGACTTCTTGGCTGGATGATAATGCCATAGGAATAAAGAACACTTTGCAAAATTGCCATCTCTATTGTGTTGTTAATTGCCATGAAAATGATTACATAAGTAAGATTAGAAAGGAGGGAACTTTACCAAAATATAAAAATGTCTCTTATATTTCTTCTAATAAAAAGGAGAGTTTCTCCCGAGTTTCCTCTATTGTTTCTAATGATAAACCAGGATATGTGGAGAAGCTTCATCTCCAATCACTCCCTCCTAAGGTGAAGAAGAAGAAAAAGAAGAGGAGGAGGAAGCGGAGCAAGAAGGAAGAAGAATGGGTATCAACATGGCCTGAGCATATTCCTCCCATCAACTTTTATCCTAACGGTTGTAAGTATAAACAAGAAGGTGAAGTTTATTGCCTTAATTATCATCTTGATGATACGTCCGTAGGTACTATTGAAGATGATTTTGATTATGATATGCATGTTACTTATTGTGATTGGGAAAATGATGATAATGCTACTTATGATCTTGAAAATCTTTTTGATACCAACTCTGAAAGTGATGATATGGGAAGCTCTAAGCTTGGGGATGATAGGATTGCAAATCCTTTACCCACTAGTGATGTGATAATTGATAATTCTCTTGCTAGTAAGAATAAAGACAACATGATTACAAATATAGTTGCTAGCAATGATAATGCTCTTCTCTACTATGATGATGTCATAACTCCAATCTATAGTGTTCAAGTTGTTTATGATAGTCCTACTCCCACTATTACCAATGAGAAAAATTATGCTTATGTGGGGAGTGAGAGTACCTTTTTGCATGTGGATCATGGTAACAATGCTTTATGTGATGCTTATATTGTTGAGTTCATCCATGATGCCACTGAAATTTATAATGAGAGAGGGAGGCTTGGTTCTAAATATCTTAATAATAAGAAGTTTCCTCTCTTTATGGTGAATATTTTGAAGTTATGCTTGTTTTGCCTTCCTATGCTAGTTGCTTCGTGCTTCAATGAATTATTCTATTGCAATATTCCTATGCATATGAAGCATGTTAGGCTTAAATGCATTTGGCATTTGCTTCTTGATGCCCTCTTTTGTTCTTCAGCTCTTATTCTTACGAGAGCATCATTAAAGTCCTATGCCTAGCTTAAAGGCATAAAAGAAAGCGCTTTTGGGAGGCAGCCCACAATGAATAAAATTTTATTTTGCTTTTTGTTGTGTCTTGATGTTGTTACTACAGTAGCATCATCATTGTATTTTACTTTTCAACTTTGTGCCAAGTGTAGCCTCTGATTGCAAGAAAGTTCAAAAGTTGTGACGTTCTGTCCAGGAAACAGATTCTGTCCTTGGATAGAAAAATTCGTATAAAATCACAGGTCATATTTTTGGTCTGAATTTTTTCTACAGCGTGCTCTATACAATTGTCTTTCGTGCGTCTTTTCTGAGTTTTTTTATTAGAGTTGCAGAAGTGCCCCGAACAAATCATTTACTACCTGCTGTTCTGTTTTTTACAGATTCTGTCCTGTTTTGCCTTTCTTTCATTTTGCAAACCAAGAGCTTGCTTTTTCTTTGCAAAAACCTTTTGGCAATCTTGAGAAATAGTTGAACTTCAAGAATATCTTTATTTCCAGCAAGGAACAATTATTTTATTATGGGTACTAACTCGCTAATAAGATTATGATGAGTTATGTATGAAGGGAGTTTTCAAGCGTGCGAGGGAAGATGATAAAAAGATTCAGGAGTGTCAAGCGCTCAAGCTTGGGGATGCCCCCGTGCACCCCCAAGAAATATTCAAGGAGACTCAAGCGTCTAAGCTTGGAGATGCCCCCGTAGATCCCCTTCTCCATCAACATTATCAGTTCGTCTTTCGTTCCACTATATTTTTATCACTTCATGTGTTATGTGCTACGCTTGGAGCGTCTTGCTTTTAGTTTCATTTTTAGTTTTCTTTAGCTTTGCTTGTTTTTCATAACGAGTTGGAACTCAGCTTTCTTTGTGTGGGAGAGAAACACGCTCCACTTCAACCTAGAACACAACATAGAATTTTCATGCTTATCTTTGCTGTGTGTGTTCTTTGTCTTTTAATAGCTACTATCATGTTCAGCTCTTAGTATTCATGCTTATCTTTTCAAAGAGCTTTTGTTTAGTTATTTGCTTGAACTCTCTTTAATTACCATGCTCACCTTATTAAGAGAGTTTGCTTCCGTTGCATTGGTTGATATGTCTATGATAAAGATGCTACGTGCATAATGGCGCTTAGTAGTTCATGTTTTCTTGTGGTTAGTCTCAAATAGCTGGGGGATTCCCAATGTGTTATTGGAGTACCAACTTGATTTGTTTGCCTATAATGTGGTATGGTTTAGTAATATCTTCCTTCAAGAATTTATTTTGATTGACTTGGCGTATGCTCACGCATATTTAAGACTGTAAAGAAAGTCTGTCAAGCCTTGATGATCTTTTGTTTCTGAGTAGCGATATAACTACCATGCCTGATTCAATGTTGCTTTGTCGCTCTGCATGATTATGACCGTCATTGCTCTTTTAGTTGGTCGCTCCCAGTCTTTTGCTAACCTCCACATGTACTAAGCGGACTGACTGCTTGTGCATCCACATTCTTATAATCCAGCTATGCCATATGAGTCCACCATACCTACCTATATGTGGTATTTCACCGCCACTCCAAGTAAATTTACATGTGCTACCTTTAAAACCTTCATTTTTGCAATACATAGCTCATGGGAAAGTAGCTTAAATACTATTGTGGTAAAGAATATGTCGCTTATGTATCTTATTTCTTATAAGTTGCTTGCTGAGCGGTATCCATGTTTCTGGGGACGCCATCAACTGTTACACTTTTGTTGAGTATCATGTGAGTTGCTATGCATGTTCGTCTTGTCCGAAGTAAGGGTGATTTGCCATGAGTTGAATGGTTTGAGTATGCATATTGTTAGAGAAGAACATTGGGCCGCCAACCAAAGCCATGTATCATGGTGGAAGTTTTAGCTTGGACATTAATCCTCAACCTCTTATGAATGCTTAAGCATTAAAGAGGAGTCCATTATCTATTTTCTATGTTGTCCCTGTATGGATGTCCTCAAGTTGAGATCTATCAAAAACGAGAAATCAAATGCGATTTATCTCCTTGGACCTTTGTACAGGTGGCATAGAGGTACCCCTTTGTGACACTTGGTTGAAACATATGTAATGCAATGATAACCCATGGAAATCCGAGCTAATTAGGACAAGGTGCGAGCACTATTGGTATTCGATGCATGAGGCTTGCAACTTATAGGATGTCTTATGCATAACACATATGAAGTATTACTACCGTTGACAAAATTGCTTCTATGTTTTCAAAATAAAAAACTCTAGCACATGAGTAATCCCTGCTTCCCTCTGCGAAGGGCCATTCTTTTACTTTTATGTTGAGTCTCCACCTTCTTTTAAAGCACCAACTACTGAGGGCATGATTGTCATTCTGAGCGTAATGTGCATTGTCCCAAAGTAGCATTGTCTTTTGCATGATTGTGATATCGTTTATTCTGAAATCATTGTATCTAGTCATCACTTAAACCTTGAAGGTGCCCCTGCATTTATGTTTTGCTTCACTAAAGGGGGCAAGCTAGATATCACTTTATCATATTTGCATATCATGTTCATTGCAAATCTATTTGATGTTTCAGTATCATATTGTAAAACTTTTAGTTCTTTGTGATTTTCTCATGAGGCAACTTAATTACTACAGATTCATTGTCTCAGTAAGCTTTTGTCATATGACAATGAATAAGTCCTATATGGTTAATAGCATGTCACCACAGAAATTATTCTTGTTATCATTTACCTACTCGAGGACGAGCAGGAATTAAGCTTGGGGATGTTGATACGTCCAAAACGTATCTATAATTTCTGCTTGCTCCATGCCTCTTTTGGGTGATATTGCTATGATATTTATACACTTCCATACACTTTTGATCATATTTGGACTAACCTATTAACTCAGTGCACCCCAGTGCCAGTTTCTGTGTTCGGCTGTTTTTGTATTTCAGGTTTTCACATTACGAGAACTGCCAGGAAAAATCCAGAAAAAATATATAAAAAATCAGCGTTCCAGGAGCTACCGTGCGGCCAAAGTACAGCCGAGGGGGACCCACAGGGGCTCCAGGCAGCCTGCCCAGGCGGCCCACCCCTAGGCCGCGCCAGGGGGGCGCCTGGGCCCCCCAGGACTCCCCTGGTGACCCCCTTTGGCATATATTTAAGGTCCGTCGAGAAAACCCTGATTCCGGACCCCTTTTCTCCAGACGCGATTCCGATCTCCGCCGCCATCGCCATCAAGCTTCGGGGGACCAGAATTCCTGCGCCGGCACCCTGCCGGGACGGGGAAGTTCCCCCGGATTCATCTCCATCGACGTTGCTTCCTCCCTCCATGAGGCGGGAGTAGTTCCTCCTCGGGGCTGAGGTTCTTACCAGTAGCTATGTGGTCAATTCTCTCTCCCATGATGTGATCTTCGTTGTGATCATAGGCTATGTTAATCTAGGGTGCTCCCATGATATTTCCCCTTCCTCTTTGTATTGGATTGATGTACTCACTTGTCTTTATCTAGTATAATCCCCGAGACCAAGGTGACAGCGGTCTATTGGACATGGATTAGAAAAGTATTTTCATGAGTGATTTCCTCTCTTGTGTGTTGATTGAAGATTGAGAGTCTCTTGGTGCTTGTCTTTGACTATCCTTTAGATATGTTGTGGTGATTGTGGGACTCTCTTTGGATGGCCGCGGTGACATTGGGAAATCGTTAGATTGAGAACTACGAACTTTGAGGTGTGCTTTTGTAGCCTTACATAATTCTCGTCCTCTCTTGACCACGAAGGAATGACCTCCGAGTGTGTCCCCTTTGCATGTTTTATGGGAAATATCATGTGATTCGATTATGTTAATGTTGTTGGGAGTTGCCACTAGTGAAAGTATGAACCCTAGGCCTTGTTTCCACCATTGCAATACCATTTATGCTCACGTTTACCACTTGTTTGCTTGCTGCACTTTTTATTACATAATTATATTACTTTGTTTTGCCATCCATATTACTTTCCATTTAACATCTCTTCGCCGAACTAGTGCACCTATACATCTAACAAGTGTATTAGGTGTGTTGGGGACACAAGAGACTTCTTGTATCTTAGTTGCAGGGTTGCTTGAGAGAGACCATCTTCAACCTCTACTTCCCTGAGTTCGATAAACCTTAGGTCATCCACTTGAGGGAAATTGCTACTGTCCTACAAACCTCTGCGCTTGGAGGCCCAACATAGTCTACAAGAGTAGAAGCATGTGTAGACATCAGCGCTCAAGCCTGGTTTTGTCGCCGTCGATGGAGAATCCTGCAAAGGTGTACCTGGGGTCGACGAGGAAGTTGTCGAAGACGGTGCCCCTTTCAGCGGCGCTCATTTGGAAGAGCAGCACCGGGTGATCCTTGCCGATGGAGAGTTGGCAGATGGCGGGTCTCTGCGTCGCTTCAGGCTCGTTGTTGTACTCGAGATCAATGCCGACGATCTTGTGGCGCCGGAGGCCGAGGTGGCGCTCGTACTACGCGAGGGTGGTCGTCATCTGCTTCTTGTCGTTGGTGTGGATGACGCGCAACTTGGTGTTGCCGTGGGCCTCGACGTCCGTGTACTCATCGGCGAACGCCATCGCCGGTAGTAGGGCTTGGTGTTTTTGCGTGGATATGGATGTGATGGAGCGATTTGGTGGCAGCGCAAATGGATACATGTGTTGTTGTGGATGAGAAGGCCTTTGGCATGGGCCTGAATTTAAGGGAAGGGTGCAGGGTGGGATGGCCGCATCGGATGAACTGCACGATTTCGCTGATGATGCAGTTGTGCAGATCGTGGGTTGGTGTTGCGTCTGTGATCGTGGGCTTGTGGCCATGGAACCGCTCTGATAGGGTGATTGTATGCGAATGTGGTTTTATTTTATTTTCGACCAGTAATTTTTTTAACCACCGCTTTCTATGCGAACGGGCATTTGTTACAGTTTATGTGTATCCTGCGTGATAATGAAACTGCATTGGTTATAGTTCTACACTTCATCTTCTTAAATATAGAACTACATTTTGTCTACATGTGCGTACTTCACTATTTTTTGTGTGTCCTTGCTGCAGCCCATGAAAAAAGGTACAATTTATTCCGAAATGGAACTGGATTGTTATACCGTACTGCTTCGTGTAACTACGTGCACTGCACTTATCTAGTGGTGCGTACTGCATCTGTTTTTTGGCTGCACTTACTGCAGTCCCTGGTACGTGAGTGGAGGGGGGTTGCCCCCCCCCCCCCCGCAATTTTTTATTTTTTTGTGTGTCACTTATTTGAAGGTAGACTTTTTCATTTCAGATGTGTTTTCTTAACATGCGTGTTGTTTTTGATTTTAAATTTTTTTGACGAACTTCATTTATTTTATTTTGTTTTACCGATTGAACTTCATTGTTCTTCACATAGAACTGCATCATGTGTGTTTTGATGTGGTATTTCTTATTTTTAGCCGGGCCGTTTTTGGGCCAGCCCGTTTTATGTTGGCCTTTGCCACAGGCTGGCGTGGACGTGTCTGTTCCAGGAGATCCCACGGTTCCGGGCGATCCTTCTTGTCTTTTTGCAGTTTCTCCCGAGGCATCCGTCCCTCAAGCAAAACCGCCGTTGCCCGAGGAACCGATGCCCTCGAGAGGTAGTTATTCCTATATTCCGCGTCATCATCCACTCCACGAGCCCTTGCCGGTGCGCTCCCGCAGTGGTGCCCTGTCCGTTCTCGTCGCAGCACGCTCCCCCATCCTCGTTGTCGCCGCCGCCGCCGTCATCGCCACACCTTTTTTTGGTACGTTCCACTTGTTCTCGGCCTTGTTCGTCCCCTCCTCTTGTTTTGTGATTCTCATAGTTGCTGTTGCTGTTTTTGCTTGTGTAATTTTCCAGTAGGCAGACGATTTTTATCTCAATTTGAAGTTGATACTCGTGTGTAGCAAGATGGATCTAGGGTTTCGTTAGATTTTTGCCGATTTTGTTGCTTATATCTGTCACTTCGTCGTTGTGGTGCAGGCAAACACCATGTCTTTGCCGAGCAGAGTGGGAGGAGGAGTTCAGGGTTAGTGGAGTGCTTATTTTAGGCTTTTTGTTTATTTTGTTTGATGTTTATCTAGTTTCCTAAATCATCATGTATATTGGTTTATGCTCTGTTAGTTGGCGCGTCATGTTTTGTAATTTATGTTTCTTGTTCTTTTTGAATCAAGTAGGTGATTGCGGTTCTCATAATGATACACCAATTGGCTCTCGTTATCCTGGTTGTAAGGATCATGGTGTCGAGGGAGGACATCAAGTGAATTCGCCGATTGAATGTTCTCCCCTAAGTGTAGCTCCTCCTGGTATGTGATTGATTTGTTTATTTTGTGTATGCTGGTTACTTGATGTTGTACAAATTGGCGTTGCCTTGCTGTATCTAGTCCGGCATTTTGTTGGTAACAAACGTGAAGTTAGTGTGTGCAGAACTCCACTATATGTATGTGTGAACTCCACTATATGTATGTGTGAACTCCACTATATGTATGTGTGAACTGCATTCTTGTTTTATTCAAGTTTTTTGTGCAATGCATCATTTTTTATTTTTAGCTTATGGTTGTAGCACTGCATTTATATGTCTAAGTGTACTGCATTTGTTCTTTTTGTGCACTTTGTAACGACCATAGTCAAACTTCATTTGACGCAGTGTCTGTTTTCCATGCTGGGGCGCCTGTGTTTGAGGAGGTTACTCAATTGATTGACCATTATTTTGCAGAGGGTGATGTTGGTGTGAGCTTTGACCAGAGGCGTCCCATCTTGTCTGAAACTCAATCACAGTCTATTGATGGTACAGAGGAAGTTACACAGGATTGGATGGTCCCGGAACAGCTTCGTGAATATGAGTTGAAGCAAAGGAAGAAGAAGTTGAGGTTTGAAAGTGACGCAAAAGAGTTTGCGGAGAAGGAGAAGCAGAGGAGAGCTGCAGATGGTGCCAAGGGTGCCAAATTTGCCAAGGTGAAGAAGCCTTCTTTGCAGAAGAAGAGGCTGAGTACTATTGCTGAGGAAGGTGGTACACCTCAGCGGAGTCCGCGTGTTGCTTGCATGAACAACAATCTTGGCAAGAGAACTGCTGAAGCTGGTGGAAAGGATGATCGTCAGTGCAAGCGACTACATGTCACTGAAGGTGCCAACTCTCATGACGACGACTTTGTGCTTGCTGATTTTGTGAGGGGTGTTCATATTGGTAGACACAAAGACTGTGTTTCATCTAAGACTCTACCCAAGCGTGCCCATGATGATGTCGATGTTTATGGTGACTCCGGTGACGAGGTGGATGTTGTTCCAAAGGTTTGTTGAAGTGGACTGCATTTGATTCCTTCATTGTTATTAAATCTGTGCTTTCTCTATCTCTTTTTTTCATGGCTAGTCTTCTAATGTGGATTGCATTTCCCTTTACATAGAGGAAGAAGTCTAGTAAGAGCAATGCAACTGAAGATGATGCTGAGGAAGATGATTCTTGATTTAACAAGACCATACGTTTCTCGCTTCCCACTGTTTGCAAGGCTGCTGCCTTGTTGAAGGAGGCACACTGTAGTCGTGTTCGGGATGCTAGATTTGGTGTTTTCTTTGAACTGACAGTACAGAAAAATGTGTCGCGGATTCTTATGTGCTATCTGATGGGAGTGATTGACCCTACCACCATGAGAATGGACTTTGGGAATGGCAGGGTTCTTCGAATCAACCGTGACGCAGTTCTTTGATTTACACATGGGATGGCACACTGCACCCATGCCTGCTGCCAGCGACCATGATGACTCGTTGAGTGCCCTCTAGGATGAACTTGACTTTGACCGTTCAAAAAGTATATGTGTCAAGGACTTGCTTGAGAAGTTGAAGGTGTTGGTGTAGGAAGATGATCATGTGACTGTTGACCTTGCTATGAAGGTGTTCTTTTTGAACCCTACCAGAATTTGCTGTTCCCCGGGCCTGCAGTTCATTTGGGTAGAGTTGTTGCAATGGTAGAGAACATTGATTATGCGGCTATGGCTCAGATGGACTTTTGCCAGCTTGTTATTGATGAGTTGCAGGCAGCCGTGGTGAGGTGGCAAACAGAAGGCAGCAAGCAGAATTGTGTAGAGGGTTGTGTCATTGTCCCCCTGATTATGTATCTTGACTGCTTGAAGCTTCGCAAATTTTCAGTCATGCACATGCTGATGCCACGTGCGTCATACCTGACGACCAAGGACCTGATGAAGTTATACAATGAGGATGTGCTTGTGAAGGGAAAGATTTACTTGGAAACTAACAAATTTGGGAAGCTGCCGGTTAGTGTATCTGAGTTTTTAATATCAGTGTTTTTTTAAAAAAGGTACAACCATTATAAATCTGAACTTCTCTAGTACTGACATGTGTACTTCTTTTTACCTCTTGTCTTTTTTTGAAGTGGAAGGAATCATGTGATACTGTGTACTACCGTCTTGTTGCAGCTATATGTGGCAGATCTAATGCGGGACCTAGCACTCATGCTAGATTTTATGAGCCTATATGTATCCAGCTTCCTGCCTGTGATGATGAGGTGCCGCGTACTCGTGGTTTCATGGCTCGACGGATGTTTGATAATAGAAGGTCTTCTAAACATACATTTGTTGGCCGCAAAAAACACGAGGAGATTGATGAGCTGCTTCTGAAGGTTTTGAAGATGACTGAAGATTTGCCAACCTCTGGTGATAGGTTGAGGACAGTTGCTGGTTTTTTTCCTGTTGGCCATGGCCCATGAGATGAAGATATTGTTGCTGGTCACAATTTTGATTGTGGCGTGATTGAAAGCCTGAAGATTGCAGTGACGAATGTTCGGTCTTCGTATGCTCAATTGAGACATTCACAAGAGGAAAAATGCGGTCGGTATGAGAAGGATGCTGGGCATATTTTGGATGAAATTATCCATCAGGACACTGGCGTTGGCGCCGATAATGTATGTTCTAGGTTTTTTGTGTCTTTTGAACCTCTTTTGTTTATTATGTGGACTGCTCCTCATTATTTTTGTTTTTTGTGATAGGCTGGAGTGGAATCTTCTGGTGTCCATGGAACTAGGGAAGATGGAATTGGTCAGGTACAAGTACTTCTGCCATGCGTCCCTCTTCTTAAACTTGCATTTTTATTGTATTTTTTTGTACTTCATGGTTGTAAAGTGTGTACTTCTTGTGCATAGTTCAAGTTTTTCCTCTTTTTTTGTTACCATCTTATTTTCGTTTTTGGTTTGTTCTAAGCCTGTAGACTGGTGTTGCTGCTTGTGATGTGCACAAAGAGTCCTACGATGGCTCTGGGAAGGACGAGGTCTTGGCTGATGCATCGTCCCCTCGGGATGTTGTAGCTGATAAGGTATAGTTATATTGCTTGTTCTGTTAGTGTGTTCTAATCTAATTTTTTTTTGTTTGTTGTGAACTTGATGTATGCTGTTATGTTCACTCATATGCATTTTTCAATTACGTATGTTAGGTGCAATAGTTTTACATGTGTGAGCTTCAGTCTTTGACAGAAGTGAACTGGATTCCATTTCGCATGCGTGATCCATAATGTTTTACGTACGTAAGCTTTAGTATATAACATAGCTCAACTGTAGCGTTTGATAAAGTGAACTGCGGTTCTATTTTTACGTATATGTGGGTTGAAGTTGTAGTTGTTTTGATACACGTGGGTTGCAGTTGTTTGTGTTAATTATCCCCACGCTTATTTTTGTGTTATTGTGTGTTTTTTAATCTTTCCACAGCCTGGAGAAGCAAACGTGGCAGTTCACGTTGATCTGAATCAGGGCGGTTGTGCTATTGATGGTGGTGGCAGTGTTGGTGCTTCTGCAGCGGTAGCTGTTGACTGTGTAGACCCTTATGTAGCTCAAGAATCCCATGATGCTGTTTCCCCCAGTCGGCATGAAGATTCTGATTTTGGTATTGAAAAGCCGCTGGAGAATGTCGTTCCTGCTGTTAGTGTTGTTGCTTCTCATGTTTGTCTGGCGGCCAATGATGTTCCTGAAGTATCGAGAGTGGAGCCTCAGGTAGTTGCAGTATCTAAGGACGTTGCGGTTGACCCGACTATTGTAAGTCCAGAGAATGCTGATGTTGCTGCAAAAGGGCAGTCTAGTGAGGTTGTGGTGGATTCGTCACAACTTATCCAAGAAAATGTTTTGGTCAGCTCTGAGGAACAACGGCATGGAGACTCTGACACCGAAGGCAAGAGTTTTGTTTCGAACAGTGCAGTTGAAGTTTTTCTCATTTCATTTTGTTTAATTACTATGGTATATGTATTCGTTGTTTAATGATAAGTGAAACTTGATCTTTTGTTTATGATTTTCAAAATAGCTAGCAGAATTTCCGTATCTTAATTTTTGAACTTCATTATTTTGGATAAGTGAACTTCATATTTTTGTTACAGATGACGAACTTCCTGTTGTGACACCATCGAGCATTGATCCAGCTCTTCTGAAAAGATACAATGACTTGTATGCTGCTGTTACGAGGGTTCGAAAGGACGAGAAGAAGAAGTATCGTTATTTAGAAATTGTTTTGTGCATATATATTTTCTAATTTTGGTTTTAGCCGTTTTTCTTTGTTGTTATTTTTTTATTATCTTATGTTTCAGTCTTTCATGAATAATTCAGGGACATGGTTGCTTTTAAACCTGAGATGGGTGATATTACCATTGGCGAAGTTGGTCAATCCTTTTGGGATAAAGGGATGCTCACTACAAGACTTGTAGATCTTGGGGTTCTTTTTGCTTCTAGATAAGTTTAAGGGATCTCCGACAATGGTTGTCCCGTTCCATATTTGTGTAAGAATGCAGAAATTTTTGTTTATATTTATGATTTTCTTTTCTGATTTCGTTGGACGACATGTTTTCTTGAGCACTATTTGATTGTGGGTTTTGTATTGGCACACAAATATTTGGAATGGTGGTACTGTAGGCAGGAGTGTTAAAATGATGTTCTCTTCAAAAGCTGAGGAGCGTGTTGATAAAAAGGATATGGTGAGTAACGTTTTTATGTGTCGAAAACTATATTTTGCTTGTTTGTTTTTATAGTGTTTTGTTTCTTCTTCTTATAATAATTTTATTTATTTATTCGTGCTTCGAACAGGTCCTTTTTGCAAATTCTTATCCGCTAGATACGAGGGATGGCATTGGTCATTATTGTGTAGTTGCATTAAATGTGCAAGAAAGGTGGTTTGAATTTCTTGACTCGCTCAATAAACCTGGCAGCCCTAATGCGACCAGGGTTTTTAGGAGGATTGTTAAAAATATCAAGCGTGCATGGAAAGAAGGAAGCTCAAGTTCTGATGAGCCGCTAAATCCTCCTACACTTGATGGATTTGTGTTGAAACATGTCATTGTCCCAATACAGCCTAATGGGTGTGTTCCGTACAGCCGCTCTTCACCATACTGCTCAAGTTTTTTTAATTACATTTTGTGAGACTGATGTTTTTTATTCTTTTATCTGCAGGCATGATTGTGGATTCTATATGTTTCAATTCCTGCAGACTTGGGATGGTGTACAAGTTGCTAAGTTTGGGGTGGAGCACATTAGCTACATCAGAAAGGCCATGCTCTATAGTTGGCTCACATCGAGAAAGTGTTCCCTTGATTTAACATCACTTTTAATTTTTGCAGATAAAGGTTGTTTTAGTGAACTTCTTTATCCTTCCTTTATTTATTTTTTGTCTACTGCTTGCTTCCGGTTCTTATGGTTTTTTTACTAGTTTGTTTAGTTAATTTTGTGATTAGAATGTATGTGTATATTTATTTATTATGTTAATGAGATGCATTTTATTTTTTGAGCAAGTGAGCTGCATTGTTTCTTTATAAGTGGGCTGCATTATTGTATACAAGTGGGCTACATTGTTGTATACATTTCTTCGTTCTGCATTGATGTAGGAAAGTGGACTGCATTGCTGTAGACAATTGTGCTGCATTCTATTCTGTAGTGAACTGCATTTTTTATTTTAATGAGATGCACTTTATTTTTTGGGCAAGTGAGCTGCATTGTTTCTTTATAAGTGGGCTGCATTATTGTATACAAGTGGGCTGCATCGTTGTATTCATTTCTTCGTTTTGCATTGATGTAGGCAAGTGGACTGCATTGCTGTAGACAATTGTGCTGCATTCTATTCTTAATTGAACTGCATTTTTTATATTAATGAGATGCATTTTATTTTTTGGGCAAGTGAGGTGCATTATTTCTTTATAAGTGGGCTGCATTATTGTATACAAGTGGGCTGCATTGTTGTATACATTTCTTCGTTCTTCATTGATGTAGGCAAGTGGACTGCTTTGCCCTAGACAATTGTGCTACATTCTATTCTTTAGTGAACTGCATTTTTTATTTTTAATGAGATGCATTGCATTTTTTTTGGTTTTGTATTTTTGTGCTGATTGTTTCCATGTTGTTTCTACACGGTTTTAGGGTTTGATGGGGGGCTTCATGAAGGCTGTATGTCACTGTTCGAGTCCTAGTGTTCTGATGTGGTTATGGAGGATTGCGCCATTGTAATCTCTCTAGATAATTCTGGTTCTTTGGCTGGAGATGGTTTGAACCCAGTTGTGGTGTCTGGACCTGATGGTGGGAGTGTTTCTGGACCTAGCTCTTCACGCGATGTATTTGATGTTGATGATGATGATTTTGTTACGCCGTATCCTCGCGTAACGAGGACTTGGAGTGCAGCAATTAATCGTCCTCCTGTGGATGGCGTTGAAGTTTTTTCGAACAAGAGGGCAGGTGTGAGGGCTTTTAAGTTGAGATGCTCTATAGAGAAATTGAAGCCTCCGAGGTTCAAATATATTAATGAGGCGAGGAAAATAAAGGATCTTGTTATGAGCAAAGATTTTGTAACCAAATACCACGAGAACGTTTTATGTGTGTGCCCTTGATCCTTTTTGTGTGTTTTTTTAATTTTAATTTTATTGATCCCATCTCTGGATGTTTACTGCAGGAAAGTGTTTTTCATGGTGAACAGTCCTTTTGGTGATCTTGATAGTTACACTGTTGAATATATCTATAATACATTTGGCAAAGGAGCTTTAATGGATTCGTATCTCATGGATTTGGTCATCAAGTACTGGAAGCAAGACCCTGAAATGGGTTTAGTTTATCATTCTGGTGAACGTGTGATACTTTCACCGTTATTTATCACGATAAAAGTGTGCTGTCATTTTTTCTATTTGTACTAGGATTTTTATGCCCATGCCTTCATGCATTGTTTATTCTTTTTTCATGTTGTTTTTTGTTCTTTTTTCTTTGTAGTATATTCTTCAGATGGAAACTTTTGTGAAGAGAGATGACGAAGGATACCCTGTGCTGCCAGTTGTGCATAGCCCGTTTGTTTTACAAGATGCAGTTAACCAGTTCAAGGTTTTTGTGGGTGACGACGTAAACCTATTGGATGCAAAACTGGTAAGTTCATTGTTTCCAGTCATTTATTTTTTCTGGTTTGATGCATTTCTTTTTATAGTTATTTTTTGGAATAGTGGTTCTAGTGCTACGTGTCAAAATAAGTTTTCATTTCATTCTTTGTTTTTTCGATGTGAACAGATTATGATGCCGCGCTCCAAGGATGGTCATTATTCCTTATACACGATGAACCAGCATCGCCAGATGTTTGATAACCATGACACTAGGAAGTACACTGGCCATGCTGATGTCACGACAAAGTGGCGCAGGAGTGAGTACCACTCAGATTACACTGAAGTGGTATGTCATTTTTTCTTGCCAAGTGCACAACTTTTTTGTGTTTCTGCTACTGCATTTTTTCATAAACTGTACATGCAATGTTAGCACCCATAGAACCACAGTTGTTTATGTAGTCCACTCCAACATATGCGTAACAGAACTGCATTTTTCTCAAAGCCCCATAATCCTTGTAAAAAAGGAGATAAAAGGAAAATGACCTCACGTGCATTTAAAAGAGGGACTACCTAGACGTTGAGAACAACTTTTGTATTTTTTTGGTTCGTCCGAATAGTAATTTGATCTGTGGTATGTGTTATTTTTACATTGTGCTTCCTTTTTTTTGCCAGATGAGGAGGATGACTCAGTTGCTGAAGGCGATTTATGGTGAAAAAGTGTATAAATCTAAGAACCACCCTGACTGGGTTAAATTGGCAAAGAAGCCCTCTTACCCGGTCGTGCCAGCGCAGGGAGCAAACGAGTGCGGAATCTATGTTCTGAGGGTGACGCAGTTGTATGAGGGCCAACGTCTAGTTGAGCAAATTATCAAAACCGACGTAACACCTTCTCTGTTTTCTTCTTTTTCTTGTTACTTTTATTATTATTTTACCTTTTCACTCTTTGTTCTTTGTGACAACCTTTTTATTTAATCACTGTCTGCATTTTTTTATTTTCTTTTTCAGCCTGCTGTAGAAGATTGGAAGGCGGAGTATATGTTCCAGCTACTGTTCAATTCTTCGAACATTTTGTTTTATGAAGACATGCCGCTTGAGCTATGAGAACTTATTGTGGAGCTCGGGCTTACTTCTCTGTCGCAATCGTAGTCGCAGTCGCAGACGCAGTAACAATCTACTTCGTAAAAACCTTGTGTATGGACAAGAAATAGTGTTCATGTTGTGTACTGTGTGGTGTATAAGGTATATAATGTATGAAAAGACTTTTGTTTCCTGTTTGTTGTGATTTTTCGTCTACTTTTTTGCAGCAGTGTTTTATGGACGAATTTGTATCTGTGTGTGTATTTTATATAAATAATTCATACAGTATATATATGTGTATATTTATATTTTTTGTTGACTTACACGTTCTGTGTGAACTGGCATTTTTGTCACGCTTATATGTAGCTTATGTGTCCCATAAACTTCATTGCATGTGATGCCGAACTTCTTCGTCCAACAAAAAGCACTGCATTTGTCTACAAGTTTGTGCTTCACCTGTTTTGTTTTGTTTTTTTGCTCCACTTTTTGCCGCAGACCCTGCATTCATGTGTGTATGCTGGAACTGCGTTGCTTTTATGATTCTGCACTGCTTCACCTAACCAAGTGAACTGCTATTTGCCTAAATATGCGCCCTTCAGTTGGCATTTTTTTATTGTTTGTATTATAAGGTAGGGGAGGGGGGTTGGCCCCCCGATTTTTTTGGTTGTCTATAGATTAGTATTTGCTCTTTGTATTCCCTGTAGTAAACCAAGCGCACTGCATGCGTTAGCGCGAGGCCGAGCCTGGAACGAGCCGGAGCAGGCGGCGACGCGGCATGCCACGGCGCCGCATGCGCAGGCGAGTCCGTCACACCCCGTCGCCTCCCTGTCTATCTTAGGGGTGTGGCTCTGGGTTTTGCGTGCGTCCTATTGTTGGAAAAACAGAATGTCCGCACTGCGCCTATAAACCAAGCGCACTGCGTGCGTTAGCGCGAGGCCGGGCAGAGGGTGGGAGGAGGGGTCGTGACCCCCTCCCCACCCCCCTGCGAGGCCGAGCCTGGAACGAGCCGGAGCAGGCGGTGACTTGGCGTGCCGCGGCGCCGCATGCGCAGGCGAGTCCGTCACACCCCGTCGCCTCCATGTCTATCTTAGGGGTGTGGCTCTGGGGTTTGCGTGGGTCCTATTGTTGGAAAAACAGAATGTCCGCACTGCGCCTGTAAACCAAGTGCACTGCGTGCGTTAGCGCGAAGCCGAGTAGGGGGGTGGGAGGGGGGGTCATGACCCCCCCTCCCCACCCCCTGCGAGGCCGAGCCGGAGCAGGCGGCGACGCGCCGTGCCGTGGCGCCGCATGCGCAGGCGAGTCCGTCACACCCCGTCGCCTCCCTGTCTATCTTAGGGGTGTGGCTCTAGGGTTTGCGTGCGTCCTATTGTTGGAAAAACAGAATGTCCGCACTCCGCCTATAAACCAAGCGCACTGCGTGCGTTAGCGCGTGGCCTAGCAGGGGGGTGGGAGGTGGGTTGTGACCCCCCCTCCCCACCCCCCTAGGAGGCCGAGCCTGGAACGAGCCGGAGCAGGCGGCAACGCGGCGTGCCACGGCGCCGCATGCGCAGCCGAGTCTGTCCCACCCTGTCGCCTCCCTGTCTATCTTAGAGGTGTGGCTCTCGGGTTTGCGTGCGTATTATTGTTGGAAAAATAGAATGTCCGCACTGCGCCTGTAAACCAAGCGCACTGCGTGCATTAGCACGAGGCCGAGCAGGTGGGTGGGAGGGGGGCGTGACCCCCCCTCCCCACCCCCCTGGGAGGCCGAGCCTGGAACGAGCCGGAGCAGGCAGGGACGCGGCGTGCCATGGTGCCGCATGCGCGGGCGAGTCCATCACACCCCATCGCCTCCCTGTCTATCTTAGGGGTGTGGCTCTGGGGTTGCGTGCGTTCTATTGTTGGAAAAACAGAATGCCCGCACTGCGCCTGTAAACCAAGCGCACTGCGTGCGTTAGCGCGAGGCCGAGCAGGGGGGTGGGAGGGGGGTCCGTTTTAGTGTGTCGCCTCCCTGTCACACCCCGTGCACCTATCAACCAAGTCAGGATGTGACGTGGGATTGTGCCGTTGTAGCCAAGTGAAAAGATTCGCCGTGGTAGTGCCTTTGATTGGCTGTAAAAAATATTCGTCTATGCGAACAGCAATCCTTTATTGTCAGCACATCTTCCGTCTCATACCGGACTGCACAGCGAACTGCATTTTTTTAAGGTGAGGGGGTACTGGAGTAACTTGCTAGTTGTGCGTCGTTGGTCTTTGTTTGTTTTTGGCCTGTGAGAATTTGTTAGGCCTGTAGTCGGGGAGTGAAGACGCATTGGGCCCAAGTCGGCCTGTGAGCACGGCTGGTTCCCGATGCGTTCTGTGTGGCCTAATGTTTAGTCCCACCTCGCCCGAGGAAGGTGCGCCCGACCTGTTTATAAGCGCTGGCAAGGCAGTCATATCGAACTCCTCTGGTTACTTATTTGGGTGCTTATACACGGCGCTCGCTGCTCTATACTCTATGACCTATGGGCCGATATGTGCCCGTCCCCATGCATTGTGACTCAGAACGACTCACCTTCTGTGGGCGCAGACCTACTAAGAGACTGGATGGGGACGGGTGCACATGTGGTGGTCAATTTTTTTCTATGTATTTTATATCTTAAGTATTTTTTTTTCAATGCAAGGGCGTGCACTACTTAGCCAAATTTCCTTGCACTGCATCGTTCAAGGTTATGTACTGCATGTGCACGCATTCCATACTACATAGGTTTGCACTACATTTTTTGTGCACTGCATGGGTAGTATTTATCTTTATTGTTTTTCCCTCCTACGTATCATTTTTTCTAGTGTATGGGTGTGCACTGCTTTGTTGCTTCTATGTGCACTGCATTCGTCATACTCATGTGCTGCGGGTGTACTCATTTTAGCACTGCATGCATCCTTCTTTGCTCCAGAGTTGTGACTGGTTATGCCAACGTTGCGGACTGCATGACTTACATTTAAGTACTGCATCAGGTGGACAAATTCTGTGTTGTGCACTGCGCGAAAGTGCTTCTCTTGTGCTTCATTTTGAGTATGTACCGCACTTCATGCACACATATAGTGAACTTCCTTGTAAAACTTCGGAGAACTGCACACATTTTTAGTGTCCTATTATGGGACTGGCTTGGGCCTGGTTGTAGCTGGGTGGTGAATTTTGTTTCCTTATTTGAAGAATTTTTTTTCTTTGGAGTATATATATTTCGTGGTAGTACAAATGATGCCATTTGTACTGCTTGCACCAACGTTGAGTACTGCACTGCGCGTACCAAGTCTGTATGTTGTGCACTGAACGAAAGTTGTTGCACCCCCTTTTGTTCAGCATTTATGCATGTACTACACTTCATGTCTACACTTTGTGAACTGCCTTATGTTTGTTATGTGAACTGTATTAACGTTTCTTTATAAATATTAATATTAATGTTCTTTTTCTCTAATTACTTTTTATGGACTGCATGTGTACAAATGTGTAATGCTTATTTTTTACCATTGTGAACTGCATTAATCTTTCTTTTTTATGTATGAGTTGTAGTCAGATTACTTAATTTTTCTAACGTTTGTTTTTGAATATGTTTTGTATGTGAATAGTATGTTTTGGTATCACACATTAATTTTTTTAACGTTTTCTGGTACTTGTTCTAACACAAACTAATCTTGAGCGAAAGCAATTGATCAGTAGCAAACTGTGATACATAAGCAAAGAACAGAAATAAAATTTAATGCTAATTTTAAAACTACATTGTTTATACAAAAGAAATGTTCGATATGAAGCAACGGACATAATCAAAAGCTTGCATACATGAAACAAAGAACAACACAACGACTAAAGTAAATTGAAACTAAAACATAGCCCTGAATTATTTCTATTTGTTGTATTGGATTACAACCTTGTTATTCTTCTGCTTTGCTTCTTTGTCTCTTTTTGCCCTGTCCAGTCCCATGATGACATCGTAGATGATTCTCCATGACTCATATGTTGCTAATGCATCTATTGCTGCATACTTGATAAGGTTTTCTGGCAGTGGGCAAAATCCCCACAGAGTATGGTCCTCCTTGCGGTTAATTTTTTTCTTCATGTCATGGTAGTGAATGTCTATCATCCTGCCGGCAACATCAGCCAAAGAGTCAAACTTCTCTTTATTGTATGGGTCTCTCCATTCCACCTGAATATCAATGTAGTTGTCGGAGTTGATCTCCAAACCAGATAGCTTCAGCTTGCTTTTGTCTCCTTCAATGTCGAATCTGACGAAGGTGTACTCACCATTCATGAGGAATTTGTCTAGTTCCATTGGCCTGCAAGATGTTTGTATAGAGTGAATATAGTTTATTTTCTTAGAACTACCGATGTTTTTTGTTTTTCTGAAATTGAACTACGATATGAATATCTGAATCTGTTGCATTTAGTAGTTGCTAATACTTTGTTCAGCATAACTAGTAAATCTGATAATATATTGCATAAACAATGCATGTTTTGTGCATGATTGTATTCTTGAACTAAATTTCATACATGTTTTGTATAGTAATGTTGCAGTTTTCTATTGTTCAGTCAAATAGTTTGTACTTGGTAAAACAAAATAAAACTGCGTGTATTGCTAGATCATATAATTCAATAACTGAACACATGAGTGACATACATGGAGCCAGATGAAAATTGTAAATGAATTCATATGCCACGTTTTTGAAAAATGAGAACCAAAGTTTAAAGATTGGCGATTGCAGTGAAGAAAATTTAAAATCAATTTTGAGAAGCAATAGTACAGATTGATAGTTATTCTGACCTGTCTTTAGCTGCAGAGATGTGGTAGACAAGGCATTCTTTTTCTACGCATAGCTGGAGCACTGCTGCCCGATGTGGCTTCACGTAGTGCGTGTACTCGACATCAACGCTGACTAGTTTGACGGGCATTCCGCCGAGCTTCCTCCTGAGCATGGACAACATCTTGTCCACGTCTTTACCCTTGCTTGTGCAAATGACGTGGAGCTTGTGGTTGCTGTGGAGGTCGACCTTGTGGAGCTCCCTGGTGTACTTGCGGCGCTGCTTGTACAGAGGTGCATCCGCCATGACTCTCCTCTGCTCTCTCGTGTTTTTCTGGAGATAGAGGTTAGTGAAAGGAATTGTGGAGAAGAAGATGCAATGGGGTTTTTGGGGGGGACGAAGCAGTTGTGTTTTCTCCTCTGCTCTCCTCTACTCTCCTTGACAAGACGTGGGAGAGGTGGAATGGGGTGGTAGCGTGGTGGGGCTCTGTTTTAAGTTACGTGGCAACTGCAGAGAGGTTCTGCTATGAGGTAGTGCATTCGAAATCCGGAACGCCATCGCCTCTTTTTTCGTGACTAGTTCAAGGTATTCACGCAACTGTCAGAAAATGTGATGATTTTGTTTTCGGTGAATTTTCCTAGTAAGTGCATTTCTTTTCTACCAGAACATAACTGCGTACGTCCACATAGTGGACTTCATGGAAGTGAAGTTTATTCTTCGTACAATGGATTATATCGGATTAGTATTCATACAGATGTACGCACACTTAGTTTCTTGATGGAGTTCTTTCATGCAGTTTTTTATTTTATAGCGGACTGCTTTACTCAACTAATAGCGCTGCATTCTTCATTTTAGCCATACTGCAATGCAGTAGAAAGAGAACGGCATTTGAGAACAACTAATACTTAGTGCTTCCACGTGGGGAACTGCATTGTTGGACGTTGCGGACTGCATTTGTATGTTGACTTCGGGCTTCCTGCGTTTATTTTTCTTTAATGCTTTATTTTTGAAGTTATTGTTTTTTCTCGGTGGGCCTTGTTGGGACTGTGGTCGGGGAGTGAAGACGCATTGGGCCCAAGTCGGCCTGTGTGCACGGCTTGTTCCCAGTGCGTTGTGTGCGACCTAATGTTTAGTCCCACCTCGCCTGCGGAAGGCGCGCCCGACCTGTTTATAACCGCTGGCGAGGCAACCGTATCGAACTCCTCTGGTTACTTATTTGGGCGCTTATACACGGCGCTCGCTGCTCTATGCTCTATGACCTATGGGCCCATATGTGCCCGTCCCCATGCATTGTGACTCAGAACGACTCGCCTTCTGTGGGCGCAGACCTACTAAGAGACTGGCTGGGGACGGGTGCATCTGTGGTGGTCAATTTATTTTCTATGTATTTTCTATCTTAAGTATTTTTTTAATGCAGGGGCATGCACTGCTTAGCAAAACATCCTTGCACTGCATCGATTAGGGTTCTGTACTGCATGTGCACGCACTTCATACTACGCATGTTTGCACTACATTTTTGTGCACTGCATTGGTAGCATTTATCTTTATTGTTTTTCCCTCTTACGTAGCATTTTTTCTAGTGTACGGGTGTGCACTGCTTTGTTGCCTCGACGTGCACTGCATTGGTCAAGGTCCTGTGCTGCAGGTGTACACATTTTTGCATTGCATGCATGCTTCTTTGTGCTAAAGTTGTGACTGGTTATGCCAATGCTGCGGACTGCATGGCTTACATTTAAGGACTACATCTGGCATCACGTGCACTAATTCTGCTTTTGTGCACTGCGCGAAAGTGTTTTTCTTTGTGCTTCATTTTGGCATGTACTGCACTTCATGCACACATATAGTGAACTTCCTGGTAAGACTTTGGAGAACTGCACACATAAAATGGTCTGTGGATTATAATTTTTTAAAGAATTATTATTTATTGAACTGCTGTCAGTTCGTGGGAATTTCTGCAGTCAAAGTCTTTGTAGAACTTCCTGGCAAGATTTTTTTCTTTTGTAACATAAACCTTTATTGATTGTCCTTCATTCTTTGTAACGTAATTTTCATTAACTCCCCTTTAATTTTCAGTTTTGACCTTTTTGCATTCCTATTCTATAAATGTAGGCCAACTTCAACCCTTCCTTTGCAATTCATTTCTCCTCTAGCCGGAACTTCTCTCCTTTCTCTAGCCTCTCTTTATTTTTTTCCTTTTCTAGTTTTTTGTTGCGATGGCTCCAGGCCCTTGCGCCATTCTCTCCTCCTGCGGCCATGGTTGTGGTGTGCGGACGCACTACGATTGCTCAGCTTGCTCGCAGGCCCGTCGTGCTCGTCGTGGGGGGAAGGTATTGTGCCGAGCTGGACGAGCGGAGCATCTTGCATATCGCACAATATTCACAAAAGGATTGGATATGGGCCACATCAACGTTTCTGCGTTCAATTCCGCCCTGCTTTGCCGTGGCCTTGGCCGCACTCGTCCTTTTGTCCATCAGCTTACACCAACAGATGTGGAGACTCACTAAAAGATGGTATTTTTCGCTTGATCTAATTTTTTCTTTGTGTTTTCTATTATTTTTTTGTATAACTCCATAATAGTCCGAACTTCTAGTTTTTTAGGAATGCACTTATTTTGTTTTATTGAAGTGTACTGCACTTTTTACTTATATGTTGTTTTTATTTTTTTGCTTGTGTGCATGAAGCTCGTGTTTTTTTTGCATTGTTACAATATGTGAACTTCTTAGATACTCAATGAGAAGTAATAGTTTCCACTATTTCCCCCTCTTGTACGTTTTGTACTATATGCAGGTAGTCTCAAGAACTCATAATAATTGTAAGCGTACTTCTTGTTTGCAAGTTTCGCACTACACATTAGATTGTGTTTAATCTGTACTGATTTTTTGTAGAAAATTCCCCAATGAGCTGTTAGGTATCTCCGGCTCAAGAAGAAGGGAATTCTCCAAGTTTTTCTTGGTAATGGACACGTTCAACCAGCCAAGTACCGTGTAAGCGTTGACGAGCGGCTGTGTCTGCAGAAAGGGAGGAAGGAATTTGTCATTGATAGTGCCCTGAAGTCTGAGCAAGTTGTTGTCCTCAACTTCTTTGATCTTGAGGATCGTACGGTTAGAATCACGTTTGACATGACTGGTTAAGCTTATGAGGTTGATTTGTAATAAGTACTTTTGCGTGTTCGAACGCTTCATCTTTTTGATGTGTTTTGTAATAAGCACTTTTGTGGTCTTAACCGCTTCAATTATTATTATGGACTTCATGGTGCCATGCAGCTAACTGCATTTTTTACATCATTTCTGGATTAACATGTGTCAAACTTTTACTCTAGACTACTATATATATGGTATACTCTATACACCATTTCTCTTTAAATGGTTTAGTTGAATAACTCATGGTCAGTGGGAAATTTGTTTTTACACAAAATTTAAACTGATACATTAGTCATACAGATAAGCAAACTATTGTGTATATGATTAGTTTATTGAAGTTCATCTATTTGGTCGCTAACATGCTGCTTCTCCGCGGTGACTAGATCATGTCTAATGTCACACTTTTTTTTTGTTTTCCGTGGTGGAGTTGCTGGTTCTTGTCTCTGCATCGTTTTGTTTGTAGTCCCTTCCGTGCGGGTTGATGGTGGCTTTTGTTTTTGAGTGCTATGAACTACGTCCTTCTTTACTTCATGCGTGTTGGCTGACTGCGGCTTTTGTTTTTCAGTGTTGTGAACTGCACCCTTCTTTGCTTCCCGCGTGCTGGTTGATGGTTGCTTTTGTTTTTGAGTGCTGTGAACTGCATCCTTCCTTGCTCCCCGCGTGCTTATTGAGGGCTGCTTTCGTTTTCCAGTGATGTGAACAACATCCTTCTTTTCTCCTACCTTGTTTTTTGAAAGTGGTGTCGTTCTATGTTGTTTCTTTACAACAGAATTCCCTTGTGGTGTTCTTGTTGGCATTGTTTCTCCATGTTCTTCGTCCTCTTCACTCTCTTCTTCCTCCTCTTCTTGCTCTTCCTCATATGTTTCTTCATAAGCCACTGCTTCTTCAGTTTCTTCATGTTCTTCGTCCTCTTCACTCTGTTCTTCCTCCTCCTCTTCATATACTTCTTTGATTTCATCTTCTTCTTCTTGCTCGCCTTCTGGTCTTATTCTTTTGAGGCACGTTCTGGCATTGTGCCTCGTCCTCTTATTGCAGATGCTTCAAAGCCTCGGTTTCGTCCATTTCTTAGTGTTGTGAGTGGAATTTATGTTTGGTTGTGCATCCCATGTCCTTGGTTTTCTTGTTCATCTCTTTTTGTATATGTCCTGGAATTGTGGCCACCGATTTCATTACATTTCTTGCACCTGTTTATTCCCAGTGGGTGACCATCACTGTCCAGATCAGGCCGTGGCTTATTGTTTTTGTCATCATTTTTCTCCTTGCATGCAACCTTTTTCTGGGTTGCGTCGGCCCCTTTCTTCCTTCCTCTTGTGTTTGAAACAAGAGGTCGAAGAATTGTTTCTATTTTGATAGCACCAGTTCCGTTGTGTTCAGTATTTTCTACTTGTTCGGCATTATTGTCATGCTGGCATTTCTCTGCTTGCTTCAGTTTTGCTGCTTCTTCTTCTTCTTTGTTGAGCACACCAACTTCCTCGATCAGTGCCCTCATACCAGCCAACGCTCTGTGGCACCTAGCGTCAGACCTTGTCGCTCTGTTTGCAAGGTCCATTGCTGTTTGTGTCAGCAATTTTTTACGGCAAAAAAGTGAGGTTCCATCTGGTGTTGTTTGTTCGTAGTCACTTCTGTCAAACGTTGCATTTGATCTTGCGTTACGGGTGTATCTTTTCATGATGTACACCTCAGGAATCTTGAGCACTCTCAAATGAGAAAGCATGCATAACACATGGAGACAAAAGAGCCGTGCAGACAACGCATGTTTTCTTTGTTTTGTAAGTGAACTGCATGAAATTAATAAACACATATTTTTTCCGTTATTTGTTCATTTTAAAGAAGTGAACTTCATTTGGTTTTGTGAATTAGTCATGCATGTGGACTTTTAAAGTTCAGTAAGTGAGCTTTCGTGCATGACTATCAGAAACTAGACACCTTTCTGTTCATCGACGACCACTTGGATATTATGCCTTGCCCAGTGAAATGCATCCGATCTGTTGTAGTGATGTACTAGATACTTTGTCGGTTCTCAGGGCACTGTTCTGCTCTGAATGCAGTGCTACGGTAGAGTGTTTCTTTGAAATCTGCAAACACTGCCCTTGTATACACTTTTGATAGCTGAACCTCGAACCCAAACTGGGTTGTTGTCTTTACCTCTGACTGCATGATCAGAAATGCACTGTTACGAACCAGAGAAATGAAAAAATTGTTTGTTTTTGTAGTTATATTTTAGCAGTTTTTTGATTGACATTTTGTTTACCTCATTTGCTACTGTCTTTGCGTGCTCGACGGCCTTCCTGGTCTGAACACACTTGTCCACTTGCTGAGCAAATAAATGGAGATCATGCTTCTCTTTGACATAGTTTTTCTTTAGTATACGGTTCATGCTCTCGCTTCTCTGTGTGGAAGTCATCCGAGCACAGAAAATTTCCTTGTAGTAAGCCGAGATCCACTCGTGCATGTCATCCCACAGTGAATTCATCACTTCGTCATTTTGCAACTTCTATTTCTGAATGACGTCGTTCCTTGCCCATTCAAATTCTGACGGCGTTAGTGGGTGGTTGAGCACCGCATTGAGTTCATCCTTCAGTTTCTTGTGCGCCTTATACAGCAAGGCGAGTTGGTCTTTGTACTTTTTCATGATATGCCACCGACACAACTTATGCAGAGTATGTGGGAGGGTAGATTTTAATGCTGCCTTCATCAAAGAACACTGGTCTGGGAAGGCACCTGCAACTCCCACGCGGTGCCGCAAGATGGATCTCGTTTCTGCGCGTCGCCACCTGCAACCCCGGGCGCTGCCGCCGTGCCTCAAATCCCAGTGGCCGCCCCTCCCCCTCCGATTTGATCTCCCCTTGACCCTACGTTCTTCCCCATCAACGAGATTGAGCAAGCGCCTTTGGCCGTCCCAAGCGCATCTGCTGCCGCTAGCCCCGCGCGTCGTAGTTCGGCTACCGCCGCTGGCCGCCACAGGACGTTGCTCTCCCCCACTTGTGTCCGTCCAAGTTCCTCTCCCTGTGCTCCTTCATGCCGAAGGAGCGTCAAAGGGGCCTAGCTGTCGCTGGCCTCTGCATTGCAGTTCAGTTCAACTCGAGCGCGTGGGCAAGTCCACCTACGGCAGCCGCCACCCCCTCCTCACAGCCTCGCCATCTACCGGCAAAGCTCACCACGATGCCTCACTGGAGTTCCACGGGCTGTGGCTCCCATGGCCGGCTTCTTCCCTAGTCATCGCGGCCACCCATCCGAACGACACAACAGTACATGGCGACTCCATGGAGACTTGAATGCCGCGATTGAGACACTCGGCCTGGGCTAGCCCCCTCGAGTGCGCCTGGCACCTCTGGTCGTTCAAGTACACGGCCACTTGAGGTTCGCAATCGCAACGCCCCCTGAATCTTACTGCTCCCATGCTCCAACAACGAAGGATCTCACCTCGTACATTTTATTTTGTAATTTTTATCATTTCAACCATTTTATTTCAGCAAGATGGTTGTTGATGCTTGCCTTGCTGTGCTACTGCAAATTTGTAGGCCAGGTATTTCTCGCATGAACCTCTCTAGTCGTTCAAAAGCTACATGTAATGCAATATTGACACTACAGGTACTTCTCGCCTGAACCTCTATACTCATTTAAAAGCTACATGTAATTTTGTTACTTATCTAATATTGTTTGCAAATTCAGTATTGTTGGTATGGCTGCTTCTCTATTGTTCATCTTAGTATGTTAAACAAATAACCTTGAACTATTGGGTCTGTATCTGCATAAAAGACAGCCCATTTCTGAGTATTGATTCGGTAATTCATTTCATATGTTGTTAAAATATAATTAACTATGTAGAATTGGAGGAACCGAGATGTACGTACTAATGCATGTGTTCATCCTCTGATGTGTGTGTGCATCCGAGGATCTTCCTGAACTTCTTTACGTATACAAACAGAGGACCATTTAGAAATACTAATGTGTAGTTGTTCTCGTGTGTGTGTGTTGTCCTTCAGACCAATTTCTTAGCACCCTCACCGGATCCGATCTACAGGGCCGCCCCAAGTCCTCCGAACGCAACCCCGGGCCATTCAGCGATAGAGCCTCCCGAGCCATTCAACTACGCAACCCCGGGCCATTCAACGAAGTCGCTGGCCGTCCATGAACACATCACCTTGGATCCTGCTGTCCACCATCCGCTTCAAATTCTGCTGAATCCGATGAAGGGTGACTTCTTCTAAGAGCAATTCCCTCTTAACTTTTTTCATTCAAATTTTTAGTTTGTTATCTACTTCAGCTTCAGAACCTACGTATATATCTACCACGCTGGTATGCTGCAGCCCCTTAGCTCACCGTGTCTTCTCCAGCAGCCATGGAGGCGAGTTATGTGTGACCCAGCATCCAAAATTGTTCATGGCGGAGACAATGCTCTGCTTGTTGCTAGCTACATCCCATAGAAGATAGCGCCCATGGCCTTTGCTGTAGACCCTACATGTTGCTGGCGGCCGTACTCAAGGTTGTCAGAATCGCGATTCTGTTATATGATTCTACGACTTTACGATCCAAACAGACCCCTATTATTCTACGATTTTAGTTCTTAGAATCTACGTTTCTACGATCCTGATAGTGAATATTCTATGATTTGCGATCCTACCATCGAAGCTCTGATCCGATTCAAAATCACGATTCTGACAACCTTGGCCGTACTCTTGGCTACCAGACGTGCCCTTGCCTCTAGCACCCATGTCCGCCCCGTTGGCCAACTCCATAACCCCGCCAGAAAATTGGCCACCATTGTAGGTCAGCTTCTCCAGATGGGCCAGTCCGACTCCAAAAACAAGAGTACATCGAAGCTTCTCCAGAAAATTGGCCACCATTGTGGTTGCTTTCTGAATTAACATGTTGCTTGTTTGAGAGTACAGGGAAGAAGGAGAAAAGCACGGAGAAGATAATGCATCAACACTATGTGGGTAAGGTGAGGCAAGATAGGAAGGGAATGTGCGGTCGAGAAATGTGATACGAAGGGAATGCGTGGTGGAGAAATGTAAGTCCGCCACTAGTTGGTGCATTTTTTATGTACAAAGTATTGGGTGCATGTAGTTACGGTGTGGCCAGGTCATGTGAGAATATTGTTCGTAAGCGTGCATAGCCTTTTTCTGCTGATTCTTATGCTCAAATGATCCCCAAATTTCTACAGGTTTTGCACACTCATTTTACATCTTCCCTTCTATTTTTTGTGTATGTTTTGCACCTTACAAATCATGGTGTTGAGAAGTTCATATATAACTACCAAGGAATTCATGAAACGAAAATATAGAAGTTCGATTTTTTTACTCAAGAATAAGTATAATGTTTTTAGCTCAGCAAGTTCATACGACAAAAAACGAGTGGTTTTATTTACTTTTTCTACATATAAGAGAAACAGAAAGAAGTTCACATATAAGAAATGAAAAGGTTCAAAATTTTGATACATGATAAAAAGTTCATGTACGAAGTTCACATGCAGAAATAAAATGTAAATTCACAATGAAGTTCATGTATAAAAAAACTTGAAGTCGCATAGAGTAAAAAGGTGCATTTCTAAAAAAGATGGAACCGAAAGTTCATGTTCTCTAATTCCTGATGTTTGTATGGTGTGTACAGAGAAGTTCATGTATTAGTTCGAGGAAGGTTCATGTATTACTAAGTGTGTGCACATATAATTTATCTCTCCACATATGTGTGTATGTCAGTTTTGTGTGTCCTTCCAGATCTACTTTAGCATTAACAAAGGTTTCACTAGGAAGGGAAACAATAGTTCAAGGCATTATGCAATTACTTATTTTGTCTCGTGTGGCTCAAATATCAAATTGTGTTCATAAACAACAAAAAGACAAACAAAAAAAGACAAACCCAACAATGTTCGTAGGAAAAATTATGAGAAGTTCAAATTGTTCAAATATGGAAGCTCAAAATGTTAAAATAAATCCAAAATTTTCTACTACTCGCATTCCACCTCTTTTCTCGAAAAAATAGAACCTCTCTTGAAAAAAATAAGGAATTTCACAAACAAAACTTGTATGGAAAACCTAGATATTAAGAAAAAGAAACAAATTGTTTTTCAACCCAAAAAATAAAGTTGTGAAATTCCTAATAGGGAAAAATAGATCAGTTTTATTTTCCCCATTTCTAAAAATAAATAGACAGAAGTTCAAAATATAAAAGCTGAGAAGGTCAAAATGTTGTGTTCGGGAAGGTCAAGTGTGTTATGTGTATCTCAGCTAGTTAAAATAATATGAACATGCAAAATGTTGTGTTCGAGAACGTCAAGTGTGTTATGTGCATCACCTCGCCCCCACTAAATCTTTTGCATTTTTTGTGTATTCTTAAAAAGTTCAGGTCATCATTAGTTGCTTCGATTGAGCTACTACTATGAAAAAGTTCACCTCAGAGGTATGTCTATGCGTGTAGACCGGGAAGGACGACGAACCATGCCTGGTGCCGCTACCATCGTCAACAGACGGAGGAAAAAGGTCACCATAGAAGCCGGGAGAAGGTCACCATAGAGGCAAGGATAAGGACACATGTATAAGGTGCATGGAGAAGGTCACCATAGAGGTAGGGAGAAGGTCACATAACAGAAGTTCACGCACTACATGGTGTGCATTTTTTATGAAAAAAAGAATGAAAAAGCAAAGTGTCGGTGTACAAAAGTAGGGGCGCTCTTTTTTACCCCTTACTTGTGCACGGGCAGTCAGAGCCACGCCTGTGACCAAACATAACAGAGCAGAGGAGGGAAGCTAGAGACGCGGAGTTACCAGAACAACGCCAAGACGGTGGCACGAGAAGACCAAGCAAGGAGACAGGCTCTCCCCCGACAAGGACTCTTGCCGGGGCGGCCTGCGCGCCCCCGACAAGAGTTCTTGCCGGAGCAATTCACCCAAACGCCTCCGTCGCAGCCACCCTTGAAGCCTATGAGCTCCAACGCTATCAACAACATTGGAGCAAAGACTAGGGAAGCGACCACGTGATGGCATGCAGATCTTTGTGAAAACAAAGGTCTATGACTCCCAAGATAAGAACCAGAAGACACGGCAATCACGAGGCTCCTTGCCGAGGACGCCCACGAGGCACCGGCAAGGCTCCTTGCCGAAGACATCCTGGAGCCCCGGCAAGCCTCTTCCCGAGGGACACTCACAAAGGCCTCGGCAGGACCCTTTCTAGGAATAGAAGCAAGGCAGTGGCAAGCCCTTGCCGGCCCGTCGCCGCCCCAGCTCGGCGGCCGACCCACTGGCCTAGGCAGGCACCCACGTGGCGATACGTGGTTCCTGGGCCAGCTAATCAAGCACCTACGTGGTGGCATGCAGATCTTCGTCAAGACCCTACCACCACGCCACCTCAGCTGCCTACCTCGCTGGCCTGGACGGGCTTCGCGACCAGACGAAGCGGCCATGGACATGACGGGCTTCTTTTCCGTCCCCGATAAATTAAATAGACACCTAAGCAGCGCATTTAATACGTCTTGTCCCGTAATAGTGTAGGATAAGCCTATGCACTGTACACCTTTCCACCTCCTGTGTGCCACTGTGGCAGCCTCTTTGGACTATAAAAGGAGGCCCACGGCATACTAGAGAAGGATTCGGACCCTGGAAAGCGAGACATGCACCGTAGCTAGCTCAAGAACTCAAGAACACTCGAATATACACCAAAGTAGGACTAGGGTATTACGCATCCTCGCGGCCCGAACCTGGGTAAACGATCGTCGTGCTGACTCTTAGACCCGCTCTTTGCACAACCTCGTGCCCGCCAACCGTAAAAGGGATTCCAGTGATCCCATAGGTGTCGTTTCGTACCGACACAAAGGCTAAAAGTTTTGTTGCGAGAAGTTCAAGTACTCGGTCCGAGAAAAATTCAAAATACTTGTGAGAGAGATTGAACAAAAATACATGACAGTAGTTCAAGATGAAAACAATGAGAAGTTCAACTACTAAACGGAATGCGTTTCACGCAAGAATATATGAATAGAAAACAAAGAGCTTAAAAGGTTTGTTGGAAGAAGTTCACATGCTCCTCCCGGTGAAGTTCAAGATCTCTAGTGCGAGACATCCGACCTTCAATTACATGTAAAAAATAGGCAAAAAACGATGTTTTTGCCATTTTTAAAACTGCTCTCAAACGACAACAAATTTGTAACACATATCTACATGAAAAACTTGCTGCTAGTCATAAGCTTTCCAACGGTATATTATGTGCTACATTTCGATGAACGATTTAAAATTTTCATGTATACCGTTTAAAGCACGTTTTTATGTATTCAAATTTTTTTTAACCATCACAAGTATGAAAAACTGATCAACATCGGAAAGTTGCGTGTTTTCGACAGCTTTTCATAGGTATATCATTTGCTCAATTCCGGTAAGGGGTTTGAGAGTTACGGGCAAAAATGATCACGTCAAAAACAGAGTGAAGTTCAAGCAGAACTGCCACAGAAGTACAAGTACTTCACGTGATGCATTTTCGACGAATCTGTTTTGCGATGAATGCAGAAATTATGATCCCGCCATTTTCTAAATTACTTGAAAATAGCAGAGAATCAGAGAAAACCGTCAACATGAAGAAGTTTCGCATTTTCCATAGCTTTTCAACGGTATATTATTTGCCCCATTCCGATAACGTTTGTAGAAAATACAGCAAAAATACATATTTAGCCATTTTTGAAATAGTCTTAAAATCGTAAAGAACTGGGAGAAACAATACATACCAAAAAGTTTCGCATTTGTTCATGGTTTCCAACACCATATCATTTAATGCATTCGGATGAACGGTAAAAAAATTAGCTCGAAAATACGAACTCAGTGGTACTTGTACCGTTTTCTAAATTACTCATAAACCGTTCCAAATTAGAAACAAACTTTCAACATGAAAAAGTAGTGCATTTGCATAAGCTTTCCAATGTCGTATCATATGCCTCAATTGGATTAGCCATTTCGAAATGACATCGAAAATACTAACTCGGCTGTTCAATTTGCGAAATATTACGTTTTTCCAAATTACGTTTTAACCATAGGGAATTAGAGAAACTTTCAACATGTGGAAGGAGCATTTTTGTAGCAGCTTTCCAATGACATATTATATGTCGCATTCCAATAAAGGGTTTAGAAATGAGATCGAAAATACGATTCGGGTTTTTTGTGTGAAGAAAAAACGGTTTTCAAAACTACTCTTAAACCGCTTACATTTTGACAATATTTAAGTTGGGTCATGATACTAGTGTCCATTGCTTTCTAACGGTATATCGCAAGCCCCGTTTGCGCAATGTTGGCGGAAGTTCAACCTAGCACATGGGGAAGTTCAAGTCGAACAACTGAGGCAGTAAAATTGCAAAAAACGCGAGTTCATCACGACCCGAGGGCGAAATCCGCCTATGAACAAGATTCCTATTTGAAATGAGCATTTAGTTGCTAGAAAACATTTGAAGATTACACTTACATCACACAGAACACGAATAACCAGAAAAATTCACGGGGAGGGACATGGTTGCGAAGATAGCCCGAAGGTCGGGTTCCTAAAGAGGGAAGTTCAGGCGTGTAACTCAGGAAGTTCATGTTGTGATCAGAATAATATTCTGATCCCATGATCAGAATAGTGTTTATATATATATATATATATATATATATATATATATATATATATATATATATATATGTCTGGCTACACATGCAAGCAATGGTGTGTCCTGTGGCACTCACTCACGCGGTTATCGGCGATGCTTCCATCTGCGGACTCGTTTGGTCCATCACTTTCACCGATAGTGAGATATGTTAATTAATTTGACTTAGGAGGGGATTAATTTTTTTGTTTCATGGTATAGGTCATGATGCATGTGAGATTACATAATAGCGCATGTGCAAACACATGAATCAATCCCGCTAGATCGAAGTGTGTGTGGGGGGGTGGGAGAGAGCACACGACACGTCATGACCCTCTTGCTCTGTGTGGGACTATGCGATTTTCGAAGCATGCACCACATAAATGTTTTGCATATTGGGTATTTAACTTATATGTATGCATCACGCACCTCCATAAATATGTTTGGGACACATGCATGCAATGGTTGTCTTTGGACACTCTAACTCGCTTGGTTATCGAGGGCAAGGCTATATATTCATGGGCCCGCATGGACATCCATCATTTTGATCGACGATGAGAAAAGTTACCAGGGTGGATTCTTCTTCTTTGTGGCCTTTTATGGTACTCCGCCGGAGGGGGATTGGATCACAGAGGGCCTCTACATCAACCTGGCTGCCCTTTCGATGATGCGTGAGTAGTTTACCACACACCTATGGGTCCATACCTAGTAGCTAGATGGCTTCTTCTCTCTCTTTGATCTTCAATACAATGTTCTCCTCGATGTTCTTGGAGATCTAATCTATGTAATCTTCTTTCGTGGTGTGTTTGTTGAGATCTGATGAATTGTGGATTTATGATCAGATCATCTATGAATATTATTTGAGTATTCTCCAAACTCTTTTGTGCACGATTAAGATAGGTTTGTATTTCTCTCTGATCTATCGGTTTGGTTTTGCCATGTAGATTGATTTTTCTTGCAATGGGAGAGGTGCTTTGTGATGGGTTCAATCTTGCGATGTCCTCGCCTAGTGACAGAAGGGGTAGCGAGACACGTATTGTGTCGTTGCCATTAAGGATAAAAAGATGTGTTTTATATCATATTGGTTGAGTTTATCCCTCTACTTCATGTCATCTTGCCTAAGGTGTTACTCTGTTTTTATGAACTTAATACTCTAGATGCATGCTGGATTGCGGTCGATGTGTGGAGTAATAGTAGTAGCTGCAGGCAGGAGTCAGTCTACTTGCCACAGACGTGATGCCTATATTCATGATCATTGCCTTAGATGTCATCATTACTTTGCACTTTTCTATCAATTGCTGGCGACGGGGTGGTCGCAGATGGAAGCCGAGGCGCGACCCGTGAACACCCGCGTCATTACAGCAACCGAAGCCTGGCAAGCGGCGTCGTTCTTGCGCGAGACGACGAGCCGCACACCATCAAGTCCAAGGGCGGAGCCGGACCCCCGCATGCGGTACGGGACCCTCCAAGAGCGGCGTCATACCACGCACGGGCGACGCGGCGACTTCCAAGATGCCCACGGCAGCGCCCACATCGCATTTCTCCCAGGTCGTGCGTGATGAGCAGCGTCACCGCGCAGAGGACGCCGGGCGCTGCCGCGGAAAGAGCCCTGCGCATCAGTCGCGAGACGCAGAGGATCAGCATGCTCGCCGAGGCGCTGGCGAGGATGGCGTGCGGCTGTGGGGGCTGGACGGGCTTCTTTTCCGTCCCTGAGAAAGTAAATAGACACCTAAGCAGCGCATTTAATGCGTCTTGTCCCGTAATGGCGTAGGATAAGCCTATGCACTGTACACCTTTCCACCTCATGTGTGCTACTTTGGCAACCCCTTTATACTATAAAAGAAGGCCCGCGACATAATAGAGAAGGATTCGGACCCTGGAAAGCGAGACAGGCACTGTAGCTAGCTCAAGAACTCAAGAACACTCGAATATACACCAAAGCAGGACTAGGGTATTACGCATCCTCGCGGACCGAACCAGGGTAAACGATCATTGTGCTGACTCTTAGACCCGCTCTTTGCACAACCTCGCACCCGCCAACTGTAGAAGTGATTCCAGTGATCCCATAGGTGCCGTTTTGCACCGACACAAAGGCTAAAAGTTTTGTTGCTAGAAATTCAAGTACTCGGTCCGAGATAAATTTAAAATTCTTGTGAGAGAGGTTGAACAAAAATACGTGACAGAAGTTCAAGATGAAAACAGCGAGAAGTTCAACTACTACATGGAATGTGTTTCACGCAAGAATATATGAATAGAAAACAAAGAGCTTAAAAGGTTTGTTGGAAGAAGTTAAGTGGTCCTCCCGGTGAATTTCAAGATCTCTAGTTCGAGACATCCGACCTTCAATTACATGTAAAAAAACAGGCAAAAACTACGTGTTTGCCATTTTGAAAACTGCTCTCAAACGACAACGAATTTGTAACACCTGTCTACATGAAAAACTTGCTGCTAGTCATAAGCTTTCCAACGATATATTATGTGATACATTTCGATGAACGATTTAAAATTTTCATGTATACCATTTAAAGCACATTTTTATGTATTCAAAAAAATTCTTTTGAAACATCACGAGTATGAAAAACTGATCAACATGGGAAAGTTGCGTGTCGGTATATCATTTGCTCAATTCTGGTAAGGGGTTTGAGAGTTACGGGCAAAAAACATCACGTCAGAGTGAAGTTCAAGGAGAACTGCCACAGAAGTTCAAGTAATTCACGCGATGCATTTTCGACGAATCTGTTTAGGGATGAACGCATAAATTATGATCCCGCCATTTTCTTAATTACTTGAAAACGGCTGAGAACCAGAGAAAACAGTCAACATGAAAAAGTTCCGCATTTTCCATAGCTTTTCAACAGTATATTATTTGCCCCATTCTGATAAAGTTTGTAGAAAATACAGCGAAAATACGTTTTTAGTCATTTTCAAAATAGTCTTAAACCGTAAAGTATTGGGAGAAACAGTACATACCAAAAAGTTCCACATTTGTTCCCAACGCCATATCATCTAATGCATTCGGACGCACGGTAAAAAAATTAGCTCAAAAATACGAACCCGGTGGTACTTGTACCGTTTTCTAAATTACTCATAAACCGTTCCAAATTAGAAAAAACAATCAACATGAAAAGGTAGCGCATTTTCATAAGCTCTCCAACGCCATATCATATGCCTCAATTGGTTATCCGTTTAGAAATGACATTGAAAATACTAACTCGGCTGTTCGGTTTGCAAAATTTTACGTTTTTCCAAATTACGTTTTAACCATACGGAATAAGAGAAAACTTTCAACCTGTGGAAGGTGCGATTTTGCAGAAGCTTTCGAACGACATATTATATGCCGCATTCCGATAAACGGTTTAGAAATGAGATCAAAAATACGATTCAGGTTTTTTGTGTGAAGAAAAAACGGTTTTCAAAACTGCTCTTAACTGCTTACATTTTGACAAAAAATTAAGTTAGGTCATGATACTGGTGTCCATAGCTTTCTAACGGTATATCGCAAGCCCCGTTTGGGCAAAGTTGGCGGAATTTAAACCTAGCACATAGGGAAGTTTAGGTCGAACAACTGAGGCAGTAAAATTGCAAAAAACGAAAGTTCATCACGACCCGAGAGCGAAATCCGCCTATGAACGAGATTCCTATTTAAAATGAGCATTTAGTTGCTAGAAACCATTTGAATATTACACTTACATCACATAGAACACGATTAACCAGAAAAATTCATGGGGAGAGACACAGTTGCGAAGATAGCCCGAAGGTCGGGTTCCTAAAGAGGGAAGTTCAGGCGTGTAACTCAGGAAGTTCATGTTGTGATCAGAATAATATTCTAATCCCATGATCAGAATAGTGTTTATATATATATATATATATATATTCTCATAACACCTCTTAAGACCTTATTCTCCTGACAAAACCCTTATTCTCATAACACCCCTCCCCTCTCCGCCTACTAGCGCGCGAGCGCCCCGGCGGCCGGCGGAAAGCGGCGTCCCCCTCCCTCCCCGCCTCCTAGCGCCGGAGCGCCCCGGCGGCCGTCGGCCAGCGGCGTCCCCCTCCCTCTCCGCCTCCTAGCGCGGGAGCGCCCCGGCGGCCGGCGGCGTCCCCCTCCCCTCCCCGCCTCCTTGCGCGGCAGCGCCCCGGCGGCCGGCGGCGACCCCCACCCCTCCCCGCCTTCTTCCGCGGCAGCGCTCCGGCGGCCAGCGGC